>CM035439.1:31869799-31874799 GCA_020310875.1 Ceratopteris richardii | reverse complement strand
CACCACCTCTCCTCACGGGGGACTCCCCTGGACCGACCCCTCTCAATCTCCAGCTGATGTGATGAAACCCGGAGCTGCCCGATGACTACTCGAAGGTGGTGGGGTAGATATGTCTGCATGTATCTCGGAATCTCGATGAAGCCCTCGTCCGATATATGTAGAAAATGCTCACGGTAATAGAGCATTTTCGGTGGCAATGTATCCCTAGGGCTCACCCATGTCCTCTGTATGTATGTATGCCATATCTCCTGACGAATGACCCCATTCCTCTCCTGATGGGAGAGGGAGTAGGTGGGTGCATGAGAGTCTAACTGTAGTGGTGGTAGCCTGGCCGTGGTGGGCCAACCAAGCTCGTGTCTGTGCATACCATGAGGAGGTGTCGCCTGCTAATGCCATGTCTCGTGATGCCTGGAAAGCCCGATAAGCAATGCGCTCTGTATCCATGCTCCGGAGTCTGTGTAATAGGCATACTGTCTGGAATAGTGCCTCAACTAGCATCGGAGGTGTAGCTAGCTCTGCTCTAATGATATCATGTGGTACTGAAGGCTTGCTGCGGATAAGTCTGGAAATCATGAGGACCTGTGGACTCTCTAATGCTGTCCATACTGATGTGGCTAATCCTGGTCCCCATATGGCTGCCCCATACATGAGGGCGGGTGTAACCAAAGTGTCGAAGAGCCACCCCTTTGTGCGGGGCTCCTGAAAATATGCCTGGTGGCATTGTCTCTCCATCAAGGCAAGTGCTGCATACCCACGTGTTATGCGGTCACGTGCTGCCTGAGACATAGAGAAGACCCCTGATGCTGCTGTAAATGTCACTCCCAAGTAAACATATGATCCGACCACTTCAATCGGTCCACCTGCTGCTGTGAACAAACTATGTCTGCGTACCTGTGCTGATGTATGAAAGATCATGACCTTGGTTTTACTAAGGTTCACAGATAACCCTCTGTGTGTGCAAAAGTCATCTAGGCCATGTAGATGCTGCTGTAGACCTTCTGCGGACTCTGAAACCAGTACAATGTCATCAGCGTATAGAAGAATATGGACAGTGGATCCACGTACCTCAATGCCATCACCCCCCTGCTGCTGTATGTAGTCCACTATCTCATCAATGTAGAGACCAAAGAGGGTGGGTGAAAGAGGGCATCCTTGCTTCACCCCGATAGTGCTAGCAAGTGGATGAGATAAGCCCCCCGGACATCTGAGTCTGCCAGATACTCTCTCCTATAAGGCGTAGATCCCCCATATCATTTCCTCTGGAGCTCCGATATCAAGTAGTCGTCTGAAGAGTCGTCCCCTCGGAACGGTGTCAAATGCTTTGCGGAAGTCCACAAAGCAGCAATATAATCTCCTCTTCCTCACCCTTGCCTGGTCGATCAGGCATCTCAGAGTGAAGATGTGGTCAATGGTAGAGTAATCTCGTCTGAAGCCTGCCTGTCCTAGAGCTCTGATACCCTTCCTCTCAGCGAGAGTACTCAACTCTGTCTCTAGTACCGCCCCATATAACTTGGCCAATATAGGGCCAATCATGATCGTCCGGTACGTAGCTGGATCCATAGTATCTCCTGACTTATGAATGGGCACTATGGTGTGCTCAGTCCATGAGTCAGGGAACCCTTCAACCACTGCACGGTTGAAGAGGTGGGCAATGAGCGGTGCAAGGGTCGTGCCTCCGTAGATGAGGTGCTCAGCCTGTAAACCGAAAAGGTCATGGGCCCTGCCATGCTGTAGACGGGCAATAGCGCGTCCCACCATAGTGGGTGTGAAGAAGTCAGAGGTAGTAGGACGTGAGCTCTGTGGTATGGGAATGGGGGGCTGGTCTGGGATCTCATATAGGCTCTGTGCATAGCTATGCCAAGTGCTTGGGTCTCGGATGGGTGTCTGTTGTCTCCTCTCTCTCAACTGTCGCCATGCCACTGCACTGTCTCGACTCATGAGTAAATGATAAATGTCCCAGTACTGTCTCTCCTCCCAATCTCGCCGTTTGCGGCGAGTAAGGCTCTGCATGCGACGTTGTGCCTGTGTGTGTGTAATATCCCCTCTATGCTCTAAAGTGCGTAGGTGCTTCCGTAGCTCGCGGCAATCTACATCATACCAGCGGTTCTGAGGCATGGAACCTGTGCGTGGAGGGTGTATATATGTGAGGTGTGGGAAACTGCAGAGAGCTGAGTCGTGTAAGATGGTGGTGAACTGTGATGTAAGTGTATCCAAGGGTGAGAGTGGATCGAGGGAGAGTAGGCGGGTGTGTAAATGGTGTGCATAAACGTGTGAGAGCTCGTGTGTGAAGTGTATTGTGATGTGTGTCTCAGTGGGTGAGGGAGGGTCTAATGGAATAGGAGATGAGAGTGTGAATGTGATAAATGTATGGTCAGCACAAAGTGGGCGTCGTCCAATAGTAAGTGAGGTGATGAGTGAAGCTCCAGAGATGGTACCCAAAATGTAGTCCACTGTGCTCTCGCCGCCCCCGTGAGGGAAGCAAGTAAGTCCCCCCGAACCTGGCCAACGATGCATCCCGTTATATATAACGAGCTGATGTCGGCTGCCTAGCTCAAGCAGATGTCTGCCATACCCTGTGGTATCCTGACCCATATCTGCTGATACTCTGCTGGTGCTCATCTCCTCTGGGTCTCTGGCTCTCATGAGATGTGGGTGATCCATGTCATATGCATCCCACTGATGTGACTGAGTGTGTCCATTGAAGTCCCCCATGAGGAAGACTTCACCTAGTGTGCTGAAATGTAGTATCTCATCTGAAAGTGCTCTGTATGGTGAGTCTCTGTCTCGGATCGGTCCCCCAAGATCCTGTCCTGCGTATCGAGATCCGCTTGGAGGGAAGTAGCATATAGCAATGTAAATCCAGCTCCCCTGTGCTATCTCCATGCGAACCCACATATATCGTGCCTCCTCATCTCTTCCGATAATATGGATCCGGCTCTGTATCTCCTGTCTAAATATGATGGCCACCCCACCTGACCCTCGCGCTGTACTCTGTCTCGTCGTGGTCCGGAATGCAGATTCCCAATGAAAGCCTGCAATGCGAGGTAGGCCTCTCTCAGGGCTTTCATGGGTCTCAGTGATGAAAACAAAGTCATGTGACTCCAAGATCTCCTCGAGTCTATCTGGCCGCGTCCAGAGTGCCCCGTTGCAGTTCCACACTGCTCCTCTGAGTGGTGCCTCCTGGTTTAATGATGTCTCATAGGCCGCGTGGCCCTATTTGATAGGGCGTCCGTCTATGAAGACCTTACCATCACGGTAAAAGGCCTTCCTTCCCTCTCGACGTGCCTGGAGTATCTGTGGCATGCAAGCACGTCTATGTGCTACATGCATCCTCGTGAGGTCCTCCATGTAAAAGGTGCCGCCGGGTAGTCCACGTAGTACTGATCGGCGTCTAAAAAAGGCGGTCCGTGTCTCCTCGGAGCTCATCTGAAGGATGAGTGCTCGCGAACGGGATGTATCCCTCCCAACACGCCATGCGCCTGTGAAGGGCATGCTCTCGTATCCAAGTCGACGGCAAATGTCGGTGGCGTCCCCCTCCGGCGATGCTCCCTCGGGTAGGCCCGTAATCCGAATGTGGAGTCTTCGAATGTGTCGAAGTCTCTCCTCCTCGAGTGTATCCTGAATCCGGGTCAGCTCTTCTTTCTTCACGTCTTCCTTGACTTCCTTCCTCACTTCTTCCTTGACCTCCTTTTTAATATGTTTACTTACTACTTCCACCCAATTATTTTGTGTCGCTTCCATCTCTGATTTGATGTGTTCTTGCATATCCATTTTCCAATCATTCTTGATTTCCTCTTTTAAGTCATCTAGCTTTATGATCTCTCCTTCTTCTTGGGAAACCTTGAGCTGAATGATTTCTTCTCGAAGTTTATGTGTCTCAGCTTTCCATTCATCTCGGTCTTCTTCAAGAATTTTGACACGCTCTTCTAGGGTTCTGATTCTGTCTATGGCCTTCCTCATTTCTTGATTGAGTACTCTGTCTGCCTCCTTCTTTGCCTCTCTAATTGCTTTAGCTATCATGTCCTCCGCTTCTTGTTTTTCCAATCGTGCCATGTTGCTGTCTGCCTATATATTTAACAGATGAAAGTGGTGTCCACTGTAGGCAAAACCCTAACACCTCGTAGTCATGTTTCACGAGCAGAACAGTTTTTTCAAACAACTCCCAGGTGCGAGTTATTCAGATCTAGTGTACTGTACTGTACTGCTGTTCGTGTCAGAGCCAGAGCTGCTGTACATCAGAGATGCCAGGTCGTGTCAGAGAAGCCAGATCGCGTCAGATCTGCATGCCAGAGGTGTCAGATGCATGCGACAGAGGCGTCAGATGCACGCGTCAGGCACGTCAGATGCACGCGTCAGGCGCGTCAGGTGCACGCGTCAGAGAGAGAGAGAGAGAGAGAGAGAGAGAGAGAGAGAGAGAGAGAGAGAGAGAGAGAGAGAGAGAGAGAGAGAGAGAGAGCTGAAATTAAATATCAATGTTTTCTAAAGGCCACGATGACCTATGAGTCCAAAGGTTACAAGATGTTGAAAACTTGAATCTGATACCATGTGCCTACGCTGGAAAAAGCTAAAAAACTAGTATAGTAAAACTGACTATTGTAGTGGATGTGGGATTGGAGCGGTGGACGAACTTGAGACTCTCTATTCAATGCAATGAGACAGAAAGTAGGCCAATTAACCTGGGCAAAACAGTGGGGGAAATCGGGATACGATCTCATGAAATACAAAATAATGAGGGGTTCAACAACATCAACTGAGAAAAAGAAGAATTGGAAGGGGGAAAGCCCTCTATATTAGAGAAAAACCATCAAATAAAATGAAATGGTGTATTAACATCTTCAGAAGTTTAAAATGACCTATAAGACCAAAACGTCACAATTTTTGTATTTGATACAATGTCTTGATAACAAAATAACACTGAAAAATGAATGGTACTACTAGGAGGTGAAATAAAGATGGCAGTGTAGAACAACAAGGGGATATGAAGGGAAGAAATCTTGAAA
>CM035439.1:31852299-31854799 GCA_020310875.1 Ceratopteris richardii | reverse complement strand
GTCGCCCATTCCATTTCAGGCTAGAAGCCGTCTGTTTGAAACTCCTGACTAGCATAGATAGTGTGGCATATGAAGATTGAAGCCGGGCATGGGAGAAGAACTTATTCCAAACATTCAATTTCCAGCTGCCTTTATAATACACTTCTACATTTTCCATGATCTTCCAAAAGACATCTGTCCAAAGGGGTTTATGAACCGAAGTAATGCGCATGATAAAGGCTTCCCGCCTAGCCAACATATGAGAATGCAGATGTAGAATACCTAGACCTCCCTTACTCTTTGGTTGACAAATAAAGTCCCATGAGGAGGCAACCAGGGCACGATTATGTGCCTTATTCCACAGGAAATTTTCGATGAAACAATCGAAGATATACAAGTGACATTTCTTCCAATCCAACAACAATAAGTAATACATGATGTAGGGCTGCAAAAAAGATTGTACAATCCTTAACCTGGTGTGAAGTGGCCATTGCGCTGCGTGCCACACATTTAACTTACTTTTCATCCTACAAATCACCCATTGTATTTGCTCCTTGGCAGAGACATTAATACCCAGCGGATATCCCAAATGACGGAAACTGACACCACGCTCAATTTTACGCCCCTGCCAGGAAGGAAAGTGAAAGTGCCGCGCGGAGATATTAATAAGGGTGGACTTCCCCATGTTAATGTTTAACGCAGATGCCTCCGAAAACGGATTCAGCGAGGCAAGAATATTTTGAAGATTATCTTCACATGCCTTTGCAAAAATAAAGGTATCATCTGCAAATCCAACTGCAATGTGTTGAGTTTCGTGTAAAGAGATACCATGAATAGATCCAGATTCCATCTTAGCTTGTAAGAGATAGAACATCGGAGTAGAGGCCATCGCATAAAACAGAGGACTAAGGGGACACCCCCGGCGCACTGATCGCTGAACCGGAAACGGATCTGAAAGTCTTCCATTAATTTCTACTTGTGAAACACTGCCCTGAGATAACAAATAGATAAGACGACAGAATTTAAGGCCGAATCCAAGTTTCTTGAGAGTTATGGCAATGAAATCCCAACGCACACGATCAAAAGCCTTCTCAAAATCAATTTCTAATCCAACCACCTCTTGATCAGATACCGAAGCATGCTCCATTAACATTTGCGTGATAAGAATGTCATCATAAATCGATCTTTTGTGAATAAACCCAATCTGGGAAGGTGCACTAGCTTGTTAATAAACGGCTTGAGCCTGAGAGCGAAAATCTTAGCAAATATTTTGTAGATAATATTCATCATTGAGATAGGTCTCCAGTCACCAATCGGTTTAGGCAACTCCACCTTAGGAATAAGTTTAATTTTCCCTTGCTTGAACGAAAAGGGCATTTTTTGATCCCTCCATATTTCATTACAAACATCCACAAGAAGTGACTTAAGGGAGGACCAAAAAGCAAGAATAAACTCTTTAGTGAGACCATCCAAACCAGGCGCTTTCCCATTCTTAAGAGAACCAAGAGCCAAAAAAATTTCTTCCTCTGTTATGGAAGACTCGCACGCAGCAGCCGTCCGCGAGTCGAGACACTGGGGAGTATAAACGAGGGCCTCATGAAGCGCGAAAAACCAAGAGTCATTAGTAGAATATGAAGCAGCGAATAACTTCTTGTAATGATTCGAACAAGCATCCGCTATGGAGTTCCAATCCCGCAATTCTTTGCCTTCGGTCTGTAGAGAAGAAATAGTATTTGCAGCGCGCTTAGCTCGCAAAAAATCATAGAAACCTTTTGAGATAGCATGTAGATCATTCACGTCCATGCATCTAGCTCGAACTTTGGCGGAATGTATAGCATTATTTTCAATAAAATGCAGGCATCTGTAAGCATCACACAAATGCGAATAATCTCTCTCAGAGAGTAGGCAGCCCATATCAACCTTCTCGGTTAACGAAAGAATAACCTGTTCAGCTTCAGCTTTAGCCGCTTTCAAAACACCGGAAAAGTATTTCCCACAATCTCGAATTACACCTTGCATACCCACCACAAGGGCTTCCCATTTCAAGGATGGAGAAAGTTTTGAAGCAAACACCTGTTGGATAAGAATATCAACCTTTGCTTTAAACACCGATGTTCGAATCCACGCATGGTTGAGTCTCAATGGGATCCTGTGGAGTCTGTCACGAATACTAGCTGTCCAATTAGAATCAAAGAGGGATAGCAAAAGAGGGTTGTGATCTGAAAGCAGTATTATGGAATCAAACCACATTTTGGAAACAAGAGAAAGAGCATAAACATGAGAGAAATAACATCTGTCTAATCTACTCATAGCCTTTCTATGCGATCTGGAATGAAAAGTATAACGAAGGGTATGGCCTCCAATGAAACCCCATAAATCTTTGCAATTCAAAGAGTCCAATATTTCATTCCACAAGCACTTTTCCTGCGATGAGATCAAAGAAGAAGCAGTAGTACAGTCTGTATCTATCTCGACCATGTTGAAGTCACCACACATTATGATACGAGCATCATCCAAAGTT
>CM035439.1:31771235-31828735 GCA_020310875.1 Ceratopteris richardii | reverse complement strand
TGACCCCTTTCAGAATGAAACATTTTTTAGTGGTATCTTGTGTTCAAAATGACTAGACTTATGCCCATTTTCCATTGTCTCATTCGGGTTTTGATTACAAAAGTTTCTATCTTCTATGAGATATATCTTTTGTAACCCTGGACTTAATCCTTGATCAAATCTACTGCCTTAATTCCCTTTGCTCGTGGTTGAATATGTGAAAACGGAGTTGGTTTGTCCATGATCTTTTCCATCGCACTCCAAATCATAGCCTTTAATTCTATGTACACTCTAAATCACGGATTTTTAAAAATAAAAAACTGATTATGCAGATGATCAGGTCTTCAAAACAACCCTTATGAAGGCACACCAAAAGCTCTCTAATGTGGGTCAAAAACAATATTTCTGATTGCAGGGATTCAACGACCAAAATGAGAAGGGTGTAAATGAAGCAATCCAACTCTAGGATTGCAAATAGGAAAAGGATGAGAAGACTAAGAATAATGAACCAAAACTTATATGCATGAGTGTAAATGCATTTAGAAAACAATGTATGTTTAGGTGAAGATTCTTCTTGCAAAATTTAGGCATGAAAGCATCTTTAAACTATTTAGAGTTGATAACACGATGCAATAATCACCCTGGAAATTAGCCTGCACTAACCAGTGCAATGATGGATGATTTATACATAGATGATTAAAATTACATTTTATTTGCATTATCTGAGCAGGAATCGAATTCTATTTTGATGATAAAATTAACCTTTCATAAGGTTCCATTCTTATTGCTATTATCTCTTTTCCTTAAGATAAAGAACTTAATGATAATCAACCATGTAAAAAATTAAGTCTAGTGTTATGTACTCACCTCATGCTTATTTGAATTGTAATCTCGTATAAAGATTATAGTCTGGAGGTCAAGTCAGTGATCAACAATAAATTCGAAATCTCGGAGTTTAAACACTTTGATACATATCACATTCAGGCTTCATCATGAACAGGATTGTTGAGATTCAGTTGGTTTATTTGAAAAAACACACATATTAGAAATCAGTGGAAGCTGACCAGAAAGTGAAGTTACAGCAATCAAGCTATGCTAATAGACATTTTGCTCTCCATGACAGGGGAATTGTGTTTTATGCTGCAGGGAAGGTGCCTTCAATTTGGAAATAGCCCAAGAACTTTATGAGGCGTTTTAAAAGAGATGCAATACTTGAATTAACATACATAGGATACTGCAATATTTCCATGCCTTACTGCATGTTCTCGATCTGCAAGTGCCTAAAGCCATACAAATAATCTCTCTCTCTCTCTCTCTCTCTCTCTCTCTCTCTCTCTCTCTCTCTCTCTCTCTCTCTCTCTCTCTCTCTCTCTCTCTCTCTCTCTCTCTCTCTCTCTCTCTCTCTCTCTCTCTCTCTCTCTCTCTCTCTCTCTCTCTCTCTCTCTCTCTCTCTCTCTCTCTCTCTCTCTCTCTCTCTCTCTCTCTCTCTCTCTCTCTCTCTCTCTCTCTCTCTCTCTCTCTCTCTCTCCCCCCCTCCCTCCCTCCCTCCCTCCCTCCCTCCCTCCCTCCTTCCCTCCCTCCCTCCCTCCCTCCCTCCCTCCCCTCTCTCCAAGCACACTTGCAGGAACCCCGCACGAAGGGGTGGCTTTCCTGTGTTCAATAGAGTACTCACTTTTCTCTTTTTTTTTTTCAGATTTTTAGTTTTTTTCAACATGAAGACCTTGTATCATATTCAGTAGATTGCAACGTTTTGTTTTCATAGGTCATGTTGGCCATTGGAAGACATTAATATATCATTTCATATCTCCCTCTCTTAAGAGAAGTGATAGTCATACCCTTTTGCCATACAATCCTCTTTCTAATCTTTTGTTGTATCGATTTATGGCATCGCATACCATGAGCTACCAGCTTTGCATTAGACAAGTAGTGTCTTTCCCATCGTTTTGGAGCCATCACAACTTTTATTACTGACATCACCATCATCAAGAGGCAAATGTTGACCATCAGGAGTACAACAGAAGCAAAATTGGGTGCTCATTGTAACCAGAACTCCACCAACCACAACATCATCGACGTCTGCATGAATGCTTTATGAGATTAGAGTGGCAGAAGCCCACACCATCATTATTAGCTACGTTCCTACTTGATTAGATGATTGGCTTGAAAAAAGAAGTATTCTACTCTGGCCAAGTAGTGCAATGTACTCGACATGGAGAAGCAAAACTTCATGCACCCTTCGAATGAAGAAAGCATCTCTAGGAAGGGACATTTCTAAGCAAGTGGGAGGAGTGTTTCCGTTTATGCCATATCGTGGACGATAGGTGTAAAATTCAGCAACCCACATATAATCTCATGGACATCACCCATAGGTGGTGACGTAAGATAGAGCAAGACAAGAAAGAGCCCATGACTTGGGAGCAATTTAAAGTCTTGCTCTACAACAACTTTGTACCACCTGACGAGAGATATAGAGCACTAGACACTTGGTTTTTCATCAATCAAAGAACCAAACCATTTAGGAGTACTCATATAGGTATAAAGAGGTACTTCTCAAAGTACTTGATTCTATCTTGGAGTTTCTCAAAGTCCACAAGTTCATCTTCGGACTTAGAGAAACTATCCGACCTTAAGTGAGAAAGGAGAGGTGTCACTCCTTGGCACAGGCCATGGAGATGGCTCTAGTCTATGAGGATGACCACATGGGCATAGGCTCCTAGAGTCAAAGGTCCTCATGGACTAAGATGAGTCGACCCTTTTCTGCGTCCACACTTGGCTCGATCAGTGCACAACATCAAAAAGAGGCTAAGCACGTGCATATGATCAAGCTAGTTTCGAGAGGAAAAAGAAAAGTGTCTCGAGAGGAAAAAGAAAAGTGTATGCTCTCGCTCAGAGGGCGTACAATAAGTCTATCCTTACCCCTGAGCAAAAAGAGAAGGCAATGAAAGAAGAATTATGCTATGGATGTCTAGGACGGCACCTCTTTAAGGACTATCCTAAGAAGAAAAAGATAACAGCTACCATAGTCATCAATCCTACACAGACAGGGAGTGATGGAGATGAGGATTTTGGTGATTTCCCATCCCAGATATCATCTCCCATAGTGACCATGACATTCACAAAGAAGGTTCTTGCTGTGCCAAATGCTGTGCTTTCGCAAGTGACACAAAAATACCAGTTCCTAGACATAGACCTCATTTTCATGAGAGGAGTCATGGCAAAACAGCCTGTCAAGGTACTCTTTGACACTGGGTCTACACACAATGTTATTAGTTCCCGACTAGTCAAGAGGCTACACTTAGAGATTGTGGAGTTAGAGTATGCCATCACAGTAGAATTAACTGATGGGAAGGGAACTGAGACACGGGACCGAAGAGTGGTAGGTTTACCCATTCAGATCCAGTCCTATGAGGACAGATTGCATTCTGAGAAAGCAGAACTTGCACGTTTAGATATAGTCCTAAGTAAAAAGTGGCATGCTAGAAAACGAACTGTCATATACTTGCTTTGCATGTTTGTCAGTTTGAACAGGAGGGGAGGCGACTACTGATTCGTAGAGAGCCAGTTTTCCAAGAGACACGATTGGTAAATGCTACCAAGTTGCTCAAGATCGATTGTAAGTATATTTATTTTCTTTATTTTGTGTATTCATCATTTGTAGTGATGGATTCATGGAGTCATGGAAACTCTAGATGGAATGCTCAAGTACTTATATATAACAGATTTTAGGACCCGTTTTGGGCATTATGAGTATTTAGTTATGCCATTTGGTTTGACTAATGCACTAGCTACATTCATGATGTTAATGGATGATATTTTACGACCATTTATTGGAAAGTGTGTTCTGGAGTTTGTTGATGACTTGCTAGTGTATAGTAGGTGTGTACATGATCATGAAAGTCATTTGAGATTAGTATTAAATAAATTAAAAGAAAATCAGTTGTTTGTAAATTTAGATAAGACTCAATTGTTCCTTCCAGAGATAGAGTACTTAGGGCATGTGGTATTGGCCGATGGGTTCAGATGGATCCCAAGAAGGTCACAATTATTCTAGTTTGGCCTACTCCTCTTGATGAGGGGCAATTACAGTCATTTCTAAGACTTTCCAGTTTCTATCGAAAATTCATTTCTTCTTATTCATCGATAGTAGCTCCTATGACGAACTTCCTTCAAGGCAAAGTATCATTTGCATGGAAGCAAGAGCAACAAGAAAGTTTTGATACTCTGAAACAACCTGTTTTAGAGGCTCCTATACTCAAAGTGGTAGATCTGCAGAAACCATTTGAGTTGACGACAGACGCTAGAGGCATAGCCATCTAGGCATTCTTGAGCCAAGATGGAAGGCCAATAGCTTTTCAAAGCAAAAAGCTGAGTAGTGCAGAGCACAATTGGTATGTGCATGACGAGGAGTTGTATGCAGTGGTGCATGCTCTAAAAGTCTGGAGACACTACCTATATGGTGCAGACTTTAAGGTATACACAGATCACCATACACTCAAGTACTTTTGTAGTCAGTGAGATCTTCGAGGCAGACAGGTTCATTGGGCTGAGCTCATGAAGGAGTTTCACATGGAAATCCTACATAGAAGAAGCAAAGAGAATATAGTAGCTGATGCATTATCACGGATAGTGTATCAAATGAGCTTTACAGTTCTAGAAAGCTCATTGCTTCAAGATATTAAGGACGCATAGGTGGAAGATCCACATTTGTTATAGATCATTAGGGCCATCAATGATGACTCTATCATAGGAGACTAGGAAGTTCTAGCTCTTTCTTTCCCTAGTAAACCAAACAAGTCAAGTCCGTATTCCGATTTCTCAAAGAAGAACAGAATAGTTAAACAGAAAGGAAAAGTTTAGGTACCAAATTCCCGGGATTTGAGAAGAAAAGTCATGCATGATAACCATGATATTCCTTGTGTAGGACATCCTGGTATTGACAAGACAATTCAGCTTGTTAGAAGAACATTTTGATGGCCTAGATTAGCCACAGATGTCCACACATATGTTCAACAATGCTTTATGTGTCAAGTCAACAAGGCAGAAAGGATTAAGATATCAGGTCTTTTACATCCTTTACAAATTCTAGAACATAAATGGGACAATGTATCCATGGACTTCATAGTGGGGTTACCGTGGACCCAAAGGAAGCGAGATACTCTCCTAGTTGTGGTAGATAGATTGAGCAAGATGGCTCAATTCATACCCATGCAGGAGACGATAGAAGCTCCACAGGTAGCGGAGTTGTTTATCTAGCATGTCTTCAGATTGTATGGGTTATCAACATCCATAGTTTCGTATAGGGATGTAAGACTCAGAGGACACTTCTAGAAGTTTGTATTTGACAAACTAAGTGTCATTGAAAATGAGTAGTGGCTATCATCAGCAGACACATGGTCAGACCGAGAGGGTCAACAAGATTCTAGAGGACATGTTGAGAGCATATGTATCTTAGAGACAAATAGATTGGGATAGTTACTTGCCACTAGTAGAGTTTGCTTATAACAATAGACGTCATAGAGTGACAAGAATGTCTCCTTTGAAGATAAACCTATAGCATGAATCCCACTCTTCCAATACCATAGGAATGCCAAAGAAATGTCCTAGTGCTTCAGTTCTTAGCGAACCTCCAAGCAAATTTAGAAAAAGCTAAAGCCAAGATGCAGCAAGCAACTGATAGGGCAAAAGAATATGCTGACAAGAAGAGATCTCCTAGAGTCTTTGAGGAAGGAGATAGATTTTTTCTTCAAAATCCAGCTAGATTTACTTCATTACTCATAAGGAAGTGTACTCAGCTTTCATCAAGGTTTTGTGGACCTTGGAAGATAGTTAAAAAGCTTCGTGATGTTGCATACCGATTAGAGCTTCCTCCATATTGTAGAGTCCATCCAATGTTTCATGCCACTAAACTTAGAAAGTATATTTTCAAGGAGTATAATCTAATAGAGGGTATTGTTTCTTTGCAAGAAAGTGATAGCACAAATCATTCTCCACATAGGATACTAGATCGAAGACAAGCGGTTGAGAAGTTATGTCATCTAGGAGTATCTAGTAGCCTAGAGAGGATTACCACTTACAGACTCTAGTTGGGAATCAGAAGCTCTGGTTTGCAAGTACTTTCCCTCATTGATCATTGAGGACAATGATATTTAGAAGGGGGAGAGAGTGTTAGACATTGGTCTACAGAGACCACTCCATGTGTGTGTGGGGACAAGGGCCAGCCATAGCCAAGGTCCCGAACTCAGGGGATATCCTAAGGTATTCAATGGTAATAGGGATGAGTGTTGCATGATGAGCACATGGCGGCACTAGACCATTCCTGATCATTACTATTTTGGATGCAAGATGATATATTGGATGAAAAGAGAGTGGCACACACATCATTCACAAGTTCCTTTGTTTTCAAATTCCAAGAGTTATTTTAGGAGAATTTAGGAGAATTCCTACTGCTCCACAAGCATCTCCATTCCATTTCACATAGAGCCACTTTGGTTTATACAAAAGGGATTCATATGGTTCTAAAACAAAATATCCTCCAATATACATGCTTTTAAAAGGGTTTCTAGGGGGTTGGGGGTTCACATGATTTGTCATCCAACAATACAAAACATCAAATTTGGGTCTAAAAGGGAGGAAAATCTTGGACAAGCAATAGTGGGGGGAAGGAAGGGGAGCCGATGCTAGAGGAGGTGGAGCAATAGATGAAGGAGAGGGCTTGGAGGGAAAATTGGAAGAGGAAGTGTGTCCCTTAGATGAATGTAAATGTCCACTCATGTTCATCAAAGTGGAAGCAAGAAGAGAAAAAGAGAGTGGTAGGATAAACATTTGGGAATAGGTGAGTGAGATGCAAGGGGAATGGTCACAAAAAGAGGAGAAGAAGGAAGCATGACACTAGGAGGGTTGACGGGTGACCCAAAGGTATAAGGAAGGTTAAAGTCCCTATCGATATGTAGCGGGGTACTTGGATACACCCTTAAAATAATGTATTTTATGTTTTGCTTTTCGGGATGCAGAAGCCAAGTACAAGAAAAGTTACCTCGATTTCGAGTAAGTGGAGAAGCAAAAGAAGCAAAGAGCAATAAAATGAAGAAAAGGGGATCCAACTCATCAGTTCGTGAAGGAGGTAGAATTCCCAATCTCTTAAGTCGCATAATTTCCTACTTCACCAATTTCCCATTTCACCGATTTCCTAAAGTTGCCTAATCTCCCATTTCACCAATTTCCTTAATTGCCTATTTTCCAATTTCACCAATTGAGTTGCCTGATTTCCCATTTCACCAATTTCCTAAGTTGCCTAATTTCCCATTTCACCAATTTCCTAAGTTGCCTAATTTCCCATTTCACCAATTTCCTAAGTTGCTTAGTTTCCCATTTCACCAATTTCATTTCCCATTTCACCAATTTCCTAAGTTTCCTATTTTCCCATTTCACCAATTTCCTAAGTTGCCTAATTTTCCAGTTCACCAATTCTAAGCCTCTCTCTCTCTCTCTCTCTCTCTCTCTCTCTCTCTCTCTCTCTCTCTCTCTCTCTCTCTCTCTCTCTCTCTCTCTCTCTCTCTCTCTCTCTCTCTCTCTCTCTCTCTCTCTCTCTCTCTCTCTCTCTCTCTCTCTCTCTCTCTCTCTCTCTCTCTCTCTCTCTCTCTCTCTCTCTCTCTCTCTCTCTCTCCCCTCGAGCTGAGCACTAGTCAGCCAATTCCTTCAGCATGTACAGTTGGCCAGTTTTTCAAGGAAGTCAACTAACTTGTTGACTTCTTGAGAGAGCAGTCGACCAGATTAACTTCTTTAAAGAGTAATCAACCAGACTATCATGCCTCTTCTTCAAGGGTTGAGGAAATATTAAATAGACCGATTTTGGATGGATCAACTTAGCTACCAAGTCAATTAATTTTCAATTGTTTAAGTTCACCACTTTCCAAATTGACTAAATTTCAAAAGTTTCAATTTCTAAAGTTGGCCACTTTCCAAGTCGATTAAACTTCAAAAGTTTCAATTTCTGAAGTTGACAACTTTCCAAGTCGACTAATTTTCAATTTCAGAGTTCACCACTTTCTTCAAATTTTGAAGTTGACTACTTTTCCAAGTCTCATAATTGGAGTTCACCACTTTCTCTATCGACCAATGAAGTCCCGAAGCGAATGACTATTCTCAATATGCAGCAGCTAGAGAGATGGAGACAAAGTCAGGGGACCAACCTCTTCCATCCAGCCAAGCTTTTAGTGGCATGCAGCCCATATAAGCTACTCTTGCAATCAACAGGAAGGTTAGCAATATAACATATTATCCTTAATAAATTCGAGAAGCAGCAAAATACTTGGGAGCAAGTTCAACAAAAGAAAGAAAAACATAGAATGCATTTAATTTGTTCTCTCTGAGGATGGAGAATGTCTAAGTGGCGGAACCTGTAGAGGGGTACTTTGATAAGTCCCTAGAATGATTTATATTTATCCTTTTTACATTTGTGAGATGGCGAGAGAGGGGGCAAGGAGTTATCTTGATTTGAGCAAGATCATATGTAGAAGAAGCAAAGAGGAATAAGATGGAGAAAACAAAGAGGATCCGATTCATCAAGGGAGGAATCAACAACTTTTGCAACTTAACTATTTTTCCCACTTGCCCAATTTCCAAATTGCCCAATTAATTTCCCAAGTTGCCCAAGTTTTCAAATTGCCCAATTTCTCAAGTTACCTAATCTCCACATTTGTCCATTTTTCAAATTGCCCAATTTCTCAAGTAGCCTACTTTTGAACCAAATGTGTATAAGTTCACTCCACTATTTTAAAAAAAAGTTGCCTAATTTTTAACGAGAAAGTTTCCTACTTTTGAAAGTTGCCTATTTTTGAAAGTTGCCTACTTTTTGAGGAATTAAATATAGTCCACCAGTTCACTTATAAAAAGAGACTAAATTTCCCAATGTAGAAAAAGAAGCATGACGACTTCTTGCACGTGGATTGCTGACGGACTGCATGGATGACACCGACTAGAGGGAGGGGCAAGCCATCATAAAGGCACGAGAAAGACCTCTTCTTTCCAAATACCAGAATTTAAAAGGTAGTGACGGTAGAGGAAACAACTAAGTACACCAAAGTGTGAACTTACCTGTGATCCTGAAAAGGGAAGAAACTAATTTTGTTCCTTTTTGCTATGAGCCACCCTTAGGAGTCCCACGAAAACTAAATAAGAAGAAGACCTCTCCATCAAGGGAAGGGGACATAGATAGATAGAGGAGACACAAGACACACAACACAACATATGTGTAGAGGGGGGAGTCCCTTCTAGCTTCTCCAAGGGATGGATGGTAGATTGAAGCTTTGAATTGGAAGCTATGTGAAGGCGAAGTGGGCCGGGCACTTGAGTACAACAGGTGGAGTTGAGCAAGGGTAGTTTCCAGTCCCCACGTTAGATAGATAGATAGAAAGATAGATAAATAGATAGATAGATAGATATATTAATAGATAGATAAATAGATAGATAGATAGATAGATAGATAGACAGATAGACAGAAAGACAGAAAAACTGACAGAAAGATAGATAGATAGATAGATAGATAGATTGATAGATAGATAGATAGATAGATAGATAGATAGATGCTATTGGTTTATCTCAAAAGAGGAAGGAGATATGGTTCTTTCACTTGCTAAATCTGAAAAGCAAAGAAAATTATGTTCCACTGGTCAAATGGCAGTAAGATATTTGGAGCTTGTGCCTGCAAGTTACAATTTGTATCTCTAAAGCTTCTTACGTGATGTACATGTGTATCCCTTCATGAAAGAATCAAGACTCCAAGACATTATTGTGGATAAATAGTAAATACCAACAAAGGATCAAATGTTCATTTATGGAGTATAAAGAAGCTCTTTTTTGAGTAATTGCAAGTTTTTTTTTCAACCTAGTATCAGCCAACCATATTTAGAGTCATACCAGGTATGATGATGTTTATCATGACCTTCATTCATCATATCCATGGTTCCCAGGGCTTAGGGGCAAGCATCTTTTGATGTCCACATTACTATCCAGCCAATCTACATCATTATATCAGCCTTCACCTAGAACACAGCCCGACATCCATGATGCTTCGATGGTTTGTTTGTTTTGTCCTCCATCTTTAGAGATACTTTGAAATATATGAGATTCCCACGTTCAAGACTTTGAAATTCTACTGCCTCACTCTATATCCTAGTTTTAATGTTTTCCTTTAGGAATGTTTGATTGAATAAACTGTAAATTTAGAGATACTACCAAACTATATTCATCTCATGCTTCTCTATTCTGTGGGTAACATGTGGAAAAAAAGTACATATGTATGTGTGAATCTAGGATATTAGACAAGAGCTATTTTATAAGAGTCACTACCTTCAGAAAAGGAAATGCGGTCAGGTCTTTACCAGCACTGAAAAATTTTTTGGGAGCCTTCTGCAGTGCCTGAAAATTTATGCAAAATGTGATATTTGAGTTTGCCACTAGTTACATTTCATTACCAAATTTATTCTGAATCATCAATTTACTAATGGCCAACTTAACAATACAAAAGGGAAAGAAAGAAAACAAGGAAAAAACTCTGATGCAATTCACAAGTTCATCTTGAACACCTGTAAACGAGACTGCTCTAATGCTTCCTTTTGCTTTGTGAACTGTTCTCTTGTCATTATTTCAGCATTGCTACGATAACTGATCTATAAGAGGGCACGTACCACGTCCCAAAAGTACACAATTTCATGAGCTGTGATAAATTGTAACAAATAATGTCTACAATACATAAGAAAGTTCTTGATTAGTATAACTTTTATTTTCTCAAAATTAAATGAACGAGTGAGCACATAGCATTTGCCATTATTGAGACGACTTGATGAAATGTCCAATCATTTTGTTTGGTTAAGAATAGGCACTACCGCATAAAGGGAAAGTAAACATTTCAAGTTGCCTTATATGGTCAGCAAAATTTGAAAGAAGAAACAGGCACCGTCGATGGATGCAACAAAATAAAAAATTGAGACGTACAAAAATAAGAGAATTTTAAAATATTCTCTGTTTGGAACATGAACCTAAATAGGAGTTATACAGGAGTTCACATTTTCAAAGCCATCACATCTTTAAGAAACATGAAAGATCATCTACGATTACATTGAATGAACATGCTCTGGTGACTCATAAGGCATGGGTAAAACAAATTGACCTTTTTTCCCCTCCACTTACAATGCCTTGTAAACAACCATTCCTTCCATGCAGAGCTTGTATCAACAGCTAAGAGAATTTGATAATGCTTAATTTCATCCACAAGTGTATACCAGTTAGCCCTTTAGGCTGGCCCCAATTTGAATTTTCCTTTAACTCTAGCAAAGGACAAAAACTCGAATGATGAATCATATCAATTTTGCATCATCATAATACCCTTTATTGAAATATCTTTCCGCAACATCTGATTTCAAAGCCAACAGGGGATGTGACAAAAATGACCAATAAGGAGAGAGCAACGCAAATGAATTCCCAATGTATCTTTGCCTTCCATTCCACATGAAATGCAAAGCCATACTTTTAGAATTAGAAACCAACATATTAAGCGTATCACACATACATACATACATACATACATACATACATACATACATACATACATACATACATACATACATACATACATACATACATACATACATACATACATACACACAGCAGCCTTTGCTCCACATTAACAACTATGGACTCTAACTGCATTTTTGTCTTTGACTGCATCCAGCTAAGCCTATCAGAATTCTCCATAACCTACAGCTTCCTTTTTATTTTTCTTTTTTTTATTTCTTTTTTCGTCCTCTGTTGTTCATCAATAGGAAATCAATCTTATTGGTACTTATGTAAAGTTTCCTTCTTTGTGCTTCTGCTAAATAGAATATGTTTCTACTGTTGAATCCCACTACAACAGAATCAGCAGCTAATTGAAGGGAAATGCCACAGGAAGAGGCCAAGGGGCAGAAAACCAATATCATGGAGGGTGGTCTTGTTTTCGCCAGAGGTACGATCATCTTTGAATCTGTACTTCCACAGAAATATTTTACCATTATTATTTTTAAACTATTGTCTGGTTACTAAAATTAATCAAAAAGATAACTTCAAGGCATGTACTTGATGCCCTGTCATAAATTTTATGCAGATGTATTGAGACTTAGGTCTTATACAGTAAGCACAAGACCATGTAACCAAATTCATGTTGTTATTAGGATTCACTCATGAATTCTCTAAATCTTTGAATATAGGTCTTCAGAGATCTATTCTAGCCTTGATAGTAAAATTAGCTGTAGAGCTCATATGAGATGAACCAAATTGTTAAAGAAGGATGGGAACAAAAAGAAGTGATAATGAGTGCTCCGTACCCTTCAGATTTTCTAACTCTCAAGCAATATGTATGCATAATTTCCTTGACTTGCCAAGATCAGTCGCTTACATCTGAAGGGTGAAAAAAAAGCAAAAAGCCAGAGATATTCAACAATCCATACGATTCAGCTTTTCTAGCTCTAAAACAATATGAAAGTTGACCTGCCAAGAGAAAATCCCTTATATGTGAAGTGAGAAAAAAGCAAAAGAGCAGCAATATTTCAACTTAACTCAGGCCTTATAATAACAATGACAGTTTCAAAGCCCAAATGCATACCAATGAAATAAAATAGCCAGATTCATAAATTCAATTGGTGAAGATTTAAGTACCCAAGTTCTACAAGTTGCCTAGCAAGGTCAATATCCTCCAGATAGAAAAGGTCAGTGGCAGTGATTTGACTGTCAAGGTACTCTTCATACCTGCACCAATGGAAAATCCGCATCAGGTCAAAACAGACCAGAAAAATAACAATCCTTGAGAAATCAAAAGTAGCATAGCTGGCATTGAAAGCGAGGAACCACAATTCAGTATCATTTTTCTTGATACAGTTTGACTATTAAAAAGAAAAGAATGAGGATTGTTGAAGAGAAAGACAGAGAGAGAGAGAGAGAGAGAGAGAGATTTTTAAATTAAATATCATACTTAAACTTGACTAAAACCTTCCTTTCCACAATTCAACACTTCCATGCTCTAATGAAAAAGATGCAGATGGTCAAAAAGTTATCAGAATTTATACAACTGTCATTACATGGGAATTAAGTCCTATTGAAGGTACAGGTTATTCATTAACTCAAAATATGATAGAAATGAATAACCTGTACCTTCAATAGGACTTAATTCCCTGAATACTAGAAGATCACTGGTATTGAATTGGTGATGAATCCGATCACATCCTGCACTTAAATTATCTTAATAGACTTCTTTTAGTATTTGAAAGTTTCCATTCCATAGAAACATTCTCCCTTTCCTTTCTATAAAACCATGTAATCAAAAAGAGAAACTTTTAACCCTCTCCTAGAATTGGTGGGAGTTTCCCATCTTTATATTATCCTTGTCACAAATATATTCATTTTGGAGCATCAACCCTTTAATTCTTTTGTCCAAGAAGAAAAGAAAACCTTAACCTCACAGATGTGGATCTTTAACTTATTTGCGTTTTGAGATAAAAGTTACAAAACGCACAAATTTCTATACTTGCATTAAGAGGTTTACGCATCATTATCCGATACCAAATCATGCCATGAAAATCACCAACAAGCAATGCTATTTATATTCGAGATTAAACGGAATCAAGATTCTTGGATTACTTCTTGTTTTCAAAAGAAACACACTGCTCTAAGCTCTTTACCTTAAAAGTTTTTCTTGCATATGAGGGACTACATGAAGTAGTAGGTTCTTCAAGAACGACACCTGTTCATAGGAGATCCTTTACTGCAAAGACACATGAACAAGTTCATGAATGAATACACACCACGATCTGAAACTCTCTTTTCCAAGCATTAGGACACCAATAATATCCTTCAATGCTCCTCTCTCCCAATGCTCCATGTGGGCATCCTTCATACTTGGCATACATGTGGGGTGTTCATTCCCTCATGTACGTAAGAGGGCATTCCTATGATCTATCCTCTTCGTATAACATTTTCTTCCCCTTTAAGATCAATTCCATAGTTGAAATCACCACTCCAAGATACAAGCAGGTGAAGAGGCAATATATACATGAATGATGACAATTTCTCTCGGGTGTTTCCCTATATTTTCCTCCTTAAAGGGACTCTTGAGAAGGCAAATCAGATTGAGATATTGCCTTTGAATTGTGCTCACTTTCTCACATGTAGAATTATCTTTCAAACTATCTTTCCACTTTAATAGAAATGCTTTATATAATTAACCATATCCACTTCTTTTGAGTGTGTAAGATTTGTTCTCGCTTATAAGGTATAAATTGACCAAAGCTAGGTTTTATTATCTCACTACTTGGAATGAATTTGGTAGATTAACCTAGCTTTCTATTTAGCTAAATCACATGAAACATTGGGTAGTCCATACATTTAGTTTGGTCTGCAACCATTCAAATACATCGCCATATTATTAATCTTCGAATTAGACACGATGTCTAGTGATGTATTTTCAAGTTAATATAGATTATCCAAAAAAGGTTTAGCGAATTCTAGGTTCTTCACTATGGTTCATAAAAAGTTAAACCTATAATCTTAGTCAACGTATTTGCAATAACCCAAAGGCCAAACCCAATCATGTCCCCCTCTAAGTTTTGAATGATCTCCATCTCAAGTTCATCGAGATGCTCTCCCAACTTGCAATAAAGGATACCCTGAAGATGGAAACTCTCTCTCTCTCTCTCTCTCTCTCTCTCTCTCTCTCTCTCTCTCTCTCTCTCTCTCTCTCTCTCTCTCTCTCTCTCTCTCTCTCTCTCTCTCTCTCTCTCTCTCTCTCTCTCTCTCTCTCTCTCTCTCTCTCTCTCTCTCTCTCTCTCTCTCTCTCTCTTATGCACTAATCTCTTCAGCAGAGGTGACAATCCCTTCAGCACAAGGGACGGATTTCTTCAGAAATCGACTAAGGATGGACGCAGTCGACCAAGGCAGGCTGGGCAGTCAACCAGATTCAGGATTCCAAGTCGACCAAAGATGTGGATCAAGGTTGGACTACACTCAACCAAACTCTTAGCAGGTTAGTCGACTTAAGTTTTATGAGCAGTCGACAGGCATTGAAGCTTGATAGGCTTCTTAGGCTACACATCATTATCATCAACTATCATTGAAGGGAACCGAATACAAGAAGAAGTAGGGAAGGAAAGATCTCAAGATAGTTCAAGGTGTGTGTGCCTGTGTGTTGTTTTTTTTTTTTTTTTTTTGGGGGGTGGGGGGGGAGTGGGTTTGTGGAAGTTCCCTCCAACTCCTCCAAGAAATGAATGGAAGATTGAAGCATGGGCTTTGGAGCTCTGTGAAGGAGGAGTGGGTCGGGCATGTGACTCCAGCATGAGAAGGGTAGCTATCATTGCTTGCTTTACAGTTCCTAAGTTGCTTCAGATATCAACCTCTTCTTGCATCGTAGTGAGCTTGGGCTCTCCCCTTCGACTGTCCTTTCTAGCAGATCTTTTTGTATTGTATCTTGTTCACAAAATTAGTCCTATATTTCTCTTGTATTGGAAAATTGTTCCAATGAAATGTTCAAGTCATCCTTCCTTCTTTTTGGAATGGTCTCTATGAGCAAGTTTTTGTCCCTGATGTAATGTCTTGGGCCTTAGTATGAGACTTGAGTCCTCCAGCCCCTATTGTAAGAAAGCTTCCTTAATGTTTTTGGCTTCAGGGAGTACAGAGTATACTTTCCTAAAGAGAACCCCCTTTGAGTAGAAGCATAGTTGGTACTCGTACGCGTACGAGTCGATTCGTACGTACGACTTGTACTGAACATAGTCATACGAACTCGTACGAAAATTTAAAAAAATTCACTTACTCAGCCTTCGACGCCTAAAACAGCTCTAATCTTTGCTTTTGAGTTTTTTCTCCCGTGCTGAACCTGTGTGCTCATGAGGCCTTATACACACCCCTACACTATCTCCTCACCCTCCTTACCTTCTCCAAAGTCTTCCCTAGCCTCTCCCGCACCTTCCCAATGATTCCATTCATCTCCCTTAGCATTCGAAGCTTCACACACACCACATTTTCCCTTATTTGCAGCCCTTAATTTTCCAATAGCAATGGTGAAAGATAAACATGACGCTTTCACTCTCCTTGGCTTTGAAAAGGAAAAGTCCAATTCACACCATTGGACATGCAAATATTGTGGAAAGAGGTACACTTGTAGAGCTACAAGGTTCCTACAACACCTCAAAGGTTGGAGGGCAAGTGACAACATGTAAAGAAATACCAGACCACATTGCCAATGATATTAGACGTAAGCATTTGGGCTTTTCATCGTGTGGCGCTTCACATGTAAGAGAGTATAGTGCCCCTCCTCAACCATCAACCTACTCAAGTGTCCCCAAAACATCAGAAGATGACCAGTCACATTTTCAAGCATCAAATGTGCCAAACATTTCACAATCACCAACAAGGAGAACTTCTACATATCAAAGGAAAGGTGAATTAGGAGATGCTCCGGGCATACGAGGACATCCCTCACATGGCTCAAGGAGAAGCAAAAGATTGTTGAATCGGAGATCACTAAATTGGTAATTTTTGAAAATTTTTCTTTTAATCTTTTGAATTCAAAGCAATGGAAGGCTACTCTAAAGGCAATCTCGGAGGTGAGCCAATTTCAAGGATGGACGGGGCCTTCTTATTCGGATTTAAGAAGAAGAAAAATTGATAAAGAGAAGAGGAAAATTGACATCTCTCTTCTTCCAATTAGAGAGAAATGGTCCAGATATGGATGCACCATTCTCTCCCATAGATGGAGAGATAGATTAGGAGCATGATTAACATTCTTGTATCATGCCCAATTGGTATATTCTTTCTACGTGCAGTAATTAAAGATGGGCAAAAAGGAAAAGACGACCACCCAGGCTTTCATATATCGGCATATCAAGAAAGCAATAGAGGAAGTAAAATCTTTAATGTATTTTTTGACTTTAATTCTATAATCTAGACTCTATTTTATTTGTAATTTTTGCAATTGAGTTTTCGGCATTTTTCATTAATGATAATATATTGAAAGTTTTGACTTTATATGCATAGGTGGGAGTGGAAAATCTGTAACCGACACTGCGAGCAATTATTGGCATATGGGAAAGCTCTTAGAGGAAGAATATAAGCATATTCTTTAGACTCCTTGTGCTACACATTGCCTTGATCTATTGATGGAGGATATAGGTAATTCTATTTTTGTGTAAAGTTTTTATCATGCTTCATGAATCATGTAGATCTAGTATCCATGCATGTGCATAATGCACATGCATGTGCACAATGCACATGCATGTGCATGTCACGTGTGCATGTGCATGTCACGTGTGCATGTGCATGTGCATATCCCATGTGTATGTCACATGTGCATGTCAAAAGTGCATCTGCATGACACATGTGCATGTGCATGTGCATGTGAGTGTGCATGTGCATGTGCATGTGAGTGTGCATGTGCATGTGCATGTGAGTGTGCATGTGCATGTGCATGTGGATGTGGATGTGGATGTGCATGTGCAATGTGCATGAAATTTGAATTTTTAATATAATATGTTTCTAACTTTAATGAATCATGATCATGATGTGTGTCTGGATGTTTATATTTGCAAGGAAGCTTTCATGGATAAAAACTTGAACACAAAAAGCCTCTAGCTTGGTAACATTTTTCACATAAAAAGGGAAAGTGTTATCTATGATTAGAGAGCATAGTAGGCTTGAAATCAAAAAGCCCGCTACCACTCGCATTGCATATATGTGGATTGTGCTTTTGCACTTGAGATCAGAATCCCTCTTAGAGAGAGGGTGGTCTCTCCTCTATGCAATGATTGGGATGAGAGCTTATTGGAGAAATCCAGAAGCATGCAGAGGCTATGTTTGGATGAGAATTTTTGGGAGAACGTGAAGTCCATCTCAAATGTTTTGACACCTATTTATAAAGTCTGGCGCATGACAGATTGTGAGGGTGCCACATTGGCGCTCCTCATACATATGATGAGGAGAGCCATAGATGATACTAAGGAAGCTACTCTAGAGCATGCAGAGGCTATGTTTGGATGAGGATTTTTGGGAGAACGTGAAGTTCATCTCAAATGTTTTGACACCTATTTATAAAGTCTAGCGCATGACAGATTGTGAGGGTGCCACATTGGCGCTCCTCATACATATGATGAGGAGAGCCATAGATGATATTAAGGAAGCTACTCTTGTCACTATGGAGCAAGTTAATGAAGTGCTTGAGGTAAGAAATTTTGTAAATTACTAAATTGAAAGCATTCTATAATTAATCATTTTCAAGTACTTATAAGTTACTTTTTTTTCCATTAGGTGACATTGAGGAGATGAACATGGATGCATAGACCCATTCATGGATTTGTGGGTCTATTGCATCCTACATTTAAAAGCCAAACACTATATGCAGATATTGGGTTACTTTTAGATAGACTTTCATACATGATACGAGTTATTCCCTCTCATTTGCATAATGAGATGTTAATGCAGACCAGTTGTTACTTGGATGAGTGAGGGAACCCGGCATTCACATTCCGGTCATGTTCGGATAGGGCTTTGATGGTGAAGCCTCTTTCTTGGTGGCAAAATTTTGGATTCAGCTTCTCCCCTTTATCTACATATGCTATTAGGGTTCGTTCATAGGATTGCTCATCCAGAGCCTGTGAGAGAAATTGGAGTTCCTTTTCTCTCATCCATACGAAAGTGAATAGGCTTAGCCCTGAGGAGATGGAGAAGTTGGTCTAGTGTTGTACTAACTTGAGGATGTTGGAGAATATACCAAAGATGGAGACATTGAAGCACGTGTAATTTAATTTTTATATATAAATTATAATGTATGAATTTGTAAATGACTATTTGAAATTTCTTTCTAGTTTAGGTTGATGTAGATACATTTTGGCCAGTATTGAGCACAACGCCTCGCCCAGGGGGTGAGATGCATGAGGATGATAAGGAGTTCCTGTTTGCCGAGGTTTACAAAGAGCTATCCTCTATAGATATGAGGCACATACGAAACCATACCGGTACCAATAGAGGTATCAGAGTGATCCGTGGTCATGGGAAGGGCTTGATCATTCTTCGTGGATCGAATTTGACCACTGTGCATGGAGAGGAGGCCAGTACGAGAAGAGCACCCCTACATATGGTCACATGTATGAGGAGGATGTAGGAAGAGGATCTTACTTGTTGGACATGATTCCTCTCAGTTTGATGATGAGGGGAATGTTGTTAGTCCCATAGAGAGTTCGGTGTCATCTACTTATGAGATGACATCAGAGGATTCTTTAGATGAGCCAGAGGACTCCGACAATGATGAGTGATCATTGATGAGATTCACGATTCAAGATTCATATGTATTGTATGATTTATCATTTGATATTTATGACATTATGATATTATGATATTTGGAATTTGTTTTTATGATTGTGGACAATGGTGATCATTGATGACTCATGAGTTATGAATGATGATGATGATGATTCATGATACGAATCATGATTCATGATATATTATAATTTGTGTGAATCATGCCATGATTATAATTTGTGATCTGTATGTTTTATTTGAAATTTTGAAGTTTGATGATTGATCATTGACACATAATACATTGTTGCACATATCACACTGCACAAATGATAATGCACAATGCACATGTGAGTCCGAAGTCATGACATGAATGATGCACAATATGAATGGTAAATGCACAATGCAACAAAATGCAAATGAGTAAAATTGCATTGCATAATCTTACACATTTGTCATTGATGATTAAGAACTTCACATAATGTAAATGAACAATGCATATTATCTGAAAGTTCAAAGTTGAAACAGTGATCCAAGCAAGGAGCCTTCAATCTCTGGATCCAAATATTATGTGTCATTCATTGATGATTGTAGCAGATGAACAATACTATATTTTATGAAGCATAAAGATGAAACGTTTTCATGCTTTAAAAAATATCAAGCACTTGTAGAAAATCAAACAGGTAGAGTTTGAAAAGGTTAAGGTCAGATGATTCTTATCTCCAAGAGAGAGGGATCAAAAGTGAAATTACAACCAGGTATACCCCAGAGCAAAATGGAGTGGCAGAGAGAAGAAATAGAACCATAATGGAGGTTGCAAGGTCAATGCTAGATGAGAAGAAATTACTCAACTATTTGTGGGCAAAGGCTGTATCCACAACCACCTATCTTATCAATAGACTCCCATCAAAAGCATTGGATGGGATAACACCTTATGAAGCATTGAATGGAAGAAGACCTAGCCTTGATCATTGCAGGATTTTTGGGTGCATAGCATATGCACACATACCTTCACAGATCAGAGGCAAATTAGATCCAAAGGTAGAGTACATCTTTATTGGCTATGACTATAATCAGAAAGGTTATACGCTATATAATCCAAACAATAAAGGTTTTATTATAAGTAGAAATGTTGTGTTTCATGAAAACAAATCGTGGTTTGAAGATGATTGCAAGAGAATCAAACTTCCCCATGACCTAGAGGAAGACTTTCCAACATTGTCAAAGAGGAATGAGCATACACATGAAGAATCAAGTGATTCTGATGATGATCAGAAGACTCCAAGAAGGCAAATCAATTCATGGAACTCCAAAGGCAAAGCCAAAGTACAAGAAATGAGAGATGTGGCAGAAGTCTCAACAAACTATTGGCTATGACACCTCTTTAATCACTAAGCATTCAATATACATAGCACAAGACTCAAACTCTAAAGAACCATCAACATATAAAGAAGCCAGAATGGAGAAGTGCAATGGAAGAAGAAATACAAGCTCTACAAGAGAATCAAACTTGGGAATTGGTGCCTAAGAAACCATCTATGAAGATCATTGTACGGTTATAATAATATATATATATATATATATAATTATTAAAAAAAAAAAAAAAAAAAAAAAATCTGATGTCTCATTCCACAAGTACAAAGCAAGGCTTGTAGCCAAAGAGTTTGCACAAACCCGAGGTATTGATTATGAAGAGAAATTCTCACCTGTGGCAAAAATGCCTACAATTAGAGTACTTATGAGTGTTGCATCTTCCAAGAATTGGAAGATATATCAAATGGATGTTAAAATATGTATGCAGGTTAAGGAAAGCCTTGTATGGCTTGAAGCAAGCTCCTAGAGCTTGGAATCATAGACTTGTTACTTACTTGCAGGATAAAGCTTTTATGGTAAGCAAGGCAAATCCTTCCCTCTTCATTAAGAGGAACCACTCGAAAGTCATATACCTTTGTGTGATATAATCATTACAGTTAATGATGCAGATGAAATCAAAAGCATCAAAGCTCAAATGAAAGAAGAGTTCAAGATCAGTGATCTTGACCTTCTCACATACTTTCTAGGTTTGGAAGTGGTATATACAGAGAAAGGTATGTTCCTAACTCAGAGAAAGTACATTGAAGATATGCTTACCAAGTTCAAGATGGAAAATACAAAGGTTACAGAAACACCCATGGAGGTAAATCTGCAATTAAGTGCTCATGAAGGAGAACTCATTGAGGATGTAACTAGCTATCAAAGCTTAGTTGGAAGCTTGAATTATGCTACTCTAACTAGAATAGATATATGTTATGGAGTTAGTGTCCTAAGTTAATTCATGCACACCCCAAGGAAGCCTCACATGGAAGCAGCCAAGAGAATTCTAAAATACTTGAAGGGTACAATCAATGAAGGGTTACACTATCCATATACATCTGATTTAGATGTTAAGCTTTTCTCTAATGCAGATTGGGGAGGATCTAAAGATGATAGGAGAAGCACCTCGGACTATCTTACTTTTGCAAGTACTATATTGATATCATGGTCCTCCAAGAAGAAACCTACAATTGCTCTTTCATCAACTAAAGCTGAATACAAAGGACTTGCAAACGCTACACAAGAAGCTATGTGGATTAAGACCCTATATTCAGATTTAGGGTGGAATACTTCTACTCCACATATATTTGGAGACAACATTAGTTCATTACATCTTGCTCCTAACCCTATCTATCATGAAAGGACTAAACATATAGAAGTTCACTACCATTATGTCAGGGAAAAGATCATGAGTAAGGAGATACAACTCTCATATGTATCTACACTTCAACAATGTGCAGATATGATTGTAGATCAATTTCTTGATCTATATGGTCAATGTGGTGTGTCCTCTTAAGTGCAATATGCACTGTGGGTTGCAATTGGAAGACTCAATAGGGATTAGTGATGACAATGATTTTGTATCAAAATATGCACTGTATCAAAGTACCCCGCTACAATGATGACAAAAGTATCGGATGGAAGCAAATTAAACAGGTTCAAATTAATGATTGGATAACAAGAGATCATGAAGGATTGAAGACTCAAACATCTTAGCTTGAGGGGGAGCTGTTGGTGCAATGAGCAAACCTAAGCGCATTGCTAAAACCTTGGGACTACACATTCATTTAGCTCTTTACAAATGAGAACCATGTATGAATACATGCTTATTATTTTGGGCATATTTACTTTGGATAATTGTAAAAGCTAAAAGAATAAGGAATCTCGTGAAGTTAGGGAGCTAAGCTCACGACTAATGTGGTAGGAAGAATCAATTCAAATCATCCCTAAAGTGTAGGATCACTTTTAGGTGAGGGAGAATTCAAATTCAAACTCAACCTATGAGTATAAATAGACATGCTTGTAGTCGTGGGTTACGTGAACCATTTCTGAGAGACATTGAGCTACTTCAATGAGTCTACATTGAGCTCACACTACCTATGTGTAGTCCATTACACTTCCCTTGTATCATATGTTCATTAGCATATACATTTTGATACATTTCTTCAAGTACATCTCTGTCTACTCTTCTCTACAGCATCTTCATCATTACAGTGATGTTGTGGAATCGATTTCTCTACATGTACTCACTCATTCGCTATACTTTAACTTGGGTTAGTTAGATTGAAGCGTCTACTACTTTGCATATCAATTTTCATCAAGTTTGGTGTAGTAGATCTCAACATATGAAGCATAGAATGTGATTGTGTATGCATACCTTCTAGATCCTGAAAAGTCGAGATGATCCCCGTGACTTGTTAGATTCATTTCTCAGTGTATGATATAACTAAATTGATGAGATAACTTGCTTTAGTTAGCTATACACTCCAATTAGATGTGTTACTGAGGACTTCTAATCCCAAAATAAAAGTTTTCTTCATATTCTTTGCATATGCAAGTTATCTGTTTGCATTATTATGAAGTAAATGATGCTCCAAAGTACTTGGTGGTTCCAAATGCATTATTATGAAGCTAAAGGAGTCTATTAAGCGTTCCTCAAGTTAACTTGGCAGGTGTAGAGGAGGTTTTGTGCAACACCAGCTCATCTCTAGAACCTATCCTTCCATCTTCTCACAAAGAGGTTTTCCACCAAAGCACTGCAATCCATCACTCCATATGATGCTTGGCATGATCGCAAGCCATCTATTTCTCATCTCCGTGTCTTTGGTTGTCTAGCATATGCATTAGTGCCTAAACAACAACGTAGAAAATAGGATGATATAAAAGTAAAATGTAGTTTGGGTACAATTCTGAAAGCAAAGGCTATCGTCTATATCATCCACAAAGTAAATGCATCTTGGTTAGCCGTGAAGTTGTTTTTGTGGAAGATGAAATTCAGCCATTACTTTCATGTACTAAAGAGCCATCAGTTAGCTTCAAGGATGTGTATGACGCTTTGCTTCCTCTTTTTATAGGTGAAGAGTCAAGTGTTGGTCCAAATGAGGCGATTTCTCAATCTTTACAGGTTTCACATGATGATGAATATCATTCCATTTCTGATGTAGATTTACATGATGCACTTGTTGATGAGAGGGCTGATATAGAGGAGGCAAAAACTATGCCGAAATGGCCGGTGCAAACTTTGCGAGATAGAAAATTAGATGCACCTCTGCTATATTGTAGTGTTCCTTTTGCTTCAAATTGCTATGCAATGGCTTCCTCTATTCTTTGTGATGAGAATGAGCTTGTTTCTTTTGATGAAGAACAAAATTCAGAAAATTGGATGGCTACTATGCAATCAAAATATGATGCTATTATGAAGAATGGTACCTCGACTTTATGTGATTTGCCTCCATGCAAAAAGGCCATTGGCACTAAATGGATATACAAACTTAACCATAAGTATGATGGAACAGTTGATAGGTATAAGGCTAGGCTTTTTGCAAAAGGTTATGCTCAAGAGAAAGGCATTGATTTTAATGAGACCTTTGCTCTCACATGCCTCATGACCACCGTTCGTAAAATTTGTGCACTTGCATCTCATCATGGTTGGAATGTACATCAATTGGACATTAAAACTGCATTTCTGAATGATGATTTACATGAAAAGTGTATGTATTTCAACCTTGTGGTTTTGTGCAGAAAAGGCATTAAAACAAAGTCTCCAGGTTGAAAAAGGCATTATATGGTTTGAAGCAAGCACCACGCGCTTCCTATGAAAACATACATGCCTATTTGATTGCACATGGTTTTGAGAAGTCCAACCGAGGGCACCTTATATGTTAAGCGTGCAAATGATGTACTTCTCATCATTGTTGTGGATGTTGATGACATGCTCCTCACTGATCCTAATGAGAAGCACATTGCTGAATTTAAGGCTGATATGCATGTCTCTTTTGAGATGTCAGATTTGGGGCATTTGCATCATTATTTGGGCATTTACTTTATGCAAGTTGATAGGGGAATAGCTTTGTGTCAATCAAAATATATTGACACATTATTGCAGCATTTTGGCCTTGAAGACTGCAAACCTATTACCACCCTTATGGAAATAGGTTTACAATTGAGTCTTCATGATGCTTGAGATGCATTTGATGTTGTTCTCTATCAGCAAGCCATTGGATGCTTGAATTACTTATGTATAACTCGGTCTGATAATCAATTTGTTGTCTCTCATATGAGCAGGTTTATGCATTGCCCTAATGTCCAACATTGGCAGATGAGGGCTATGCATTGTCCAGGTGTCCAACATTGGCAAGCAGTTAAGCGCATCTTTCACTACTTGAGTGGTGCTCGACTACTTGGACTTTTTTATCCCAAGGGGGGATCATTACCACCAAATTTACATGTTTTTTCTGATTGTGACTGGGTTGGCTGGCTTCTATGACACTCCTATATCCACTAGTGGTTTTTGCTTCATGCTTGGTAGCTCATGCATATCTTGGTTAAGCAAGAAGCAACCTACTGTGGCCACTTCTAGTTGTGAGGTTGAGTATAGGGAAGCTTTCACAGTGCCTGTCGACTGTGTGTGGCTAAGACTCTTCTTCCACTACCATCTTCACTTACAGTCATGGCGCATTGGTAGTTGTGAGTGTTAGATATGCTCAATACTCCACCCTCATGTGACCACAAATGATCCATGGTGCTCTAAGTTGTAAGGCCCCCATTATGAGGAGAAGCCATTATGAGAGCCCGAACATTTGTGGAACCCTAAGTTCCAAGTTAGATGAGGTCTATGTGTGACCGTTGATGGTTGTAGATGATCTTTGTGAGCCTAGCCGTTAGGTTAGGCAGGGCATAAACTTCCAGGCCAAGGCCATTGGGTTGCCATTTAAGGTGAAAATAAAGGTCTTGTGGCATCGTGCGGTTTCCCCATAGAACCTTAATGGGGGGAGTGCAGAGGAGGGCTTGCCCCCTTCTGCGGGGTCCGGGGGACCTATCTCCCCGGCTAGTAGGGCCAAGACGATAGGACTTCTGGTCGTGGAGATATTGTCGGATCGTATATTTTACGGATTATTTTGTATCTCCCGAGTACATTTATCTATACCGAACCTCCTTGTAAAATCTATATAAACACAGCCCAGGTTGAGCTTTACATAGCATTGCGCACTAGTAAGCCCTTCATCTAGAGTCTGTCTAGATCGCCATCTAAGCTCCACACTGGGAGCGCACGAGTGGGCAGCACCATCATTGTAACTGTATTACGCTCGGCAATCTGAGAATTTGAGTTCTCTATCTCTCAGTCTGAGTCTATCTTTGTCTGTGATTTTCTCTCAACTCTGTCTATAGATCTATTCTACTGTGCTGTTATTTTCTTACATGGTATCAAAGCTCAGGAGGCTCTAAGTGGTGCAAAAGCAGAAACACAGAGGTTGCAGAGGTCCGAACAACAAAAGAGAGAAGATGTCAAGCGGCACGTCATCATCGACGACCGGGAATCAAGGTGGTTCATCAACACCAGTAGGTGGCACACAAGCAGGAGCAGCAATGATGCCGGTCATCCCAACGTTGCGGATACGGCCACCAGCCTTCACAGAAGGTAAACTTGATGGTACGAACTACACCCTGTGGAAGTTCAAAATCACTTCTATTCTTGATTCATATGAGCTTTTGGAGACTGTTCTTGGGACTGATCATGAGCCCCAAGAAAGACCTGATCCAAATAATCTTGGTCGAATGATCCCTCCTGATGCTGATCTTCTACGTGCTTGGAAACGTAGAAATGAAGATGCACTCTGTGCTCTAGTTACAAGTACATCTGATAGTGTTCTGACTCTCATTCAGCATACTACGAAGGCATGTGAAGCATGGAACATATTGAGAAATCAATATGAAACTCGTAATCAGACACGGATTCAAAACTTGGAAACTCAGCTTGCAGCAGAACGATTTACTGATGGGGAGATTGCAGAGGTGTTTATCACTCGCATAAAGAATCTACGAGATCAAATGGCCGGAGAAGATGTTCAAAAGTCAAGTGAGGAGCTAGCTTGTCGTTGTCTTCGAATCTGTCCACCTAAGTTTGATGGTTTGGTAACTGCTCTTAACATGCAAATCAGACCTCAACCACTAACTTTTGAAGAATTTAGTGCCTTACTCATGGAGGAGGAGCTCAGGCTCAAGGCAAGGAGTGGTGGTAGCAAAGGAGATGCTTCGCATCAAGAAGGCATGAGAAGAGTGGCCCTTCAAAAGGTGGCAAGGGCAAGGAGTCTGCCAACTCAGCAGAAACAGAGCTTGAGTTATTTGTTACGATAGAGGAGGTGTTCTCCTCGGCTGAAGATTGAGGAGCAGATGACTCATGGGTGTTGGACAGTGATGCATCTCGTCACATGACGAGTAGAAAAGACCTTTACAGTTCCTTACAGGCTCTAAAGGAGCCCCTGCAGAGGGCGAAGGTACGGTTTCTTTCATTAACTCTAATGGTGATGTCAGAAAGCTTTTAAATGTGTTGTATGTTCCACAAATAAAACGAAATCTACTTTCAGTAGCTTCTATAACTTATCAAGGTCATCAAGTATCTTTCAATACGACAGGAGCTAAGATTATGGACGGTAACAAGAACATTGTTGGGATTGGCATAAGGAGAAACAACCTGTATGAGTTGTGTGCTCTTACAGCCACTACAAACGTGGGCACAAGTAAGCTATGGCATGAGAGATTCGGCCACATTGGATACCCTGTACTGAAGGAGATGCATCGCAGAGGTATGGTTGCACACCTACCATCGATTGCAAAAATGAAGGAACCATGTGAAGCTTGCATGATGGGCAAGCAACAGAGGAAGGCGTTTCCACAAGAAAGCAAGAACAGGGCAAGCTATCCTCTAGAGTTGGTGCATGCTGACTTGTGCGGAAAAATGCCTACACAGGCCTTGGGCGGATCTTCCTACTTCATGTTACTTGTCGATGACTATAGCAGGAAGATGTGGGTGTACTTCCTTCACGATAAGGCTCAAGCTTTTGGTAAGTTTAAAGAATGGCTTCAGCTTGTTGAAACTGAAGCAGGGAAGATGATGAAGAACTTCAGGACAGACAGTGGTGGTGAGTTCACATCAACAAAGTTTGAAGATTTCTGCAAGAGTAAGGGAATCAAGCATCAACTCACAGTGGCACATAGTCCTCAACAGAACAATGTTGCAGAATGTTGGAATCGAACCATCATGGAGATGGCAAGGTGCACGTTGAAAGGAAAGGGTTGCCTAATCAATTTTGGGCACAGGCTGTCAACACTGTTGTCTACATCTTGAATCAAAGCTACACCAAGGCACTTGATGGAAAGACTCCACAAGAAGCCTACACTGGTAAAAATTCCTTCTGTTTTCCATTTCAAAGTATTTGGAAGTGAATGTTATGTACATGTTCCAGATAGAGAGAGAAACAAGCTTCAACAAAAAAGCATCAAATGTATCTTCCTAGGGTACAACGAAGATAAAAAGGCTTATAAGCTTTATGACCCTAAGGATAAGAAGATCATGGCGAGTCGTGATGTGGTGTTTAAGGAGGAGAAGCCACATGCAATGGAGGAGGAAAAGAGAGCTTCCACTTTATCATCAGGCGAAGGGGCAATCCACTATGAACCTTGCCCAAGAGCTATCCCTTCTACACAAGAGAAGGAAGCATCATCTTCAGATGCTGAGTCTGAAAGTCACCAACCTGTCGACACCCAAGTGGAAAAGCCATTGCCACGTTGGGTGAGGCAGCTCTATGATTCTGCAAACCCCATCCCACAGTCACTAGAACAGGTTGCAGATGGACCGAGGCAATCACAGAGAATAGAGGAATAGAGACAGGCAAGCGCCCATATTGTAAACACAGCTTTGATGGCTGATCTCATTCAAGAAGACGCAAAGGAACCAAACAATGTGGAAGAGGCACTCCATGATCCGAATTGGAGGGCTGCCATGCAAACAGAATACAACAATACCATGAAGAATGGAACTTGGGAGCTAGTGGATCGACCCCCTAAGCGTAAAGTCATTGGCACCAAGTGGGTTTGGAAGTTAAAGTACAAGGCTGATGGTACTCTAGAAAAGTATAAAGCAAGACTTGTTGCATAGGGCTACTCACAAGTTGAAGGCATTGACTTTTGTGAATCATTTGCCCCGACTGCAAGAATGACTACTATCCGAGTAGTACTAGCTGTGGCTGCACATAATCGTTGGCCAGTCTATCACATGGATGTCAAATCAGCTTTCCAGAATGGAGACCTCAAGGAGGAGGTATATGTGTCTCAGCCACCAGGGTTTGAGGCTCCCCATTTAGAGAACAAGGTATGTAAGCTGAAGAAGGCATTATATCGGTTAAAACAAGCCCCTAGAACATGGTACCAGCAGATAGGTAAGTATCTCTTGGACCTAGGTTCAAAAGATGTGCTTCTGATGCTAACTTGTATGTTCTAAAGAGAGGAGGGAAGACAATTGTACTTGTACTCTATGTAGATGACCTTGTGATTATAGGAAATGATGATGCTCTTCTTCAACAAACAAAAGATGCCCTGAGTTCAGAATTTGAAATGACAGACTTGGACCTAATGCATTATTGCTTAGGTCTTGAAGTTTGGCAGGAACCAGAGAAGATTTTCATCTCTCAACAAAAGTATGCAAGGCAGATATTGAAGGCATTCGACATGGAGGATTGTAAGGAAATTTCTACACCTATGGAGGTCAACACAAAATTATCTATTGAAGATACTTCACCTCCAGTGGATATTGGAAGATACTGGAAATTAGTTGGAAGTCTCATCTACTTGTGCAATAACAGACCAGACATCTCTTATGTTGGAGTAGTAAGCAGGTTCTCTAATAAGCCTTGCCAAACTCATTGGAAGGCAAGCATGCGGATACTCAGGTATGTGAAAGGAACCACTGATTATGGTATTCTTTATGAAGAAGGATCATCTCTAGTCGGATATTGTGACTCAGATTGGGCAGGAGATATCGATACCAGCAAATTAGTTTCTGGATATTGCTTTTCTTTAGGATCAGGAATTTTCTCTTGGATTAGTAAGAAGCAGCCGACTGTAACATTATCTTCTACTGAAGTTGAGTACAAAGCTGCATGTGTTCCAGCATGTGAAGCAGTATGGTTGAGGAGGATCCTATGGCACATAGGAATACAAGGACAAGAGGCTACAGAGTTGAAGTGTGACAACCAAAGTTGCATGGCCATCCCCAAACATCCTATTTTCCATGCACATACCAAGCACATAGAAATCCAGTATCACTATGTGCGTGAGTTGATTGAGGACGAGATCATGGAGATAAGCTATTATCCTACTGAAGAAAATGGAGCAGACATCTTCACCAAGGCTCTTGGGAGAGAGCAACTTCTTCGACACTTTCCAAAGCTTGGGATTGGACCAAGGAGGTAGTTCACCGTAGGGTGGACATTGAGGGGGGTGTTAGATATGCTCAATACTCCACCCTCATGTGACCACAAATGATCCATGGTGCTCTAAGTGGTAAGGCCCCCATTATGAGGAGAAGCCATTATGAGAGCCCGGACATTTGTGGAACCCTAACTTCCAAGTTAGATGAGGTCTATGTGTGACCGTTGATGGTTGTAGATGATCTTTGTGAGCCTAGCCGTTAGGTTAGGTAGGGCATAAACTTCCAGGCCATTGGGTTGCCATTTAAGGTGAAAATAAAGGCCCTGTGGCGTCGCGCTGTTTCCCCATAAAACCTTAATGGGCGGAGTGCAGAGGGGGGCTTGCCCCCTTCTGCGGGGTCCGGGGGGGCCTATCCCCCCGGTCGTAGGGCCGAGACAGTAGGACTTCTGGTCGTGGAGATATTGTCGGATCATATATTTTACAGACTATTCTGTATCTCCCGACTACATTTATCTATACCGAACCTCCTTGTAAAAGCTATATAAGCACGGCCAATGTTGAGCTTTACATAACATTGCGCACTAGTAAGCCCTTCATCTAGAGTCTGTCTAGATCGCCATCTAAGCTCCGCATTGAGAGCGCACGGGTGGACAACACCATCATTGTAACTACATTACACTCGACAATATGAGATTTGAGTTCTCTATCAGTTTGCATCTATCTTTGTCTTCGTTTTTCTCTCAAATCTATCTACAGGTCTATTCTTCTGTGCTTTTATTTTCTTACAGTGAGAACCCTATGTTCCATGCTCTCACAAAGCACATTGAGGTGCATTATTATTATGTCTGGTAGAGGTTCTCTGCGTAGAAGATGAGTTTGGCTTATGTGCCCACACAGGATAACATTGGAGATCTTTTCACAAAGGCTCTGCCTCCGGAGAAGTTTGAAAGCTTTGGGCTTACTTCCTTTTGTGGATTTTATCTATTTCCACATAGCTTGGGACTTCCTTATACATGAGTGCCAACTCCTTGTTCACTGCATCACTCCTAGTGCAGATTTTTTGATATATTTCGGTAGTGATAAATATGAACACACTTAGGACCTTTAGAGCACTTTTTTCTCTCTTTAGGAAGTTTTTTCCCCAACTTGTATGTACCCCTATAACCCGAACGCATCATTATTTTTTATATTCATTTGGTAATACATTCAATGTTGTGTGTTGTGCTCTAAGCTTCTTCTTCTTCCTTGTGTGATTCATGTGCTTCTGCAGACCTCAAACTCCAATAATAACATCATGATAGATGCTATCTATCCATATGATCCAAACTCTCCTCCACTGCCAGCGGATAAGAAGACACAAGATAAGAAGAAAGGTCCTTCTTCTCATTCTCCATTAACGCATGTGCCAAAGAAAAAGTACAAAGGTGAAGGCTCCAAAAAGGAAAAGCATAAAAAGAAAAAGTAGATGTATAGTTTTCCATATGTATGATTACCACAAGATAGCAAGCCCATGTATTTTCTATATATGTTGGAAGATATTTATTTGCTATGTTTTGTTGTAAATACAAATTCTATACAAAAGGAACCCTCCATAGCATTGTATTTATAAAACAATGTATTTAAGAATGATGTCATTCTATCTTGATACTAAAGATAGTATGTTTGCAATTCATGTTTCTACATAGAAATCAGTGTTCCAACTTCTAAATGTTGGTGATCTATTTTTCTCAAATAGAGGAAGGATTTGTGTCGTGCCTAGCATTTATGAGATCAATTTACATGTTAAGAGGTTTACCATTTATTTCTTCCCTCAAAAGTTATTTCTTGATTTGTTTATCTCTGAGCTATAGTCCTTGGCTTGTATAAACTAAGATTTTGTAAAGAAAAAAGGCACGACCATTCAAGCGAATAGAGCAATCGGGGAACTTTCGATAGCCGTAATCGCTTGAATTGGTCGTGCCTTGTGACACATGCAGGATTTATTATTATGATGAATTTATTCCCTCAAATGCTTTATCTTTATTTGTTTTTCTTTTATCTACAATACATATCCTGTACAAATATTTTTGTGAAGAAAAAGCACACGACCAATTTAAGCGAATACGGCAACGGAAGGTCTTCGGATATCCCTATTCACTTGAATTGGTCGTGCCTTGTATCAAGGATTTTCCATTCTGATACATGGTCCATAGAGGTTCTCAAAAAAAAAAAAAAAACATGACCAATTCAAGCAATTAAGGTCATGGAAGAACCTTCAATGGCCCTAACCGTTGGTCATATCTTGTATTTCCTCGAAATTTCTCCATTTTGTAATGTTCCTACCCTTAAGTGCTATATATAGACTTTTCAATCACTGAAAATGGAGAAACTGTAAATCTTTATCTTTATCCTTCATTATCCATCTATATATATTAGTTTTTACCAATTATTGTATGTGAGAAAGTCTTTAAACAATAGAAACTTACCAAGACCAATGATGTAAAGGATAACAAAGCCAATATGAATATGACGGGTGAAATCATTTAACACATAAAAAAATAAGTGACAAAAATATTTAGCACTCAATGTCTATGTTTTCATTCAAGATAAAATATTATCATTTTTTGTGGAAAAAAAAAGGGCATGGGTGGTTGTTACGTTCTCAAAGGTTGGAACTTGATCACTTTGGGTTGCAGGAAAGTAATGCAAAATAATGTTTTCTCAGATCTAATGTAATGTTTACCACTACACCATCAATTGAGAATCTGAATTGTGGTGAAACCTCATCAAGGTACTCTAGTAGCTCTCTAACATTTTTTACTTTCCAATTTGCAGTGATAATTATTTTCTTAGGTTGAAAATCTGGATGCATCGGTAATTCTAACTCAAATTTTGGACAATTCTCCTATGAATCCAAGGGTATCAAGTCTCCAAGCTCTTTTTTCCACCTGTAGTCATATCCTAACACTAGAGATTGACGAGATATTTGATATGAAATTAAAAGGGAATTGAGACTAACTTTACATAAAATGATGTTATCCCATTCCCTACTGAAAACATCATCAATCTTTGAAATTGAAACTCTCCTATTCAACCACATTGTTTTTGTTTTCTATAATAACATGTTTTTAAAACATGTTACAATAATGTGAAGAGACAAAAACCATTGAATCCTAATCTTTGGAGAAATTCGGCTCGGTTACATTGCCCCTTGAATATCATCTTTCATCTTGCACAGAAAACTTAAAACTGTCGATTGATAAGGAGTCTCCTAATCTAATGAAGAGATGCAAGAAGCAAGCACATGCACAAGATTTCCATATGCATGTTGATATATTTCGATAGTGAGGTGTGTGAACACACTAGGACTGCTCGGGCACTTTTTTCCCTCTTTAGCAGGTTTTTTTCCCTAGGCTTGTATATTCGACTATAACCCTAATGGGTCACTTATCTTTGTACATTCACGTGGTAATACATTCGGTATTGTGTGTTGTGCTCCAAGCTTCTTCTTCTTCTTCTTCTTCTTCTTCTTCTTCTTCTTCTTCTTCTTCTTCTTCCTTTTGTCGTTCGCGTGCTTTCATAGACATCAAACTCCAACAATTGGTATCGAAGTATGCCGCTGCTTCATCTAGGGAGTCATCGACACCCCTCTAAATGCACTATCGTAGTGCCTATGCAAGCAATTTTGTCCTATTGTTCCAATCATATATACAGGTTTCAGTTTGCCGATACACGCGCCTCGAATTCTGCTATAGGTTTAACGAAGCTCAACAAGGTAGTTTTGTTCAACATTTTGAGGTAGAGTCATTTTTCTCTTTCAGGGTATTTTAGTTAGTGGTCATGGCTTAGAGAAATGATGTATTCCTTATGTTGGTTGTTGAGAGACAAGTTGGATGGCTTTAATTATCCATTATGGGCATATATAATGCGTCATGTATTGATAGCAAAAGGACTATGGAATACTGTGTAGGGTGATGAAAAACGACCTACTACACCTACAAATACAATTATTGAAGGTGATGGAGATGGCATTGAAGATGAAGATCTTCAAATTCTTGTTCGTGTTTCAGTTCCTTCTACACCTATTGTAGAGCAACTTCGATGGGATGGCAGAGATTCTAAGGCACATGCATTGATAGATTTATCTATCAAAAATGCCATTATACCTCATATTAGCTCCTGTAAAACAACAAAGAATGCTTCGAATACACTTACAACTTTATACCAAGCAAGAAATGAGGCTTGTGTTGCTTACCTCCAAAAACAGTTAGAGAGTGAGCATATGAATGAAGGAGATTCTATGAATAATTTTTTGACAAAGATCAAAGATTTGAAAGTGAAGTTGATTTCCGCTCATGAAGTCTTGCTAGAAAGTTCACTTCTTCAAACCGATCTTAATGGTGTTCCTGATTCATGTTAGAGTTTTTCTTCTACTCTTCGGTTGATGATTAAAGGCAATCCAAATGCGTTAACATTTGAGGAGTTCGTCTCTGTTTTATTGGAGGAAGATCAATCTAGGTAGAACAAGTCCATTATGCATGTTGCACATCAAGCTTTCTTAGCTAGTCAGAAGGGCAAAGGCAAATGGAGCTCATCTACTAGTAAGCAGAAATTTGCTAGTGTTGCACAGTCAAAAAGGAAAGACAAAGGCAAGAAGAAAATAGAAAAGCACAAACCGTTCTTCAAATAATCTAAAGGAAATGATCATGTCATAAAAAGTTGTCCAAATCTAACTGCAAAAAAGGCAAAGAAGAAAGAGGCTTGAACATTTGTTGCAGAGACCTCTACACCTAAGACAAAGTCCACTAATCTTGTGCAGAATGAAGAATGGGCATTTACTACTGTTTGAAGCTATGATCCATATTCTCATGAACACTGTATATTCACTAACAACTCCTATAATGGGAGTTGATAAGATCATTCTGACTCATGCTCATGGTAGTTCTTCCACATTGTCAGATGTTTTGTTTGTGCAAGGGATCAAAAAAAATATGTTGTCAGTTTTAGCATTAGCGAAGATCGTCGTGGTTGTCAAAATTATTGATGATAAATGAACAGTTCATCATCTGTCAAATGGCGATGATATTATTGCTTCTGGCATTTTATGTCATGGGTTGTATAAGCTCATACACTATGCAAAATCTGTGAATGATTCAACATGTGCAATTCAAGATTCTCAGGCTATCTCATATGCAAAGCTTTGTCATGCACTCTTTGGTCATCTGAATTTTGCTAGCATACAGAAATCTAAAATGGTGTCTTCTTTGCCCAAATTTGACTCAAGGCACCAAGTAAACATGTATTTGAAGGCTGTATTTGGGAAAAATGTAGCGTGCCTCCTTCCCAAAAGATGGTTTAGTTCGAGCTACTCAGAACTTGCAGCTTGTTCATCGTGATGTTTGTGGTCCTATGCAGACATCTTCTTTTGGGAACTATCTTTATTTCATGAATTTTATTGATGAATTTTCAAGGCATGCATGGGTGTATCCATTGAAAGCAAAGTCCGACGTGTTTATGTGCTTCAAACAGTTTCTGGTTTTGGTTGAAAAACCGTCAGTATGTAAAATGGGCTCCCTCGGATATGATCGAGGGGGGAATATATGTCTTCTAATTTTAATGCATTTCTAGCTGAACATGGGATAAAACATCAGCGTACAATGTCGTATACACCTCAACAAAATGAAGCTTCTAAAAGAAAGAACAGGAGTCTCATGGAGATGGCGAGGTGCATGGTCAAAAGTCAAGCTTTATCACACAGCTTCTCGCTTGAGGCTATTATGTGTGCAACATATGTACTTAATAAGTGCCCAACCAAAGCACTAGAATCTATCACTCTGTATGAGGCTTGGTATAGTCGGTCGACATGGTAACAAGCTATTTGTTGCTCATCACAACGCAAAAAATTGGATGATAAAGCAATAAAATGTATTTTTGTTTGGTATAGTTCTGAAAGCAAAGGCTATCATCTATATCATCCTCATACTAAACGCATTTTGGTCAGCCGTGTGGAAGATGCAATTCGGCCATTGCTTCCATGTACTAAGGAGACATCAATTAGCTCCAAAGAAGTGTATGACACTTTGCTTTCTCTTTTTATAGGTGGAGATTCAAGTGCTAGTCCAAATGAGGCAATTTCTCAACCTTTACAGGTTTCACATGATGATGTAGATCATTCCATTTCTCATGCAGATTTACATGATGCACTTGCTGATGAGAGGGTTGGTATAGAGGAGGCAAAAACTATGCCTAAATGGTTGGTGCACACTTTGCGAGATAGCAAAGTAGATGCACCTTTATCATATCATACTCGTTTAGGCTCTCATAGTGCTTCTTTTGCATCATAATTCTATGCAATGGATGCCTCTTGTCTTTCTAATGAGAATGAGCCTCTTTCTTTTGACGAAGCACAAAATTCAAAAAATTGGATGGTTGTTATGCAATCAGAATATGATGCTATTATGAAGAATGGTACTTCATCTTAATGTAATTTGCCTCCAGGCAAAAAAGCCATTGGCACTAAATGGATATACAAGTTGAAGCATAAGCATGATGGAACACTTGACAAGTACAAGGCTAAGCTTGTTGCAAAAGGTTATGCTTCAAGAGAGAGGCATTGATTTTGATGAGATCTTTGCTCCAACATGTCGAATGACCACCGTATATAGCATTTGTGCACTTCCAGTTCATCATGGTTGGAACGTACATCAATTGGACATTAAAACTACATTTGATGAGACCTTTGCTCCAACATGCCAAATGTACAGTAGTTGGACATTAAAACTACATTTCTGAATGGTGACTTACATGAAAAAGTGTATGTATTTCAGCCACATGCTCCTCACTCACTGATCCTAATAAGAAGCATATTGCTGATTGTAAGGTTGATTTGCATGCCTCTTTTGAGAAGTCAAATTTGAGGCATTTGCATCATTATTTGGGCATTCAGTTTATGCAAATTGATGATGGAATAGCCCTATGTCAAACAATATATATTGACACATTATTTTATCACTATGGCCTTGAAGATTGCAAACCTATTGCCACTCCTATGGAAACACGTTTATGATTGAGTCTTCACGATGCTTGAGATGCATTTGATGTTGTTTTCTATCGGAAAGGTGTTGGATGTTTGATTTATGTATGCATAACTTGGCCTGATATTGAGTTTTCTGTCTCTAAAATCAACAGGTTTATGCATCGCCCAGGTGTCAAGCATTGGCATGTGGTTAAGCGCATCTTTCGCTACTTGAGTGGTACCCATCTACTTGGATTGTTTTATCCCAAGGGGGGATCAATACCGCCTGATTAACATGCCTTTTCTGACTCTGACGGGGTTGGTTGTTATGACACTCGTTTGTCCACTAGTGGATTTTGCTTCATGCTTGGTAGCTCATGCTTATCTTGGTTGGGCAAGCTCCAGCCTACTATGGCCACTTCTAGTTGTGAGGCTGAGTATCGGAAAGCTTTCAAAGCAATTGTTTAGTGTGCGTGGCTCAGATGCCTTTTCGCTGATTCGGATGTTGGTCAATCTTCTTCCACCACCATCTTCACTGACAATCAGAGCACTTTGGTAGTCGCGAGGAACACTCTATTCCATGCTCGCATAAAGCACATTGAGGTGCATTATCATTATGCCAAGGAGAGGTTCTCTGCTCGGGAGATCAGTTTGGCATATGTGACCACACATGAAAATATTGCAGGTCTTTTCACGAAGGCTCTGCCTCAGGAGAAGTTTGAAGCTTTCCGCAAAGCTTTGGGCTTACTTCCTTTTGTGGATTGATCTCTTTCCACATAGCTTGGCACTTCTTTATACATGAGTGCCAACTCCTTGGTCACTGAAGCTCCTTGTTCACCGCATCACTCCCAGGGGGGATTTGTTGATATATTTTGGTAGTGATATGTGTGACCATACGAGGACCGCCGAGGCACTTTTCACTTTGTCGGACGTTTTTTCCCACGCTTGTATATAAGACTATAACCCTAATGAGTCACTTATCTTCATACATTGACATGGTAATACATTCAGTATTGTGTGTTGTGCTCCAAGCTTCTTCTTCCTTCTCCTGTTGGCATGCTTCCACAAACCTCAAACTCCAACAATGTATTCCTTCCTAATGGTACCTAATATTCTACAAAATAGACAAATAATTGAATGCTATTGAAAAATGTAACAGATTTTTCTACATACATTAGTTTTGCATAGTCCTTATGAGCAACTTTGAATGTTCCTGTTAAACATTCAACAGGTTGCCAATCTTGAGCATTGGAAGGAAAAATATATGCAATACAAAAGAAGATATCTTGTAAAACAAAAACAACTGAAAATGATTAAAAGAGCATTGTAAAACTTCACTTACAGTATGATGGGGAAATGCAAATGATTCTTTAGCACCAGATCCTTAGCATTGTACACATATTGAACTCTTGCAAAACGACCATGTCTTCTTAATTTGAAACTAAGAATACAACCTTTCCAATGGTTTTTTGTATCATCTCTTTTAACTTGTGTCACTTTATGGGCACCTCTGCAACTAGGAAGCATAGTCATCCAATCATTTATATGCATAGAAAGAGGTTTCCATAAGGAATCCTCTCTTCTGTTGTAAACCTCATATGAGGTTACATGATTGGAAGGATGACAGGAAGTAGAAGCCATTCGAACACTCAAAGAGATAATAGAGAGAAAAAATCATTAGTAAAGCTTTAGATAATTGCATGCGAAGTTTCTTGCCTAAGCACATTCTCCCTGCTCAAGTTAATTATATCAAAGATAGAACCTATGATAATGTTTATGGTGTAGTTCATGCCATTGATGTAACATTAGTCCAAACTCAGAATGTCATTATGGTGCAAATGGAATTCGCAAAGGGGTAGTTGATTGATATAGTAAAAGCGTTACGCACAAAACTAGTTTTGGTGAAAAATGAATCATCTGATTTTGTGAAAAATGAATCATCTGATTTTATTCTTCTACCAAAATCCAACAGTATCTATTTCAGTTGAAGATGTGATTATTACTCACAATCATTTTTCCAAGGGAATTATCCCTTTTTTGTTTGCTCTTTCAACATATCCATCATTGTATTTTGGATCGGCACGAGCAAGAACCCATTTTCTTTGGTATATCAGTCCAAAAGTTTCAAAAAATAGATTTGTAAATGACAATTTTCTTCTTTCTGTTGGTGTAAATCACAAGCCTACACATTTGGCTTGAAAGTTATCATAAAGACTCTACATACATGAAGAACCATAGGAACATATGCTAGTGGTTAATTACCACTTTATCTCATTTGTAAAAGTCAAAATGACTTGGAATCTTTTGTAATCACCTACCAAAGTGAGTCGTGGACATAGTTATTTTCGGACTCGTATGGAAAAAATACCATACTTCCATACTCGTATGGGTATGGTTTGAGTATGAAATTTTTCGTACCTCAAAATTTTCTCCTCTCCCATTGATTTGAGTTGAGGACAAATCCATAGCAATTTCATATTGTTTTTATGCAAATTCCCTCTCATATACTCTCCTCCATTATACGCTACATATATACTACAACCTAAGCTATACTAGCCAACAAAATTATGATCTTTAATATTATACTATTGTATGTATAATACTTCAAATTATCAATATTTTTTGTGCTAAACGTATGATATCACGTATGATATTTTTGAAAAGATTCCATACTTTTTTCATACTTCCATACCCGTATGCGTTTGCCGTATGGTTCACGTATGGAAAAACTATGGTCGTGGAAAAAGTAGCCTATTTGATTGAGAGAATATCTCCAAGCTTTTAGGACCTTGATCATAGGAAGCCAAAATTTAAATTTGAATTCAAATTTTTGCACATATCCTATAAAAATGTACTTGGAAAAGTCGCGGGTAGATCACTTCACTCCCGAGCTTCATTCTTCTGTAATTGAGTGTGTGTGAGGACTATACCATAGCCTACACCTCTCTACACCATTTGGCAATGCTATCCATGCCAATGGGATTGTACACAAGTGTTAATCAATAGATACATTTACATCATTCATCTTTGTGTTCTCTGCTAGTCTACTCAAAAGTCTGTCAACTTGTCAAGGGCATATCTCAGTCAATACTACTCCAAATTCAGTGATTCAAAGCTTGTTGGATTCAGCTTGAAGTCTACTATATGCTGTCAAAAATTGAAGACAATCCATTCAGCAGATTCAGAGAAATTGTTGTCGAGGTGGTCACTGGTCTATCTCTGCTAGAGTCCTAAAAAGTCGGGGGTATAGCTAATTTTGCTAAATCAATTTCTCTGAGTATAGTTTGTCATTTTACATCATTCCACTTGCAAATAGTAGCTTACTAAGTTAATTGAATAGCCCTAGAAGGAATTTTATCAATTGCTACTGTGTTGGTCACACTGAGCAAAACATTCAGCAAGTGTCAAGACCAAAATTGAAGGTTTTCTTGAGTTTGTGACTTCCAAAGTTATCTGTTTTGATTCAATCATTGCGCACATCATTTCCAAAGGACATAGGCCATTTCTTGGTGTCATTGGAAAGCTAAGGAAGTCTACTAATCAAGTCTAAAGCAAGAGAGGGCTGGTACAAAGCAGGTTTAGCAGTACCTACTCAGTTTCCTGGATCATCCATCCATCTTTCCCAACAATGGTATCAGAGCAAATAAGGTAAAATGGGAGATGGTTTTCCTTCATTTATTGACAAATTGGACAAGAACAATTATCAAGCTTGGTCTCTAAGGATGAAGACCTACTTACAAGGAAGGAGTCTCTATGGATACATCTCAGGAGATGAGGAATTGCCCTCATTCAAAGCAAGAGGTTTGCCAACCAAGGAGGAACAAGAAAAACTCAACACATGGTGTGCAAGGGATGCATTGGCAAAGTCTTATTTACTTAACTCTATATCTCACTTTCTTTTACCTCATATCAGAAATTGTAAGACTTCCCAAGAGACTTGGGAAACCTTGTCATCATATTTTTCCTCCAATACAAGGGCTAGGAAAAATCAGTTGTGGATTGAATTCACAACACTAAGAAAGCAACCTAAGCAAGCTGTTTCAGAATTTGTGACCAAGATCAAAGATGTTGCAGATCAGTTAGCAAGCATAGGAGAAGAGATTGAAGAAGAACAAATTGTAAGGCAGGTAATCAATGGAATCAAGGCTGATGACAAGTGGGAAAGCTTCACCACTGCAATGGATCTCTACATGGACATGCACACTCAAGACCTTACAACTCTCATGGGACAACTATTTACACATGAAGCAAAGCTTACCAAGAGTGGAGATACATCCAAAGGTAACAACTCTTCTGCCCTATACACTGATAAGAAATCCAAGGATAAAGGCAATAGTAAAAAGGTGGAAGATGAAGGCTCTACCTCCCAAGCCAACTATGCAAGGAGAGGTAGATCTTCAAGAGGAAGGGGCAGAGGAGGTAAGCAAGGTAGGGGGAGACCCTATAACTCATCACCATGTAACATTTGTGGCTTATCAAATCACACCACATATGAGTGTTACAGGAATTACAAAAATCAGAGAGAAAAGAGGCTACCAAAGAGGTGGATACTCAGAGTCTAGAGGAAGGTTCAACCATCACCAAGGCCACAACAACAATTACAACAACAACTACAACAACAATTACAATGGCAACTACCAAGGAGGATTCAGAAACAGAAAGGACTACAACAACTACACAGAGGAGCAGGATGACTCTCTCTTGATCATGAACATGACTTCAAAGTCAGGTACAAATGATGATTACTTATTTTATATTGATTCAGGGTGTTCAAATCATGTGGCTGGTAATGTTGCACTACTCTCTGATCTTGAGGAACCAAAAGGTAAACACCAAGTCCAAACAGGTGATGATACAAAGCATTCTGTAGTTAAAGTTGGAAATGTGAAGACTTGTGGTGGTAATCAGAATTTGTTAAGCAGGGTACTCTATGTACAAACCATTACAAAGAACTTAATGAGTGTTGGTCAGATTGTAGAGAAAGGGTTGCAGGTCAGATTCAATCAATATGGAGCATTTGTGGAGGACCAAAGACATGGATTCAAAAGGATAGCTAAAGGAGAAAAATCAGGTAGACTTTTCACTTTTGAGTTGGAAGATACAAAGAACATTGCATTATACAGTTATAAAGATCAAACACTTTCAGAGCTTGAGATTTGGCACAAGAGATTAGGGCACATAGGAGAAAGGACCTTGAAGCAAATGTGCAAAGACCAATGTGTGCTTGGGATACCTAATGTATCCAAGCAACATATGATTTACAAGTGTAGTGCTTGTCAATTTGGTAAGTCTCACAGGTTACCCTTCTCCAAGAAAGGATATATGCAAGAAGACTATCTAGAGCTTGTACACACAGATGTATGGGGACCTAGCAAAGACCCCTCAATTTCAGGTTCAAGGTACTATGTGTCTTTTATTGATGATTATAGCAGATGGACTGTATTATACTTTATGAAGCACAAGGATGAGGTATTTAATTGTTTTAAGAAATATCTTGCACTAGTTGAAAATCAGACAAGAAGGAATTTGAAGAGGCTAAGGTCAGATGGAGGAGGTGAGTACTTCTCCAATGAATTTGAGGACTTCTTGCAGGACAGAGGCATCAAAAGGGAAATAACCACAAGGTACTCTCCTGAACAGAATGGGGTAGCTGAAAGAAGAAATAGGTTAATTGTTGAGACAGCTAGATCTATGCTTAATGAGAAGAAATTACCTAACTATCTATAGGCAGAGAGTGTTTCTACTGCCACCTATCTCATAAACAGGTTGCCATCAAAGTCACTTGATGGTATGACACCATATGAAGCATGGCATGGTAAGAGACCATCATTGGATCACTGCAAAATTTTTGGGTGTGTAGCGTATGTACACATTCCTTCACAGGTAAGAGGAAAGCTAGATCCCAAGGCTGAAAAATGTATTTTCATTGGATATGATTTAAATAAAAAAGGTTACAGGTTTTATAACCCTACCAATAAGGATTTATGGTAAGCAGAGATGTGATCTTTGATGAGAATGATTCTTGGTATGAGAATGAATGCAGGAAGGTCAAACTACCCTATGATTTGGAAGAAGAATTTCCAAAACTTACAAAGGAGGAACCTACTCAGGATGGAGAGTCAAGTTCAGATGATGAAGATACAATCAACCTTGAAGAGTTCAAGGCGTGGAAGTCCAAAGGCAAAACGAAGATGAAGAAGCTTGAGGACATACCAGAATCTTCAACTCAATCAATCAGAAGGTCTCAAAGAGAAAGCAAAAAACCTATCAGATATGGGTATGATACATCTCTTGTTACTCAACATTCAATTTATCTTGCAAAGGATTTGTCAAATGAAGAACCAGGTTCATATGAAGAAGCAATCACCAAATCAGAATGGAAAGAAGCTATGGATGAGGAGATTGAAGCACTCAAGGAGAGTGATACATGGAAGTTAGTACCCAAGAAGGACTCCATGAAGATAATAGGATCCAGATGGATCTATAAATTGAAAAGAAATTCTGATGGCACAATTAACAGGTACAAGGCCAGATTGGTAGCCAAGGGTTTTGCACAAACCCAAGGCATTGACTATGAAGAGACATTTTCTCCTATGGCCAAGATGCCAACAATCAGAGTGTTGGTTAGTGTGGCTCCATCAAAGAATTGGAACATGTACCAATTGGATGTCAAGAATGCTTTCCTGAATGGATGGATCTCAGAAGAGGTTTATATGTCACAACCTCTCCTGGCTATGAAGATCCTAAGAAGGTAACTTATGTTTGCAAATTAAAGCAAACATAAGAAGGTAACTTATGTTTATATGGATTGAAGCAGGCACCTAGGGCATGGAATTACAGGCTAACTACATACCTCCAAGACCAAGGTTTTGTCATGAGTAAGGCTGACACTTCTCTGTTCATTAAGAGAAGTAATTCAGAGGTAATCTATCTTCGTGTTTATGTTGATGACATCATCATTACAGACAATGATGTCAATGGAATCAGAAGCATCAAAAGCCAGATGATGAAGGAATTCAAGATCAATGATCTTGGATTATTGAAGTATTTTTTGGGACTTGAATTAGTTTACACTAATTCAGGAATATACATTACTCAGAAGAAGTATGTACAAGATATGTTGAAGAAATTTCAATTGCAGGATGCTAAAGCAGCGAGCACTCCAATGGAGGTGAACTTAAAGCTAAGTGCCCATGAAGGTGATGAAGTCCAAGACATTACAGGTTATCAAAGTATGGTGGGTAGCTTGAACTATGCTACTCTAGCCAGAATTGACATTGCATATGGAGTTAGTGTGCTAAGTCAATTTATGCACAAGCCAAGGATACCTCACTTAGAGGCTGCCAAAAGGATCTTGAAGTATCTCAAGGGTACACAGAACCATGGTTTGTATTTTCCTTACACTTCAGATATTGATATAAAAATTTATTCAGATGCAGATTGGGCAAGATGCAAGGATGATAGGAGAAGCACTTCAGGATACATTTCTTTTGCAGGTGACAAACCAATTTCATGGTCTTCAAAGAAGCAACCAACTATTGCATTGTCTTCTACAGAAGCAGAATATAGAGGGCTAGCCAATGCCACTCAAGAAGCAATTTGGATTAAGCTTTTGTATACAGAATTGGGCTTATATACTAGGCCTCCAATTATCTTGGGAGATAATACAAGTTCTCTTCACCTTGCAGCTAATCCTATCTATCATGCCAGAACAAAACACATAGAAGTTCATTATCATTATGTGAGAGAGAAGTTGCTAAGCAAAGATATTCAGTTGACCTATGTGTCAACCAACATGCAATGTGCAGATTTGCTGACTAAAGCTTTGGATGGGACCAAACTTTGCAGGTTCAAATCTATGATTGGATTGCAGGATATACTTGAAGATTGAAGATGAAGACTTAAGCCAAAATGTTTGGCTTGAGGGGGAGCTGTTGGTGTATATCACAAGCCTACACATTTGGCTTGGAAGTTATCATAAAGACTCTACATACATGAAGAACCATAGGAACATATGCTAGTGGTTAATTACCACTTTATCTCATTTGTAAAAGTCAAAATGACTTGGAATCTTTTGTAATCACCTACCAAAGTGAGTCGTGGAAAAAGTAGCCTATTTGATTGAGAGAATATCTCCAAGCTTTTAGGACCTTGATCATAGGAAGCCAAAATTTAAATTTGAATTCAAATTTTTGCACATATCCTATAAAAATGTACTTGGAAAAGTCGCGGGTAGATCACTTCACTCCCGAGCTTCATTCTTTTGTAATTGAGTGTGTGTGAGGAGTCAGGACTATACCATAACCTACACCTCTCTACACCATTTGGCAATGCTATCCATGCCAATGGGATTGTACACAAGTGTTAATCAATAGATACATTTACATCATTCATCTTTGTGTTCTCTGCTAGTCTACTCAAAAGTCTGTCAACTTGTCAAGGGCATATCTCAGTCAATACTACTCCAAATTCAGTGATTCAAAGCTTGTTGGATTCAGCTTGAAGTCTACTACATGCTGTCAAAAATTGAAGACAATCCATTCAGCAGATTCAAAGAAATCGTTGTCGAGGTGCTCACTGGTCTATCTCTGCTACAGTCCTAAAAAGTCGGGGGTATAGCTATTTTTGCTGAATCAATTTCTCTTAGTATAGTTTGTCATTTTACATCATTCCACTTGCAAATAGTAGCTTACTAAGTTAATTGAATAGCCCTAGAAGGAATTTTATCAATTGCTACTGTGTTGGTCACACTGAGCAAAACATTCAGCAGGTGTCAAGACCAAAATAGAAGGTTTTCTTGAGTTTGTGACTTCCAAAGTTATCTGTTTTGATTCAATCATTGCACACATCATTTCCAAAGGACATAGGCCATTTCTTGGTGTCATTGGAAAGCTAAGGAAGTCTACTAATCAAGTCTAAAGCAAGAGAGGGCTGGTACAAAGCAGGTTTAGCAGTACCTACTCAGTTTCCTGGATCATCCATCCATCTTTCCCAACACTTTCATCAGTGATTCATAGGGATACCTACATGCATATATTTTGTTGTTGCTTTTGAAGATCTGCCATGGTTGAGATTCTGGTATATATGACAGTCGTATTAGCGGACATGCAGTTTTCACTTGTGGATTTCGTCCGAGTTAGGACCAGTTGATAGGTGTGTATACCCTATCAGCTATGCATTTTCTGTAAATTTTCCTATCTTTTGTTTGCATTTTGTGCTAGGCTTCATTATGGCTGAGTTTGACCATCACTTCCGAAAGTGATAGAAACTCAGTTCGCAGATCTTCTTGTGAGCTCATGCTCCTGGTGCGTGTGCATTGTGGGGTGTATGTGTGAGCATGTATTCACTCTAAGTTCTATACCCACTATTGGGCACTGATGACTTTAGTGGGGATGTCATAGTATCAAGTCGATATTGTGCATAACGAAGCTGATATGCTATATTGTCTTGTGGTTGACTACCATGAGCTTATAGTTGCACTTTCATTTGAGAGTGACTTTGTTGTTTGCCTGGATTCATTCTGATATATATGACTGTCCTATTAGCGGACATGCAGTTTTAAGTTGTGGATTCTTCATCCAAGTTACGACCAGTTGATAGGTGTGTATACCTTATCAGCTGTGCATTTTCTATAATTTTTCCTATCTTTTGTTTGCATTTTGTGCTAGGCTTCATTATGGCTGAGTTTGCCGATCACTTCCGGAAGCGATAGAAACTCGGTTCGCAGAGCTTCTTGTGAGTTCATGCTGGTGTGTGTGCATTGTGGGGTGCGTGTGTCAGCATGTATTCACTCTGAGTTCTATACCCACTATTGGGCACTGATGACATTAGTGGTGATGTCATAGTATGGAGTCAATATTGTGCATAATGGAGCTGATATGCTATATAGTCTTGTGGTTGACTACCATGAGCTTATAGTTGCACTTTCATTTGCTGGTGAATTTGGGGTTTGCCTGGATTCATTCTTGTATATATTATGAGCTTATTGGGTCTTGATGTGAAGATTCCTTGCAAGCATAGACTTCATGGCTTTGAAGTGCTTCCTAGAGTTTTAAACTGTGAAGCATGCCGATGGCCTCTACATGATCAAATTCAGATTTTCAAAAGGATTTTTTCTCTACAAAGAAGAGTTATTTGGGTATTCTATTAACCACTAGTGTGGAAAAAAATCATTCTATCTACTATTTTATGCTCATTAAATTACGGGAGACAACCTACACATCATTGTGTTCTCAAAATAGTTGATTTGTTGTGTCAAAAACAAGCATAATGGTGTACTTTTACTTTTCTCTTTTTCTTTTATCCTTTTTTCTTTTCCAAAGTTTGAGGGAAATCATACATGCTGCAATACCTTAGCTTATGTTATTGATGCAACTAGGTAGGGTTTCTTTTTGTGGATCATGTCTTGAGACTTGTGGATGAAAATTTTCTCACATGCACCATAAAACATGGAGTCAAAAAAACTAGAAATCTATTGATTTTCCGATTGAAAACTTAGTTTCCACGATGATAATGCAATGACCATCAAAGATTCACATGGAAACGTTTACTACTTGAATGTCTTTATTGGACTATGTCTTAGCCCACACTTGCATTGGCACTTGGGTCTTCCCCTTGTTATCTCCAAAAGAAAGGAATAACTTATTTGGTCTATTGTTATGATGAACACGTGAGATGGATATATTTTGCTCAAGTCATGAAATAACATCATATTGGTATGATGTATGAATCTAAATGGCTACAATACAATAAATTTTTACCTCAAATCGATTTTCTCTCTACCTACTGTGCTGTTCATGAAAGAAAATAAGGGGAAAAGAAAAACTAAAAAAAGGGGAACGAAATGCCTATGAACATTGGTAGAATTGCTGTTTGTGAATGCTTTGCACACAGTCTCCTCCAGATATTCATAAATCTCATGAATGATGAACTAATCACCTTAAATATATATGGCAGCTGCCAGTGATGTACTGATCCATTGCCTGAACATGTTTTAAGTTGGTAGGTGAAAACCATTGTAATATTAGATTCAAATGTATACAACATATATTTTTGGAAATGTATGCACATAAAGGCTGGTGAATGTGGCCTGTTTGATTCTGAATCCATCATTTTCAAGGATAATTTCTAGATTCAAGATTACATATGGTCTATATAGTCATTGTCATTCAGGTTGACTTGGAATTATGGGTCACTGCTATTTTGCTCTTAAGTTTACAAAAACTCGTCAACCCCATCTCAAAGATCGCCCTAAAGGTGATCACACGGATTATAAACATTTTCTCCATGATATTAATTTTATTGGCATTTCAATGGTCTATATTTGCTTCATAGATTAGTAGAAGAGATTTCAAGGAAAAAAAGGGGGAAATTATTGTACGCATTCTTTGTTCACCGATTCATCTGAAGTGTGCAAAGTAAGTACGTACATACATACATACATACATACATACATACATACATACATACATACATACATGCATGCATACACACACACACACACATAGACATACATACATACATACATACATACATACATACATACATACATACATACATACATACATACATACATACATACATACATACACATATGCATGCATGCATACATCATACATAGATATATACATGCATGCATACACACACACACACACACACACATATATATATATATATATATATATATATATATATATATATATATATATATATATATATATATATATATATATATATATATATATATATATATATATATATATATATATATATATATATATAGATATATGTATACACGCACAAACATGCATACATACATACATATGTATGTAAGTATGTATGCATGTACATACATACATACATGGATGCATACACACATACATAAGCGCATAGACATGTACATATGTATGAGCATGCATATATGTGCAAATACCTCTTACGCATTTTAAAGTCGCTTACAAGTTAATACGTGTGAACAGATGGTAATGCATCAAAACATTATGTACCAGTTTTCCTACGTGATTGAAAATAAATCTTTGAAATGCTAGAACACTCGACTTCTTGCAAATACAGGATTTTATAAATGGTTCGTTGAATCGGATTATGCTAGATAAATATAAGAGTTTCCCATAGCAATGTCATTTTTGTAACCTATGGAAAATTCCCTGCTATCTAACCTCCCCAAAAAAGAGAAGTATCAAAACCCCATGGTACATGCATTGAAACCATGAGAAGAATTCCTTAGTGAAGGTTATGCAAGATGTAGAACTACAAAACGATGAACAGCTGAAATTCATGCACTAAGGTAGAGAGAGAGAGAGAGAGAGAGTATAGCCAATCAAATGCACTTTGTTCACTAACTTTCATGCAAGAACAACAGAACGCCTGGATAACCATTGTGTGCGTTTGCCTAAAAATATCTCAAATTTCTTCATGAAAACAAGACGGTACATCTGTCTCGATGCTTTCCTGCATATCAGGAGTGGATAGTTAATAAGCGTAAATAGCTAGATGGAAGCATAAGCATATGTCATGTAAGTCTGAAATAACTCTGCGCCTCAAATATCCACCAGTCACCTTCAAAACAAAAGAAAATTAATACAGTGTAATCAATTCAATGTTATGTGATCCAGGGCAACATGGAACGAAGTTCAGCGAATGATAGATAGTCGTAATATATGCACAGTCTCCCAAGGCTACGCGGCCACGAGTGAAATGAAAAATAATGGCATTTTACAATTGAAAAGGTGAAATATTGACAAAGGCCTGCCTGTCGAGTTTCTGAGGGGTAGAAAAGTTAACCTTTGAGATCCAAAGTTATTATCTGATGAGATGCATAAACGCTGTTAAATTAGAGTTCGATTACATGTTTTTCATGTCCTGGGAAGCTTATAGTATATCCATTCGCTCACCATGATGTAATAGAGAGACAGTTGACAATGGAGAGTACTCACGTGTCAAATGATCGAACAATGGTGTCACCGTATGATCCCGCAAAAGTGGGAAGCGACACAGTCGCTCTCCTTCTGATACTGGTTGCCATCCCTCTCTTTCCTTCTTAAAAAGAATGCGCAAGAGTGCACCGTCGCCCGCCCCTTATTTCTCAATCTCTCTCCACTTACGCACGCAGTCGTGCCAAAGAGGACACTTTGCGTTCGTCAGGTTGACGGACACTGGTGGTTTTGTGTTATGTAGTGATCCACGAATCATTCCTATTGCAATGACGTAGGAAATGGCGAATAAATGAAGATAGCGAGGAAGAATTTGCAGAGCCTAAATTTGGAGGGCCGTTTGCCTGTCCAAGGCGAGTTCTCATAGGTAACGTAAAGTTCAAGGATTTGCTTGTAAAATGAAAATGAAAAGTGTGCCGTTATGTTTATCCAATTGTGCAATGGAAAAAAGTTTGCCTGTCACCCACAAGTATATGTAATCATGTGTAATATATGTCATATTCTTCCTTTCTATTTCCTAGTACGTAGTGAGCATCCATTTTCCCTGTACATTTCTCCCAAGTGCGATGGGGAAAAGATGAGCAGTTACTACTGTATAGCCTTTTGTTTCGATATTCCCAAGTATGCTAAAGTAGGTGGAAGATGCATATATCCATAAGCTATAATGTATCTTTATTTTGCATTTGGAACTCCAGAAAAGTGCATCTCATTTTGATAAACTCTTTTTGTCATAATGGAAATAGGAAAAATACATTCCATGCCTTCTCACAAAAAGCAAGACCAAAATTCATGTTGCACATTTAGAGCACTTGGTAGATATACATTCATGTTTTTCGAGGAAGGCTTCCAACGTAAAATGTTTTGCAAACATCCTCCCAAGAAACACTTCCATATGAAAGGCCAATTCATATGACCATAACATTGAATATCTTTTCATTCACCAATTTCTTTCCTTTACAATCTACTACCTATCATTACTTCGAGGGGACAATTTATCATCGATGCGTGTATATCTGTAAAACAATCGAGCTCTACTTCTTCATCACCTCGTATTCTTGGCAAATAAGCAGTTCTTCCATCTAGAGGATCGATACACAATGGAACTAATTGTTAATCTTTAATAGCAGGTATAACGCGTGTATATGCAAGCATAGTCAACCGGGGCTACATTCACAAACGTGTAACAAGAACGCTACTCTGCATGCCTTAGTGTGGTTTCGAGAACGCATAAATAATCCAAGTCCCCCTCCACCCCCCCCCCCCCCCCCCCCCCCAACCTGTGAGACTAACATGCATACCTACAAGCAATTAGAACAAATAATTGATTATGCTTTGTTTCCAAAAGAAGGCCTTTATTCTATGTTCAACGTTCGGGAAGTTGACATACCCTCCAATTAATAAGCAACAAAAATTATATTCTATGTTCAACGTTCGGGAAGTTGACATACCCTCCAATTAATAAGCAACAAAAATTACATAATGTAGAGCTGCATAAAAGTTTGCACAATGCTAGGTCATATATTATGTAGTGACCATTCTGAGATCTTCCATAGGCTTATTTTAGATGAAATCCACTCCATAATCCATTGAGTTCGTGCTCTACAAGAAAGATGCACACCAACTAGCTATCCCAAGTGCTGAAAAAGTGTTCCTTGTGGAATTTTCTTCTCCTCCCAAGGTAAAGTGGAAAATTCCTTGGAACCCATGTCAATAGGAGCTGACTGTTTGTATATTGATACATAAACATGATGCAATACTAAAGATATAAGTTCCGGATTAATCTGTTGAATAGTGCTGACTATACCTTCAACAAACAAAGCATATCATCTTCAAATCCAATTGTAATCTAATTTACCCGATGGAATGAAATTTTATGTATATGAACATAATGCATTGCTTGGTCTATAATATGAAGCAAAGGAGTGGTAGGAATTGTAAGGAACAATGGACTTAAAACACAACCTTGGAATACTATTCTCTTGATCAAGAAAGAATCAAAGAATTTACCATCACTATCACTCCAATCAATTGCACTATCAGCTACTAACAAGTATATTAATTAGCTAAGACGTTTTGCTTCTGAAGCTTAACTTGTGCATAAAAATCAAGATGAAATCCCACTTAACATGACCAAAAGCTTTTTCAAGATGTAGTTGCAAGAGAATGAATTTCGGTTAATGAACGACACGCTCCACTTTCCTCTTTAAGATTAATATATTTTCAAAAATGTTCTTTTGTATATAAACTTTCTTGGAAACTATTCATATTATATGTTGGAAGTGTTAGGAGGGAAAGCACATATGTGGCTTAGCATCCCTCATAGATGTGCATTGATCATGCCACAATATTGCTTGCAATGAAGGCATTTATATTGGCTCTATCCAACGGCAAGTTTGTAACCGATCCTCCGAGTACACCATTGTTACACTTATGTGTTCCTCGAGTAGCTTTGATGTGAACCTTTTCCCTATACATGGGCACTTTTTACTCTAGTGTTGGCTAGAGGTTTTTTCCCCATGTTACCACATACTTGATACACATAGCTTTGATGTGAACCTTTTCCCTATACATGGGCACTTTTTACTCTAGTGTTGGCTAGAGGTTTTTTCCCCATGTTACCACATATGTGGTGGTACTTTGTACTTAGGGATATTATTCAGCTCTTACTTCAGTTCAGTTCATCGTCAATAGAGATAGTTATTCCAGCCATTGTCTTCTCCGTGTGTCTTACTGTGTTTGTGCTCCTTGTGTGTGCTTCTCATGTGTCTCTTACACTTCTACACACACCCATCTGTGGTATCAGAGCAGGTTCAGCTCCTTTTGGTTTTCCGCATCATGGTGCGCGCACACTTTTAACAGTGCAAATCGACTTCGAAGCATAAAACTGTGAATTTCAGCATCCAAGAAATATTTCAACCAGGTGTGCTAGGGTTTTGCCCCCATTTCAAAGCCATTTGTGCAGTCAGAATTGCCATCAGAGTGACGGTTTGTGAGCTGAAATTTCAGCACTCATTTCAGCTTTCGTCGAAGTAAAGTTTTTGTCACTTTCTTGTTCCTTAATGAAATGGCGGGCAGCAATGATTTGTTTGGCATGCTTCAAGCTGAAGATAATCTTGATGGGACCAACTATCCGATGTGGTCTTACATGATGAAGCATGTTCTTGTCGCTAAACAACTTTGGAACATAGTGGCAAATGTAGATCGAAGACTCGTACGTTCTTCTACTTCATAGTCTACTATTACATATGGAGCTTCTTCTTGGAGTACAGTGGTTTCTCCTTCTCCACCTGCACAGGAGAAGCTTAGATGGGATGGAAAAGATGCTCAAGCTCATGCTTTGATTGCGCTCTCTGTGAAGTGTCATATAGTTCCACACATTCAATCATGTTCTACATCGAGACAAGCATGGGAGACTCTTGCTTCTTTGTATGTTGTGCGTAATGAAGCATGTGTTGCATACTTGAGGAAGCAACTTGAGGATGTATGTATGGCTAAAAATGAGTGAGTGGATGTGTATGTGACACGCATCAAGGACTTGAAAGAGCGATTGGCAAACATAGATGAGATCATTCCGGATGCATCACTCATTTCTACATTGTTGAAAGGATTACCAGAATCTTTTCAAAGCTTTGCAACTACACTCCGTTTGGTTGCAAAAGGAAATCCTAATATGTATGCATTTGATGAGGTTGTGTCTCGCCTTTTGCAAGAAGAGCAATCTAGAGTGAATAGGAGTGGTTTGATTGAGGGAATGCAAGCATTTGCTATCTCACAAAAGGGGAAAAGCAAGTATGGTTCAGCTTTGGGTTCATCAAAACCAAAGCCTCAATCTACCTCTTCCACTCATTCCTCTAATGATGGTGATTTGCAAAAGAAGAAGAGATGCAAATATTGCTGAAAGGCTGGTCATACTATTGATGAATGTAGAAAGCTTGCTAAACGCAATGAAAAGAAGAAGGAATCCGACATGTCTATTGCTGAAAATTTAGCAAATGTAAAGAATGATGAAGCTAACATGGCTCAAGATTTTTGGGCATGTGTTGTTACATTTCATTATGATGCTTCTTTGCATTCTAAATGTGTGGTTGTGAGTGAGGCTGATTCAGATTGGTTCTTTGATAGTGGTGCTTCAAAGCACATAACATCATGGAAAAGATTTTTTGCCTCTTTGAAAGATGCACCTAAAGGAGGACATGTGGTGTGTGCAAACAATGCCTCTTATCCTATCATTGGAGTAGGAGAAATTGAGCTTATGGCTGCAAATGGAGGTGTGATTCTTTTAAAAAATGCATTGTATGTGCTCGGTATCAAGAAGAACTTAATTTCAGTTCCGTTGATTGCCAAAGTTGGACTTCATGTACACTTTGTTGATGATAAGTGTATGGTTCATGATTTCAGCAATGGTGATGTTATTGTGATGTCCGATACATTATGTAATGGTTTGTATCGCATGGATACATAAAAAAGGGATGCCTCGAATGCCTTGGTTGCTCATACTTCTTCCATGGCTGAAATGGAGCTTTGGCATACTCGTTTTGGTCACTTGAACTTCAATAGTTTGCTTTACTTGCAAAAGAAGGACATGGTTATTGGTTTGTCTACACTTGAGTCCATTAAAAAGCATGCATGTGAAGGTTGCATTCTTGGAAAAATGCATCGTGTTTCTTTTCCAAAAGATGTTCATACACATACTACAAGAAAATTGCAACTTGTTCATAGTGATGTATGTGGTCCCGTCAAGACTCCATCTTTTGGGAAGCATGTATATTTTGTTACCTTCATTGATGATGCTACTCGCCATACATGGGTGTATCCTATGAAAGCAAAGAATGAGGTATTTTCTTGCTTCAAAGCATTTTTCGCTATGGCTGAAAATTTTTCTTCACAAAAGCTTTTGACTCTACGTACGGATCGTGGTGGTGAATACATGTCACATGAGTTTAATGCTTTTCCTCATGAAAGGGGTATTTCACACCAATGTACGGTGCCATATACACCTCATCAAAATGGTGTTGCCAAGCGTAAAAATAGAACTCTACTTGAAATGGCACGATGTATGGTTAAAGGAAAGCATCTTCCTGATAAGTTTTGGATGGAAGCGGTCATGTGTGCAAATTATGTGTTGAATCGCTGCCCTACAAAAGCATTGAGATTCATCACTCCTTATGAGGCTTGGAATGTTCATAAGCCTATGGTTAGTCATATGCATGTGTTTGGTTGTTTGGCATATGCTCTTGTGCCATCACAACAACGTGACAAACTTGATGACAAGGCAAATAAATGTATATTTGTTGGTTATAGTGCTGAAAGTAAGGGATATCATTTGTATCATCCATTGACAAACACAATTATTGTGAGTTGAGATGTGATATTTGCTGAAAATTCAGTTTTCCCTCTACTTGAATGCAAAAAACAGCCAACAATTAGCTCACAAGATGTGTTCGATACACTCATGCCTTTGTTCCAAAATGGTGCGCTTAACTATGACCATGTAGACCAGCCAATTGAGGCTCAAAGGGCTGAAAATGTAGAGAATTTCCAGCCAAACATGGCTGAAAAGTTTCAGCCAAAAATTGTCAAAAGTGCTGGAAATTTCCAGCTACATATGACTAAACATTTGCATCAAAATATGGCTAAAAATGAGCATGAAATTCAGCCCACGCATGATGTACATGTTGAAGATGTATTACATAATGAACGCATGTCTATCAAGAGTGCACAATCTATGCCAAAGTGGTTGAAACAAACTTTGCAGGACAGCAAATTAAGTGCACCTTTACTTGGTAGAACAAGATCAAGCTCTTATCATGCATCAAGTAATTTTGTGGATTATTCTCTTATTGCTACAGCATGTAATGAAGAGCCACTTTCTTTTGAAGATGCATGTGACGATCCACAATGGATGAGTGCTATGCAATCAGAAATGGATTCCATACATAGGAATGGTACTTGGGAGTTATGTGAACTGCCAAAAGGAAAGAATGCCATTGGTACAAAGTGGGTTTACAAAATTAAGAGAAAATCTAATGGTAGCATTGATCGCCGAAAATCTAGATTGGTTGCCAAAGGATATGTGCAACAATATGGCATTGACTATGAGGAAACTTTTGCACCTACTTCACGCATGACTACCATTCGTACTGTGGTTGCATTGGCTGCCCATCGAGGTTGGAAAGTGCATCAATTGGACATAAAAACAACCTTCTTGAATGGTGATTTGCAAGAAGAGGTTTATGTGAAGCAATCTCCTAGATTTGTTATGAAAGGGAAAGAACATATGGTTTGTTGCTTGCATAAAGCCTTGTATGGTCTCAAGCAAGCTCCACGTGCATGGTATGACAAAATCCATAAGCACTTGATTGCTATTGGATTCACATGTAGTTCGATTGAAAGCACACATACTCTTGACTGGGTCATGTGATGCAAAACTTGACATTCTTATGGCTGATTTACAACATACTTTTGATGTCACTTATCTTGGTCTTTTGAGCTACTATCTTGGCATCTAGTTTGTATCCGTTGAGGGGGGAATTGTTATGCATCAAGCAAAGTATGTTGAAAAACTACTTCAGCGTTTTGACTTTGAGGATTGCAAGCCAGTTTCCACACCAGTTGAGACAGGATTCAGGTTCTCAGTCGAGGATTCTAGTGATGCATTTGATACTTCTCTTTATCAGCAAGCTGTGGGATGTCTTATATATGCATGCAACACAAGGCTAGATATACAGTATGCAGTTTCCTAGTTGAGTCGATTCATGCATAGCCCTGGCACTAAGCATTGGCAAGCGGTGAAACATGTGTTTAGATATCTCTGAGGCACTTTGAGCTTAGGTCTCTTTTATGGCAGAGATAATCAGCCATGCTTGCATGCTTTTACAGATAGTGATTGGGCTAGTTGTTATGATACTCGCATGTCCACTAGTGGTAATTGCTTTTTCCTTGGAGACTCATGCATATCTTGGTTGAGCAAGAAGCAACTTACAGTGGCGACATCCAGTTGTGAAGCTGAGTACAAGGCAATTTTCACAGTGACAATGGAGTGTATATGGCTGAGATGCCTATTGATGGATCTTTGCATGGAGATTGATGCTGCTACGCATATATCACTAATAGTCAGAGTGCTTTGGTTGTTGCACGAAACCCAATGTTTCATGCACGGACCAAACATATTGAGGTGCATTATCACTATGTGAGAGAGCGCCTTCATGCAGGAGATATTGATTTGGTATATGTGCCTACACAAGATAATGTGGCATACATATTCACCAAAGCTCTTCCATGAGAAAAGTTTGAAGCTTTTCACAATATTAATGCAATATTTTAGCAAAGATTTTGTAATACACATGACGCTGATTCACCTTCAGTAAAAAAATAAGTTTCCACATGGTTTTCTTTTGTAGAAGCTTAATTTAGTCCATCTAAAAGGAAACAAGCATCCTTTGATCCACCCATATTTCATAGCATTCCATAAACATAACTTCTTCTAG
>CM035439.1:31608735-31768735 GCA_020310875.1 Ceratopteris richardii | reverse complement strand
TGTGTGTATGTATATCTATGCATATGTGTGTATGTATGCATGCATGTGTTAAAAGTGTGTTTCCGTCACAGACACTTTTAAGTTCTTTCGGGTTCTTGGGAGTGGTAGGGGTCTGATAAATCAGAGGCCCTGTAACTTAATTTTCCCAATTAACTTATCCGATTAGACGTACGTTAATGTTCAATATCGAATCCTTTACTGTCAAAATTCTCGTTAGACTTTTCACAGTACGCAATGCAGGAGTTATTCAACACCGTTGCACAGACTTAATATCGGCCACTTTACAGTACTGAGTTAATCACAAATCAATGCAATTAAACAAAGTAAGAGTTAACTTTACTCAGGATTTCATGAATCATACACCACAGCGTCTCCACTGACCGCAATCGACCACACAGACATTCCGACGATCCCGCTCGTCGTCACCGGAGAGTCACTGCCATGTCTTTTCATTGATTGATAAAAAGATACAACACTTCGCTACGACCTTTCGGTTCGTGCGGTATAGGAAAAATATGAAATTATAATATGCCAATCCGACGACCTTACACTGGCACGCACGGTGGACTTGAACCCACAATGAAAACAAAATCAAGGCTCATCTATGATGCCTTGTATATACATGGTTCTGGCTAATTTAAACGTTTTGGAAATCTTCTGTTTTAAAGAATCCAGCATAAGCTTTAAGGTTTCCGGCTCTACTAACTGAGCGTCAGTACGAACAGAACTTATTGCAATCACTTGACTCATCAAAATTTCGGTCTGCGTCTGCAAAAATGCCTCCTACAAGTAAAAATCGTTTGTAAGAGCTGCGTCACGGCTCAATCTCATATCTTCAATCTGTTTATCTATTCTGGATAAACGCTCTGCTTGATAACCGAGCTTCTTTTCTCTTCTCTCCAATTCCTGAGCTTGATACTGAATAGTGATAGTAAGCATCTCTTTCCTTTCTTATCCCGGCTATCTCCTTCTGAAGTTGAATCGTCAGATTGTTTTGTGTTTTCAGGGCAGAATTAGCCTGAAATAAATCAGAAGATACAGCCTGAAGTTTTGGAGTAGTCTGCTTTGCTAAATTTGCCATCTCCTGACCTCTTTGCACTACTTCATCAAGCTGAAGTCGAGTTTCTTCCAATAAATTTCCAAGTGCCACGCGAGCGTCTTCTTTATCCTGTACTAGCTATTTTAACTGTATAATCTCTGCATCACGAGCATTTAACAAATCATTTTTGGCTCTTAACTCAGCCAACGCTGCATCTCTTTGGGTAAGCAAAGATTCCTGCTCCGCAGTCTGTGCTTGAAGTTGCTGAATGTGTATTTGCAGAGTATGATTTTCGACTTTCACTGCATCTACTTCTTCTTGTAGTGGAATAATATCAGCTTCTAAGACATCGACTTTGTGTTGCAATTCTTGTTGGATATTGTTAGTAGCCATCTTCATTTGCCTGGGTAACTGCTGCGAGAACTGAATCAACATGCGACCCATCGATTCTAATTCAGTAAACATGGGAATCAGAGGTAGAAGAGGAGGAAGTAGTTGGGATGAAGAGGCTGATAATAGGTGAGGGGAACGTGGTGGAGAATAATTGGGTGAAGAAGATGAGGTAGCGGGCTCTTCAGGAACAATAGGTTGAACAGGTACAATGGGCTGGACCGGAGTCATTGGTGGAGGAGTGGGTATAAGAATGTTGGACACCAACACTATTCCGGGAGTCTGCTGCGTAGTCGCTTCAATTCGGTCAATTACGACATCGACCATAGTAATTACTTCATTGACAATCTCAGCAACAATGGCTCACACATCATCTTGGGTATGCTGCTGAGAACCCTCCTTAGAAGAAATTGCTTCAGATTCGGTGGTGGACGCACTTTGTTCCTGCTCTTATTCGGAGAAGATTGGGCGGAAGAATCGACATGGATAGAAGTTGCGGTGTCATGAAAGATTTCTTCTTCATTTACGGTGTTGGAACCTTGCACCTGGCTCTCCGACGGGCTTATGCGTGTGCATTTTCAGCAAAGAAGTTGGAAAAGATCTTCATCCTCATCCTCGTCAAATTGAGCACTCGAACAGAGTCTTCATGGAACAAGATAGGAGCGTTGGGAGGTGGTTGCACGGCTTGCAGTACCGGAAAAAGGAAGGTAAGGATATGTGTAAACGAGAGCGTGGAAGATCACCCTTATTAACATTTTTAATAACCATAACACATTCACGATGAATGCGCCGGAAATAATAAGAGGCAAAATTGACATGCTCAAGAGAAGCCATGTCAATCATCGAGTAAAAGGGACGTGAAATCCCGTAGGTACGTTTCTGTAAAAATAGGATAGCAACTAAGAATTGTAATGCTGTCCGTTTAGGATCAGGGCGACATAGAATGGCGTACTCATTAGATGAGTGCCATGGGAACAATTCGATCATGGTGGCTACCGGAAGGAGAGGACCATTCTCCAATCCTTCCATAGGGAGACGGAAAGCTGTAGCGAATGATGCTAACGTGATTACTACGCGAGACGGTAAACATGTAATCGGCCAACTCTGCTCCATAGCAGGTGTGGCGGCAATGGCAGCAATAATCTGCGCATAAAAAGGGTGACACTCCACTGAATGCCAAGGCAATTCAGCGAAGTTCAAAAGACCTCGGATGCGCAGAAACTCACTCACTTCCAGGGTGAGTCCTTCACGGAAGGTAGCAACATTGGCTAATGCTTCCATGATGCGTACGCGAAAACTCAAGAACGCGGAGGACACAACAAACACAGAAAACTCAGCGCACAGAACACACAAACACAATAGCAATTAACAGTGAAAAGAAGAAGATTAAGTAGACACTCTGCAATGTGAAGCGATCGAAAACTCTAATCATCGCGCGGTATGGAAATGATAACCTCCATAATTACGACGTGCATGCATGAGCAGAATCAGTAACATACGGCGGCGATTAATCATATTTAGGTAGCAAAACGAGGAGGTTTACGATTTATAGTCAGCTAAAATACGGAAATAAAAAGAAAATAAGTGACGTGGAAAAATGAGGAACACGTCAGCGGTGATCAGGCGGTTGGTGATATGGGCGTAGCTTTGAACCATTAATCACTTTGGAAAGAGGAACTCCGATCAAGGTAGTCAACCGAAAAGTAGCTGGTCCCACTTGCTCACTAATTCGGTAAGGACCGAACCACCGTAATTTAAATTTTCCAGCATAACGATTTGATTTAGCATTATAAAACAGCACAAGTTGGCCCACCGTAAACACAGGAGTCTTGAGGAAACGATCATGAGTCCGGGCTTGCCGCAACTGAACTTCTTGAAGAGTTAGGAAGCTTTCCTAACGATGTTCATCCAAGTCTCTGAGTGCTTCCAACCGAAATGGCAAAGAGTCTTCGGGTGGTAATTTCTGAGTTAGGGCCACGCGTAGGCTTGGCACTACGAGCTCCATCGGCACGATTGCTTCCAACCCATAAGCAAGCTTGAAAGGGGTCATTCCGATTGCAACTTTGTATGTAGTCCGGTATGCCCATAACACTGCGGGTAGTAACTGATCCCAACGTTCTGGTGATTCTACGACCAATTTGTGAAGCATACTCAACAGCGTCTTGTTGGTACTTTCAGCTAAACCATTAGCACAAGGATAGTACGGTGAACTGAATTTATGTAGAATTTGAAAAGTGTGCGTTAGTACTCGCATTAAATTGTTAGCAAAATGGGTTCCTTGGTCTGTCACAAGTTCCAGAGGTAATCCATAACGCGGGAAAACATCCTTCATTAGGCATTTTGCCACTGAAACAGCTGTGGTGGACCGTAATGCCCAAGCTTCTGCCCACCTGGTAGCATAATCTGTACAGGTCAGGATGTAGCGAGTGTTGCTAAGGATCGCGGGTGGTGTGATTGGCCCAATAAAATCAAGACCCCACTTCTGAAAAGGTTCCAAAGGTAATACAGGTTGCAGAGGAAAGAAGTGGCACTGTAATGGCTGTCCAGATCGTTGACAAGTGTCACACTGCTGCACAAATTGAGTCACATCTTTATACATGGTAGGCCACCAAAGCCCACTTTGCAGAATCTTCCGATGAGTAAGATCTGCTGCAAAATGTCCACCGGAGGGTATTGAATGTGCCATAGCAATAACCGAGTCTGCTTCATGTGGCGGAATACAGCGAAGTAAGACACCAGTATGATCCATAAAGTACAACTGTCCTACAATCATCCGGAATCTACGACTGTAAACTGCAATTTTCTGCCGCATAGCAGGAGGTGTATGAGGAGGAAGACATCCATCAATTAGAAAAGTTAACAACGTATCATAGTAGGTAGGCGGCACAGGATGTTTGGTAGATTCGTCACGAGCCGGGTCAGCAGCGTAAATTGCTGGTGTGGTATCATCAACGCCCACCGGAGCTTCACTGGAATCCAACCGAGAGAGAAAATCTGCTAAGGCATGTGCTCTACCGGGTCGATGAATCACTTCATAGTCGAACTCCTGTAGCAATAAAACCCAACGAGCCAAGCGACCACCTAAATGTTGTTGCCGGACCAGATATACAAGTGCGGCATGATCCACGTGAAAGGTGAATTTTCGGCCGAGCAAATAATGCCGGAATTTCTTCATAGAATACACCAACCCGAGACATTCTCTTTCGGTCACTGAATAGTTTCTTTCAGCAGGAGCTAATCGGCGACTTGCATAATATACAGGCCGAAACCATTTATCCGTTTGCTGCATTAAAACACTGCCAATGGCTATATCCGATGCATCTACAAAGACATGGAATGGGCGGTCCCAATCAGGAGGTTGCAAAATTGGAGCCTACGTCAATAATCCTTTTAGACGATCGAATGCAGTTTGGCATTCCGGAGTCCATTCGAACTGCCGTGGAGTACTAGTCATTAGCCGATTAAGTGGTGTTGCTAAATGGGCGAGCCACCGTAGATGCTTGCCATGCCACCGGATTTGACCAAGGAAGCGCATAACTTCTTTCGGTGTTGTAGGGACGGGTGCTTCCAACACAGCTGCGACTTTGTCTGGATCGACTTGGATACCTTGTGCAGATATAATATGTCCAAGGAGTTTACCACAAGAAACCGCAAAAACATATTTTGTCGGGTTCAGGCAGAGTCGGTATTCACGACATTTCTCAAAGCAGCACCGTAAATGATAGAGGTGCATCGCAATCTTGCCAAATAAGGAGAAGTCATCTAAATAGACTTGCATAAAAGTAGTCAGATAGGGTGAAAAGACTTCTTGCATACAGCGTTGAAATGTGCTGGGAGCATTCCTTAACCCAAACCACATGACCGTACAAGCAAAAACACCCCAATTTGTAATGAAAGCTGTTTTCGGTATGTCTTGTTCAGCCATTCTGACCTGGTTATAACCACTGTAGCCGTCCAGAAAGGAGTACATCTCGTGCCCGGCCACTCTGTCGAGCATTCTGTCAAGAAAGGGAAGAGGAAATGGATCAGGTACCGTGGCCGCATTCAGTTTCCAGTAATCCACACAGATTCGTCGCTGCTTATTTTTCTTTGGAACAATCACGATCGGAGATATCCATTCAGCGTGTTCGATTGGTACAATGAATCCCACCTTCAATAACCGATCGAGTTTTGCTTTGACCTGTGCTGCATAATTGGGATTCATTCGGTAACTCGATTGTTTAATTGGCTTTGCCTCAGGTTTGAGCATGACCCGATGTTGATAGATCCGCGGAACAAGACCTTTCATATCGCGATAGTCCCAAGCAAAAACATCAGAAAAATCACGCAGGAGTCAGATCAAGTCATCTTGAAATGCCTCGGACAGTCCTGCCTTAATCTTAACAGGCCGCGGGTTAACTTCATCACCCAAATTATAGGTTACTAACTCGTCTTCCAGGACATAAAATTGACGAGGTTTCCCCAAGTCGTCAGCTGATTGTAAAAGTTGATGTAGGGTGGCTCCATCCATAGCAACACACCGTACAGGCTACCGGACTCCAGTTGTCTGCTACAGCTTGAAGATCTATAGTACCTAAGGAAATCAAATCTTTATTGTTCTTCAGAAACGCCTCTTCTTCATCGTCAGATAAGCCATCCCCCATGTGGACCGGCTCTGCTACATAGGGTCTGGCATGAAGCTCACAGGGCTGAATGGCATCCAGTTTGACAACATATTTACGGTGATTATCTTTGAAAGTCAATTCCTGCGCTGACCAATCCTGTATAACTTTGGCCTGTTTCAACCATGGTGGACCGAAAAGAAGATTATAGTCGAGGCTAGATTCTGGTAGTTCTAAGACTACGAAAGTCATTTTGAACGTGGTACCTTGCAAAGTAATCGGGATATTCCGGACTAGTCCCACCGGATGGACTCGGGATTGATCTTCCATTCTAACAAAGAATTGGACGGGCTCGATCTGGGTCCACCCCAATTTCTTACAAAGAGCTGTAGTTGCTATGTTCACACCCAAACTGCCATCGATTAACACGAGTAATCTTGTGATTTTTATGCCAAACAGTAATTAAGTTGACTGAATGATCCACCGTAGAATCATTTTCCGGTTATATTGTTGCAGTCGCCGGAGTACTGGGAGATCCAGGACTGACCTGTTGCTGGAATTGCTGCCTAACTCCGGGTACCAAGGCGAGTAGCTGCCCCAAAGGGAGTGTAATTGAAGCCTTCAAGAGAATATCCCATACCTGGTCTGTTGGAATTGCACTTTTCACTGATTCTGATGATGATTCTCCTATTACTGGGGTAGAGGCTTGTTCATGCGCCCTCACCATTGGCAGGGGAGCCTATGTCACCGGAATTGGATTAGGGAATACAGTTGGTTCTTTAGCAGCCCACTAACTGGCCTTGGTATACATTCGCTGCTGTTCGCGGATACCAGGTTCAAACACCTCAACTGCTGGTTGCAACTGCTTACCCGATCGTGTCTGGACCACTGCAGCTTGTGATTCCATTGGTGAGATATAGACCATGTTGGTCATCGGATTTTGACGTTCCTTCTTCCTTTTGTCGTATTCGGCAGCATGCTTGCAAAATCTTCGGATGTGGCCAATCTCACCGCAAAAATGACATCGAGGTGGTGGCAGAGAAGTACCTTCCGCTGATGTACTCGCCTTCCATCGATTTGCATTGAAGTTAGTATTCCGCTGTCCCCGGTAATTTCAGTATCCTTGCGACTGATTCTTTTGCATCTACGGTGGCACATAGTGGGTTGCTGGCTGACCTGGTTCTTGTATAATGGCATTTACAGCTGCTCGTCCCTGCACTTTGGCATTATACGCACAATTTTTGGTTGAGTGTCCGGTGGTATTGAAGATGGCATAATACATCTGATTAAGGGCACAGGTAGCACTAGTGTGCCCTGTATTTTTGCACTTGGTACAGTACATTTGTTTAGCTGGATCATCTGTAACATTCTTGCTGGCTTTTAGCCACTCCAAGTCTTTGGTGAATCCCCCAACCTTATGCTCTAGTTGCAGGGCCATCGCTATAACAGCATCCAATGTCATAGCACCCACACAGCGGATGATCATGATTTGTCTTAGCTGTGGGGTCAAACCATTAATGAACCACTGGGTTATAACATCATCCGGTAAATTAGCATGTGCTGGAGGCAGTTGTCTTAAATGAGTTCTAAACAATGTGGCATATTCCTGAACAGTCTGGTGCGGCTTCTATCTGTTGTTCTGCAAGTAATCAAAAATTTCAGCAGGGTTCTTCTTCAGCTGGAACCTCTGCAAAAATGCATCCCTTACCGCCTCATAGGTAACAAAATGGTTGATATCATACTCTGTTAGCCACCTCGCTGCTTCATTGACTAACATTGACTGGAATACTATGGCCTTGTACGCCAGATCGATTGGATGGTTCAGTACGGCATAACTTATCTCAAAGGTGCGCACATGTGCATCAGGGTCGTCACCTGGAAATCCACCAAACTTTGTGTACGTCACCCCTGTTGGAACAAGTCGAAGTGGGAGTGGCTGTTGCTGTTGCTGTTGCTACTGTTGCTGTTGTTGCCCACTCATGGTGCTAGTAGTGGTACCGCTGCTGTCTCCTGAGTTCTGAGGAGGTTTTTCTTGTCCTTCAGAATCTGTATGGTCAAACTTCTCACCTTCCGGCTTGAAAATAGCGTTCAATCTCTTACGGATCTCCAAATCAAAGAGTCTATCCTCAGCCTTGATATCCCAAGTGGGGAAATTTTTCCCGAACAGTGGTATCTGAAATGAAGATTCATCAGGGAGTATCACACGGTCACCGGAAAACTGTAAATTCCCTGCAACTGGGACCAAACTGTCACCGAAATTTGTCGAACTTTCCCCAAAACAGGGTATTCTTTCACCGGCAATGATCTCTCTGGGTAACACCACTTTATCCTCGGAAAAGTTTGAATCTTAACCAGACGGTGTCGGGTCAACTGCACACTACATCCCTGTACACTCCAAAGTTACTGTACCTTCTATAGACTACACCGAAATTACACCGGAATCTATCGGAATTTCCTCATGTGTCACCGGAATTCTACCGGAATCACTGCTAACGGGCTCCGTTCCTTCGACAACTGGGCTTAACCGGTCTATACTTCTGCCGCCTGGGGGTGTCCCTAACAAATTTGGTACCGCCCAAGGATGCTGGTCTCTCTTGTACTTCAGATACGACTCGCCGGACCGAGTAACTGGCATATATCACCTTTGCACCACTTGTGTACTACTCCACTTTACTGATTATTCATCGTCTATGCCACCTTCCCACAGACGGTGCCAGTGTTAAAAGTGTGTTTCCGTCACAGGCACTTTTAAGTTCTTTCGGGTTCTTGGGAGTGGTAGGGGTCTGATAAATCAGAGGCCCTGTAACTTAATTTTCCCAATTAACTTATCTGATCAGCCATACGTTAATGTTCAATATCGAATCCTTTACTGTCAAAATTCTGGTTAGACTTTTCACAGTACGCAACGCAGGAGTTACTCAACACCGTTGCACATACTTAATATCAGCCACTTTACAGTACTGAGTTAATCACAAATCAATGCAATTGAACAAAGTAAGAGTTAACTTTAATTAGGATTTCACGAATCATACACCACAGCGTCTCCACTGACCGTAATCGACCAGACAGATAGTCCGGCGATCCGGATCATCGTCACCGGAGAGTCACTGCCATGTCTTTTCATTGATTGATAAAAAGATACAACACTTCGCTACGACCTTTCGGTTCGTGCGATATAGGAAAAATATGAAATTACAATATGCCAATCCAGCAGCCTTACACATGTATGCATGTGTATCTATGTGTGTGTGATGCATATGTATGTATGTATGTATGTATGTATCTGTATGTGTGTGTATGTATGTATGTGTATGTGTGATGAGTCTATGTATGTATGTGTATGTGTGATGAGTGTATGTATGTGCATGTGTTTATGCATGTGGGAGTGTATGTATATATACATGTGTGTATGCATGCATGTATGCATGTTTGTATGTATGTATGTATGTATGTGTATGTATATATGCATGTATGTATGTATGTATGCATGTGTGATGTGTGTGCATGTGTGTGCATGTGTGTGTGTATGCATGCATGTATGCATGTGTATATGTAGGTGTTCATGTATGCATGCATGTGCATATGCATTTGTGTATGTATGCATGTGTGTGATGTGTATATATGTGCATGTGTGTGTGATGTATGCATGAATGTGTATGCATTCATGTATATATGTGTGTATATATGCATGTATGCATCTGTGCATGTATGCATACATGCATATAAGATGCATGTGTGTATATGTATATGTGTATGTATGTATGCATATGTGTGTGTGTGTATGGATGTATGTATGCATGTGTGTGTATGTATGTATGTATGCATGTGTGTGTGTGCATACATGTGTGGATGTTTGTATACATGTGTGTGTATGTATACCTCTCTTAGTGTGTGTATGCATGTGTGTATGTATGTATGCATATGTGTATATATGCATGTGTGTGTATGTAAACATGTGTATGTATGTGTAGACATACCTCGTTTTCTTGCTTCTCTCTCTCTCTCACTCTCTCTCTCTCTCACATGTGCTCCAAATGATTTATGCCTGGAGATTTTTTTTTTCTTTTTGTCTTGCAGATAGCATCAATTATGCGATGAATTTGCATCACAAGTAGTTTGTTAGTGCTGCTAAGGTGTGATGGTGCTAGCAGCGCTTCTTAAGTAGCATCATATAAGTGATGTTAACAGTTGCTTACGCAACAATCTTGCTTTTGTTTTTTAATGTGTAGCTTATGCGATTCTTTATTTTCTAAGCATCCCATAAGTGATAATTTTTTATTTTTTTTTTTCCAAATGGGGGCATCACTACCCCCTAATCTCTTATAGTGTAACCTAGTGATTGCGGCTATAGAATAAAAGAGAAGAAGGGTTAATGAAGAAGAAGAAGAAGAAGAATGGACAAGAGCTAAGTGACAGGTAGAAGCACCACAAGATCAGACTCATCCACCAAATCCAAATCAACCAACTCAAATAAATCAACCTACATGAATGGTTCCACTACCACGAACAAAGCAAACAAATAAAATTCTTGATGAGTAACCAAACATATGCAATCCACAAGTATTCCTCAAGATCAAGAAGTGAATCCTACTAAAAGAGGGCAAGGAAAACATAAGAACCCTTACTATATGCTAAAGTCTCATATTGAACAAGCCACTTACTTGAAGCAAGTTCTTGAGAAATGAGTGCTTGATAATGTGAGTGAATTTACCTTGGGGAAGATCTTAGAGGGATGGTGAAAAATGAATTATTTGGAGGTAAAATTAATCTTTTGGGACAAAAATGACAACCAATAACTAAAGCTAAAGAAGTAGAAAGAATGGATGAAAATCTGCATAAATTTTACAAGTACAAGTACAAAAAGAGAAAGGTGTTCTTGATCAAGTTGAATGTACTGTGCAACCTTTTGCACATAATGAAATATATATGAAAGGGAATTCCCATGGAATGATTCCCTTTAACCATTATACTAAAGGTCATTGGGCTTGCGCTACAACAAAATCATTAGTTAGATAAAACAAGATTAATACTATTGTGTTTGTACTTATTGACTATGGGTATGAGATTAATCTAATGTCTAAGGATCTTTACATGAAGGGAAAGTGGTCAATTGACATGCAACTACTGTGAAGAATTTCCTCATACATTTGGAAACGTGAGTGATAATCATAACTTTTTTTGTTGAAGATCATTCTAGCTACTCTTTGATATTAGAGCAATTATATATTGTTGCTTTTAGGATGGATACAAGAGTCATGCAATATGGCTCAGCCTATGCTAGAATACAAAGTAAGGATGGTAAGAGAGCTATTCAATTTATGATGGCCTACATTGTTTTGTTGAAAGAGCTTTAGAGCCTTCTAGAAGCATCCACTTGAGCTCACTAGAGTTAAGTAGGACACGGTGCACATTTAGTTACATGGCCAACACTTGGATGATTAGTATCTACCTGCTATAGTGGGTAGTCCCTTGGACAGAGACATATGGTTGGGAGCAAAAAGAGACTCATCTCTCTATGTAGGTTGTCATAATGCTTCATTTGTATCAGAGCTCTAGGTAAGCTTCCATGGAGACCTTTCATCACCTCCCTCTCCAAGATCACATGGAGATATTAGCAAAGTTTCTTCATCATCTTGTTGGAGACATTTTGAGCTTATTTTGGTGAGTCTTTTTCATCATATTTATGGAGACATTTTGACCTTATTTTGACAAGGCAACTATTTGAATTTCTACATCTATTTGTGTATAAGCAGTATGTCATTAATTAAGGACTTCCTTTTCACTTGCACTCCTGCATAATAGTCGAGGAAAATAATCAACAACAATGAGAGGTCATTTGAAAGCAATAGAGATCACGACCTCTCATCTTGAGCTCTAAGCTCTTTATTCTATGCCGTCAAGGATCCATGGAGTGATGCTTATATTCACGTGCTATTTTTGCAACACCGACAAAGACATTCAGGTCGCGTAATCAAACTTGCAATTGTTAAATGTCAAAAGTGCTATCCACATGATTTACCTCGCATTTTACCTTTATAAATTGTGCATATTCAATACGTATCTGTCTATTGAGGCCTCTAAAACAATGATAAAATGGATATTGTTGAGTTTTGTGGGGTTTCAACTCACGTATTGTGCATGGAAGGTTTTTATCTTGGCAACACGCACAAAATCATACTATAGTATGTTGTGTGTCCACCTCTGCCTCGTTCCTCTTACCTCTCCAAGAGCAGACTTACTATATCCAAGGTAGTAGCCTGATGCTTAAGCTTTCAACTACTATTAAGATGGAACAAGATCTTCACAAACAATCAAAGAGGAAGAGGTTACTTGATTCAAAAGCGGTTTTCATTACCTTGCACTTTGTCCCATGAGGTTGATGATAGCAAGAGAATGCACATCCAAAGTGGTTTTTGTAGCTATAGAGATGGGATTTGAACTTATGACATTAGCAAGAAGGGCCATAAAGATGTAGCAATTTGATTGAAAGATTAAAAAAGTAGCAAAAAATATTCTATGTTGTAGGGAAAAGTGTAAATCGTATAAGAGGGTATTCTTGACCCCTTTGAAAAGGTATCATGATTTGTCCAAATTTGATGATTTTTGTTTATCTGTGTTGCTTGAAGTATTATATATAAGAATATAGATTCAAAAATAAGAATCTATCTTCAAGTTCACTTTGGGAACCATCCAAAGTAGGCACTTCAAGCATGTTTCCAACCAGTGACAACCTAACAATTTGTCAACTTTGGATATGTGTTGCTCTTTGCTCAAGTGTCTGATTTTGATGATTTTTTAGCTTGTTGGAAAGACCTTCTCATAATATTTCCAATAATTGAAGATCAATGGAAACATAGGATATTTAATAAGTTTGCATAGAGAATTTTTTCTCAGCAGCCATCTGTTAAGCTTATAAAAGTAGGAAATTCCTACTTAGCCTTGTAATTTTGTATATGTAGCATAGGATTTGCCTTAGCAAATTTGGTACATGTATATTTGGCACATGTTGTGCCTTAGGGATATTATATAAGCACATGATGGTGCTATTGTAACATTCATTATGCCCCAATGTTAAGGGGAAACACTATATTTGTTTTTGTAAGAGAGAAAGAAGACAATTCAAGCAAATGCAAGTCCATCTTAAGGCATCAAGGACTATAAGAGATGGCTCGATGCAAAGCATCTCCTGCAACATGAAAGAGATGTTGGATCATTGGATCATAAGGAAGATCCCTTTACTCTTCATATCTTGTTTTCCCTTACTTGATTTAGTTGCATAATGCATAGTTTAGGGCATAAGCATGATTATGAAGATGAATTGTAGGAATGTTTGAATTCTTTTTATTTAGGCATTCATGAAAGGATTGTACATCTTCATTTAAGGAAGGAAAGGAACAACATGCATATCTAATTTCATGCATCTTTGCAATGTTATCCATGGTATGCTAATTTTAAAAATTAAGGAAGTTTAAAACAAAGAAGTAGCATACACAAGTATTAAATACAAGGTTATGCAACGTAGATCTTGTTGTTAGCATTCTATGTTTTTTGTAGGTTACTGAGTCCATATATGAGAATATGGCGTGTATGCCATGGGCTTGCCAAGCCATATGCTATAGTGAATGGCCTATGTGCCATTGGCCTACAAGGCCTTATGTTTGATCTTATGGTTAAAAAATTTTTGGAACTCCATTTCTTTGGGAAAATGCTGTCAAATTTTTCTGCACCTCATGGCATTATACATGCACTTACCTTTAGGTAAGACCTTTATGGCATAGTAACATTCCTTCTCTACAAACATCAATACGGTGTAACCATGCTTTTAAGAATGTACTTGATGGACTTATGACCACGGGTTAGATTGAATCTCATATGGAGTCTCTAGAGAGAAGTAGTTATGTTATTTCCAGTAATGTTCATTGACTAGATGAGATGATCTAGTTATTGACATTACTGGGACTAGGAGTAGAGTTATCACTCCCCTTTTTAGGGTTTTAGGAGATAGAGATAAATCTGACTCTTGGATTACCAAACTCTTAATTGGTGCTTTGTCATGAGGATGATATTTCAACATCAGTTGGGAGAATGGATACTTATGGATTATCATAATCTGAAGTAAGAATGCTTTACATTCCTATGGAAAACTAAAGGGAAGAGAAAATGGTAGAGTTTTCATTAGTGCCAATAGATGCTCTTAGAAGAGAGCTTAGTCTAAAGGTAATGGATGACAAATGAAAGACTTCTTAGTTAGTGGAATGTAGAGATTTCTTTTTTTTCCAAGGAATTCTTTTATGAGAGCTAGGATGATAGATTTACATGTTGAGATATCAAGCTCAACATGTGATGATCGAGGATGACACATAGACGAAGAACATTATTCTTCCTTGCCTCAATTTGTGTGTGTGCTTCTCCTTGAGAGTGAGAGTGTGTGTGTGAGCTCTCTTCCTTATCTCCTTCCTCGTGACATGGTATTAGAGCCAGCATGGCTATAGAGAGCTCGTGGAGAAGGCGACGGTGAAGAGTATGTAGCAAGGCATGGAGAAAACCCGATTCAGAAACTACCTCCGTTTGCTATGAAAATCGGCGTTTCGAGCCCGCAAGCTGGGGCTCGTAGAAAAACTAGGTCAGTTTTAGAAACTGTAACTTGTCTTGCGTTCGAAAACACTCATATATTCCAAATCCAGAATTTCAAGTGATTCCATGTACAGTTGATACACGAAAACTGTGCTTTTTTGAGATCAAATTGTCACGTCATAGTGCGACAGTGTTCAAGCAGAAGTGCTACTTGTAGTGTTTTGGAGTGTTGTGAATTGCTGCAAAAATGGCAAAGGCAGATGGAATGAGTCAACTTATGAGCGATAAGATGGAAAAGAATAACTTCCATGCTTGGAGATTCAGAATGACAAATTTCCTAATGTGAAAAGGCTACTGGAAGTACATTGAAGGAGAGAATGAAAATGCTCCGCAGTTACCAGAAAGGAATTGGACTACAGATCAGGTAAGAGCATATGAGGAATGGAATCAAGGAGCATGAAAGGTAATGTACTGGCTATCTATTAGCATATAGGATAGCATGATTGGACAAATACAGGATGCCAAGACTCCAAAAGAGGCTTGGAACAGTTTCGTCACATGGTATGAGAGCAATACAAAGGCACGGAGGTCAAGAACGAGCTGCATACATTGGAGAAGAAGAGCATGTCGGTAAGTGACTACACCTTGAAAATCAAAAGCATATGTGAGTCACTTGCATCTATTGGCGTGAATGTAGATGATGATGATAAGGTGGAAGTGTGTCTTCGTGGTTTAGGAGCTACATATAAGCAGTTCAGAACTTCTATACAGACTAGGGAAAATATTCCAAATTTTGCTGATCTGGTATCTATGCTAATTATTGAAGAAAAGAATCTTGGTGAGGAATCAAACTCCCAAGGAAAATCTAGTTCTAAGAAGGTATTCTACTCTGGTAGAGGAAGAGGTAGAGGTAGAGGTTTTGGAAGTGGAAGAGGAAATAGTAACCAAGACCAAAGTCAACAACAGAATCATGCAAGAGGAAGAGGACAATTTCGAGGCAGGGGGAGCCAAAGAGGCCGCAGAAATTTCCAAAGAAATGATTCAAGTAATGAAAGTAAAGGATGTTGGAATTGTGGTAAACCGGGACACTTTGAATGTGAGTGCAGGTTGAAGAATCAAAATAACAGAAGCCAGCAGAATAAATATGCATCCACAAGTGCAAATGATTCTGAGAAGTTGTTCATGGTTCAACATCACATGATGAATATGATGTCTGCTGGTGTTTCAAAATCAAATAAAAATGTCTGGTATGTTGATTCAGGTGCTTCAAATCACATGCCAGTCATGCAAAATGGTTTAGGACTTCGCAAAAATTACCAGTTCCTGGATATGTTGAAACAGGTGATGACACATCACATCCTATTGAGCATACAGGAAACATAGCACTATCGATGGAGGATGGAAAGGTAAAACATCTTGCTGATGTGCTGCATGTTCCAAATATAACAAAGAATCTGTTTTCTGTTTTACGAGTCAGGTTCAATGCTAATTATATGTAGAAGAGTACAAGCAAGATGGATGATTGGTTGCCAAAGGAAGCAAAGTGGGTAGGATGTTCACCTTAAATGTGAAGATTCCTGAAATGAATGCAGCCATGTTTTCAAATGGTGCAGGAGTTATTGTAGATATAGAGATGTGGCACAAACAGATTGGACATGCAAACTTGCAAAGGCTGAAATTGATGCAGTCAAAGGAGATTGTCCATGGACTACCGAATTTCATTGTTGCAGAAATGCAAAATGTATGTGCAGCATGTCAATTTGGTAAACAGTCAAGAACATCATTTCCACATGACAAGCATGTTAGTGAGAATGTACTAGAAGTAGTACATACAGATGTTTGGGATCCAGCAAAGACCACATCTAAGACCACATCTATGGGCGGTTGCAAGTTTTATGTTACTTTCAGTGATGACCATAGACGCAAAGTATGGGTATATTTCATGAAAGAGAAGAGCGAGGTGTTCAATCACTTCCAGAATTTTAAAGCTATGGTGGAAAAGGAGATAGGGAAGTACATTCAGACATTAAGATCTGATGGAGGAGGTGAATACATGTCAAATGAGTTCAAAAGTTTTCTAAAAAATCATGGAATTCGGCATCAATTTTCATGCAAGTACACACCACAACAGAATGGTGTTGCTGAATGCAAAAATAGACATATTGCAGAAATAGAAAGAGCCTTGATGGCTGAGAAGAATATGCCTCATTGTTGTTGGGCAGAAGCTGTGCATATTGTTGTATACATCATGAACAAAACTCCGACTGCTGCTATACATCAAGTTACACCTGAAGAGAGTTTATAGTTAAAAAGCCAAACTTATCACATCTGAAAGTTTTTGGCTGTATTGCATATGTACATATTCCAAATGAATTGAGGATGAAGCTTGATCTAAAAGCAGAAAAGTGTGCCTTCATTGGATACTCCCTTGAGCAAAAGGGATATAAATGTTATAACCCACTCAGACGACAAGTAAAGTTGAGCAGAGATGTGGTATTTGATGAAATTTCAAGCTTCTATACAGATGCCAAAGAAGGACTGAATCTTGAACCAAATGACAAAGAAAATGCTAAAAAATCAAGTGCAAAATCTCAAGTTTTGAGTGGACCGGATGCATCACCAAGCAATATAGTTTGGTGAAGGTTTTAAGTTATTCTTGATATAGAGGTGTTCTAACTTCAAGGATAACTTGTTCTTTTGGAGATCAACACTCTCCATCAGTGGTATCAGAGCAGGAAGCATCAAAATTGAAGATAGGAGGACTCTGACTGCTGCAGTTATAAAGAATACAACATTTGAAGATACAAAAGGTGAAAGCTTGAAAGTAAAGATTGAGAAGGAGTTCAGAAGATATCAAGGAAGACAAAAGGAGTATCATTCGAAGCAAAGGTAACCTTATTCCTCATAAAGCTTGAAGGATTTAATACACAGGTGAAGAAAGAATAGGAGATTCTCTTCAGATAGAGAAACTAGATAGAGAGAACTATCCAACATGGTCAATGAGGATGGAAGCTCATCTTATGAGCAAAGATTTGATAGGTTATATCACAGGTGAAGAGGAAAAGCCTCAGTTTAGAGATCCTAGTGTTCCAATTAGGGATGAATTGTCAGAAGTTGAAGACTTGGATGAAGAGAGATGCTCAAGCTAGGAGCATTATCTATATGGGAGTTAATGACTACTTGCTACCTCACATTAGAGGTCTTGAAAGTGCAAGTGATATATGGAATGTTGGAGGAGCATTTCCAAAACACCACAAAGTCAAGAAAGGCATCCTTGTGGACTGAGTTTACCACATTCAAGAAGAAGGCCTCTCAATCCATCTCAGATTATGTAACAAGGATGAAGGACATTGCAGATGCACTAGGAGCAGTTGATGAAGATATTGAGGAGGATAAATTGGTAAGGCAAATCCTCACAGGTTTGAGAGGTGATGAAAAATGGAAGCCATTCATTTTGTCTACTGAATTATCACTAGATCATTTTATTCCTAACTTAAATCAGCTGCTAGGACACATACTAACCTTTGAGAAGGATGTCAAAGGTGAAGGTGATAAAAGTGCAGGTCAAGCAATGTATTCAAAGGATAAGAAGAAAATTAGCAAAGGGAAGCTAACTTCCAAAGAGGAAGAGGAGGTGGCAAAGGTAGAGGAAGAGGTAGAAGTAATAAAGATGGAGTCAAAGCTTGTTGGAATTGTGGTAAGACAAATCACTTAGCTCATGATTGTTGGCATAATACTCAGAATACTGATGGATATAATCAGAACTTTAATTCAAGAGGAAGAGGTGGCAGAAATCAAAGAGCTAATTTCAGAGGTAGAGGTAGTAGAGGTTATTTTGGAAGAAATGCAGGTAGAGGATTCCAAAGCCAACAATACAATAATACCTACTACAATTATGCTTCAGATCAGAAGGAGGACTCAACATTAATTATGAATGCAACTTGTGAAAGGCAAAGTGAAGACCAAAGAGTTTTCTACATTGACTCAGGGTGTAGCAATCACCTAAGTGGTAACATAGCCTTGATGACTGATTTGGAGAATAAGGTAACTAATCATGTAGTTCAAAACGGTGACAATACAAAGCACAATGTGAGATCAATTGGATCAGTGAAGGCCAAGGATGGTATTACTCTCTTGAGTAAGGTTTTGTATGTTCCTACAATTCCAAAGAATTTGATAAGTGTAGGAGAAATTGTTGAAAAAGGTTATGAAGTTAGGTTCACTAATGAAGGAGTTTTTGTGGAAGACCCTAGTAATGGGTATAAACAAATTGTTTCAGGGAAGAAAGAAGGAAGATTGTTCACATTGAAGATTCAAGGTAACATTGGTCATGCCTTGTTCACCTATGGAGGATATAAGATCTCTGAGTTAGATCTTTGGCACAAAAAACTTGGACATTTTAATGAAAGAGGTATTAAAGATATGGTTAACAATGGTTCAATGCTTGGATTACCTAATGTTGCAGGTCAACATATGACATACAGATGTGAGGCATGTCTATTAGGTAAGGCTCATAAGCAATCTTATTCCAAGTATGGTTTTATGTATTCAGAGAAGCTTGAATTGGTACACACAGATGTGTGAGGACCATCAAAGGATTTCAGTATCAATGGTTCAAGGTATTATGTGATTTATGTTGACGATGCTACCAGATGGATCACTATCTATGTGATCGAAGATAAGTCAGAGGTATTCAATACATTCAAGCATTATCATGTGTATGCAGAAAGAATTACAGGTCAAAAGTTAAAGAGACTAAGGTCAGATGGAGGGGGAGAGTATTTCTCTAATGAGTTCAGTGATTACTTGTGGAATGCAGGTATAAAAAGGGAAGTTACTTGCAGGTACTCTCCTCAACAAAATGGTGTAGCAGAAAGGAGGAATAGAATTCTTGTTGAGTTTGCAAGATCCATGATGAAGGAGAAAAATTACCCAAATTACTTGTGGGTTGAGGCTGTAAATAGAGCCACATATCTGGTCAATAGATTACCATGTAAAGCTTTGCAGGGTATGACACCATATGAGGCATGGTGGGGTAAGAGACCTACCCTAGATTATTGCAAAGTATTTGGATGTTTGGCATATGCATATGTGCCATCTCAATTGAGACACAAATTGGAACCTAAAGCTGAAATGTATGTGTTTATTGGAGATGACGATAAACAGATGGGATATAGATTGTGGATTGCATCCACAAAACAATTCCTTGTATCAAAGGATGTTACATTTGATGAGCAAGGTACTTGGTATGCAGGTACAATCAATATTCATGCAGGTGATGAAGAATTTGTGCCTCAAAAGAAAGGTAAATCAAAGGTTCAAATATTTGATGAAGAGGAGAATAATGAAGTATAGGTTGAAGTTGAAGAAGTGCCAAGGTTTGATCTAGAATGTGACGAACCAGAAACCTCAAGAAGTGGAGAACTTAGAAGGTCATCAAGACACAAATGGCAACCTACAAGGTATAGTTATGACACTTCTTTTTTGGCTACCAAAGATTATGCTTATATGATAAAGGCAGATGAAGACCCCTCTACATATGAAGAGACAAAAGGTAAGGAAAATTGGGAGAAAGCTATGCAGGAGGAATTTGATGCATTGATGGAGAATGAGACATGGGATTTGGTTCCTAAACAAAATAGCCAGAAGATTATTGGATGCAAATGGGTCTACAAGACAAAGAGGTTTGCAGATGGAAGAAAGCTAGACTTGTTGTGAAAGGGTTTGCTTAGACATATGGTATAGATTATGATGAGACTTATAGTCCTGTGGCAAAGATGACAACCATCAAGACACTCATAGCTATTGCTGCATGTAAAGGTTGGAAATTATGTCAATTAGATGTGAAGAATGCTTTTCTAAATGGTTATATTTCAGATGATGTTTTCATGGAGCAACTACAAGGATCAAGAGATGAAAGATATCCAGATCATGTATGTAAGCTCAAGATAGCTTTATATGATTTGAAGCAGGCCCCAAGGGCATGGAATTATAGACTTGTGAAGTTGTTGAAGGAACTTGGTTTTCAAGTATCTAAAGCAAATAGTAGCTTGCTTGTTAAAGCAAGTGATGATGGGTTCTTTACATGTGCATATATGTTGATGATATAATTCTTACAGGTATAAATGAGAAAGGAATTCAAAGTCTAAAGAAGCAAATGGAGAAAGAATTCAAGATTAGTGACTTGGGAGATTTGTCATATTTCTTGGGCATGGAGATCTCATACACTCAACATGGAGTGTATGTAACTCAAGAAAGGTATTTGAAAAACTTGTTGATCAAGTTTAAAATGGATGATTGCAGGGTAGCACCTACTCCAATGGAAGTGAATCACAAATTGAGCAGATATGGAGGAGAAGAATTCAAGGATATGAAGCTATATCAAAGTTTGGTTGGTAGTCTGATCTATGCTACAGTAACTAGGCCTGACTTGTCATATGCAGTTGGAATATTATCTCAATTCATGCATTGTCCTAGGAAAGAACATTGGGTTGCAAGACAAAGAGTGTTGAAGTACATTAAGGGGTACACTCAAAGAAGGTTTGTATTATGGTTTTACATCACATACAAACATCAAGATATATAGTGATACAGATTGGGTAGGTAATCCTGATGATAGAAGATCAACTTATGGATACTTGTGTTATGTGGGAGATAAGTTAATTTCTTAGTGTTCAAAGAAGCAACACATAGTTGCGTTATCATCCACAGAGGCTGAGTATAAAGGTATGGTTGAAGCTGCAAAGGAAGTGATATGGCTTAAGACTCTTATGAAGAGTTTTGACATCATTCAGAGTACACCCACTATTCATGGAGATAACATGAGTTCATTGTATTTAGCTGCTAATCTTGTTTTTCATGCCAGGACTAAACACATTGAGATTCAATATCATTTTCTAAGAGAGAAAGTGATGGATAAGGAGATTGAAGTTATACATACTTCAACAAAAGATCAGATAGTTGATATGCTAACCAAAAGCTTGGATGGACCAAAGCTACAGAGATTCAAAGACATGGCAGGTATAAAGAAGATAGAGAAAACCTCAATTGATGATTGAGGGGGAGCTGTTGGTGCAAGGCAATCAACAATTGAAGTTTTGATGAAGTGTTGAAGTCAAGGATTGAAGAAAAAGATCATGTCATGAAGCATGAAGAAAGTATATGTTCGGAGAATGAAGATATGTATACATATGTACATTAACTTAGAGTTAGCTCACTTATACTTTTGTATGGTTAGGAGCTTGTAAATATTTGCCTAAAAGACATCCAGAACTAGTGAAGGTTTTTATCAAACTTCAGAAAGAGTTCATTCAGTGAAGGAAGCTCAGGTATTACTTCCTTATTTCATGAATCCACAATTGAAGTAATTACAAATAGAATTGCAGTCGATTCCGGTAAGATTCTAGTAAAATTACGGTGACAGTCCGGTAACAGTCCGGTGAAGTTCTAGTGAAGTTCCAGTGAAATTACGGTGAGTTCAAAACACAGTTTTGACACAGTTAAGTGACGGAAAGATTATCTAACTGTACGCAAACACACTAGTATAAAGTTTGAAGTAAATCGGTTCAAAATTAAAGCTTGAAGGAAATGCGAAGTTTTCTGTAAAGTGAATTTTCAGTTTTCGCTAAATACAGTTATAAAGTTTTCGGTTTCAGAAATTTGCTAAGCTATTGGTGATTATAGAGGTGTTCTAACATCACTCTAGCTTAGTTCTTGTGGTGTGACGAATTCCACAGCTAAGTTTTAGCTTTCGTCGCATCAACAAACAACACATAGAGATGATCATGTACACTTTGTACATGAAGCTCGAGGGATGCCTAGAGTATTTATATAGCTCTATTTTTTAGGACAAAAATGTGGGGGCAAGAATATTATAGAGGAGTTTATGACATGAGAGTCTCATAGGTTTAGATGAATCTGAGATCAAACATCATTTGGTCATTCAAGTGTAGGACATAAGTCCTGAGAGTAGACTTAAACAAAGGTGCTTACACTCTCTAGACAAGCAAAGGTGCTTATATTCTATAGAAAAGCAAAGGTGCTTGGCATAGTGGCTAAGTCACATGGATGTGAAGGAAGAGGTCTTGGGTTCAAGTCCTATGAGAGACATGAAAGAGTGTTTTGCCCAAAGAGCTCTAGAGCCTTCTAGAAGCATCCACTGGAGTTAATTAGAGCGAACTAGGACACTTGGCACAATGTAGTTACATGTTCGAAACTTGGATAGTTAGTATCCACCTGCTATAGTGGGTAGTCCCTTGGAGAGAGCTACATATAGAGGCATATGGTTGGGAGGAAAAGAGACTTGTCTCTTTGTGTAGGTCATCATAATGCTTCATCTAGACTCATGAAACCTTTCTTTAAAAACTCTGATCATCAAGATCAAAGGTGTTGAGAATACAATTTCTCCCATGTCTCTCAACACCTTTGCTTAATTCTATTGTCAAGACTTCTGTCCTACACTTGAATGACCAAATGATGTCTGATCTTAGATCCATCTGAACCTGTCCGACCCTCATACTATAAACTCCCTTGATAACATGTGTTAAAAGCACTTAGGTCAAGTCACTTTTAATCTCGTTTTGGGTTCTTGGGGATGGATAGAGGTCTAACAGTGTAGAGGCCCTTTATTTAATTTTCCCAAATTAATATTCAGTTAATCAGTAACTATCCTTCAAGGCAACAACTTCCACTACACAGTTGCTATTTTTTCGGTTACGATTATCTTACACAGTAAACTTATCGCGCGAATAAACAACCACAACATCGCACAAACATTATTAATGTTAAGACAACGTTACTGTGTTTAATAATGAATTACTGCAATTCAACAAGAACAGAGTAACAATACTCAAGATATCTGCAAGTCTGCAACACAGTGTCTCCACACGGTCGCCCAGACAGACAGTCTGGCAAACCCGTCTCTCTCCCGAGAACACCGTAACGCCCTTTCATTAATGGATAAAAAGGTACAACTATTCGCTACGCCCTTTCGGTGCATGCGACTATGGAAAATAAAATTACATTATTCCCATCCGGCGGCCTAACACTAGCACGCACGGTGAACTTGAACCCGCAAAGGAAAATAGAATTAAGGCTCATCAACTATGCCTTGTATGTACAATGTTCGGGCTAATTTAATGTGCAGGTGATCTTATGTTTCAGGGAATCCAGCATAATCTTCAGAGTTTCTGGCTCCACCAGTTGTGCGTCTGTTCTGACTGAACTTGCCGCAATAACTTGACTCATCAGTGCATCGGTCTGCGTCTGCAAAAAGGCTTCTTGTAAATAGAATTCGTTGGTGATGGCTGCATCTCTGCTCAGCCTCATATCAGCAATTTGAGCATCAACTCTGGACAATCTTTCTGCTTGAGTGCCTAACTGCTTTTCTCAGCGTTCCAGCTCATGAGCTTGATATTGGATGGTTTTGTAATACGCATCCCTTTCTTTCATGATTCCCTCCATCTCCTTCTTTAGCTGAATCGTCCGGAGGGTCTGTGCATCCAAGTCACGACACTTTTGGTGAAGTTCGACGGACACTGTCTTTAATTCCTCAGTGTTCTGCATGGCCAGATCAGCATTTCCTGTCCTTTTTGGGTCACCAGCTCAAGATCCGCACGGGTTTCTTCTAATAAGTTGCCGAGAGCAACCCAAGCATCTTCCTTATCCTGTACTAACTGCGTTAACTGCTTTATTTCTTCATCGCGAGCGGATAAAAGGACATTCTGTTCATTTAACTCAGCAAGTGTTGCATCATGTTGGGCAATCAGGTGGTCCTGCTCTACAATCTGGGCTTGAAGTTGTTGAAGTTGAACCTGTAGGGCATGGTTCTCTACCTTGACCGCATTTGCTTCTTCCTGCAACGGAGCAATGTCGGCTTCCAGCAAGTCTACTTTGCCTTGCAATTCTTGCCAGATATTCTTGGTTGCCAGCTTCATTTGAAGAGGTAATTGCTGGGAAAACTGGATCAGGAGGCGACCCATAGATTCCATCTCATTAAACATCAGAGTCGGAGGAGGAAGAGCAGGAAGTAGTTGGGATGAAGAGGCTGAGAACATATGGGGGGAGGGTGGTGGAGAGTAGTCGGGAGAAGAGGATGGGGGAGTGGGTGCGTCGAGAACAATAGGCTCAATGAAGTTAATTGGTGGAGGAAGGGGGATAAGGGTATTCGGCATCAGGATTATTCCGGTTGTATTCTGATTTGTCACCTCAGCCTTGTCGATCACCACCTCAACAATGGCAATCACTTCGGTGATGGTTTCAGCAACAATTTCTTTCACAGTTTCCTCATCCTGCTGATGAGAATCCACTCGAGAAGAAACTTCTTCGGATTCTTCCAGGTGTGCACCTTGTTCCTGCTGGTTGAGCGGAGAAGAAGGAATTGATGATTCGACATGAAGAGATGTGGCAGTGTCATGAAAGACTTCAGTTTCATGACCGGTAGTGGATCCCTCCACCTGACTTTCAGAGGGGCTAACGCATCTGCATTTCCGACGAACTAATTGAAGCAGATCTTCATTGTCATCATCCTCGTCCTCGAGCATTTGAGTAGATTCTTCATGTAACAAGAAGGGAGCAGTGGGAGGAGGTTGCGCGGCTTGGATCGCCGGAAAGAGGAAGGTGAGGATGTGGGGTAGATGGGAATGAGGAAGGTCACCCTTAGTGACTTGTTTGATAACCGCTACACATTCACGGTGAATGCGCAAGAAATAGAAGGATGTGAAATTTACAGACTCACGGGAAGCGGTATCTATCATCGAATAGAATGGGCGAGCAATACCATATGTGCGTTTCTGTAAATTCAGGGTGGCTACCAAAAACTACAGAGCTGTATGCTCTAGTTTAGGTCTACACAAAATGGCATACTCATTAGATGAGTGCCGAGGGAACAATTCTTGCATGGTGGCCATGGAAAGAAGTGGACCATTCTCCAATCCTTCCAGAGGGAGTCGAAAAGCTTTAGCAAACGTCGCTAAAGTAATGACTACAGAGATGGTAAACAAGCAATGGGCCAACACTGCTCTGTAGAAGGTGTGGCGGCGATGGCAGAAATGATCTGCGCATGGAATGGATGACACTCCATTGAATGCCAAGGAAATTCAGTGAAGGCCAAGAGACCACAGGTGCGCAAATACTCACTCACTTTTGGAGTGAGGCCTGCACGGAAGGTTGCGACATTCGCAAGTGCTTCCATGGCGCACAAGTAAACACGAGAATACAGAATACACAGAGCACACAATCACACAAACACAATAGCGATTATCAATGGAAAGAACACGATTAAGTAAGAGCACAGACAACATTAGGCGGCCAAAACCCTAATCATCTTGCAGTATTGGTGAGATATCCTTCATGATTAGGGCATGCATGCATGATCAGAAATAGTAACATCGGGCAGCGATTAATCATAGTTAGATACCAAAACGAGGAGATTACGGTGAGTGGTCAACCAAAATACGGGGATAAAAAGAAAAACAAGTGACACGCGAAAAAGACTAAGTACACATCACCGGTTATCAGAGGGCTGGTGATATGAGCGAAGCTTAGAACCATTAATCACTTTTGGCAAGAGAACACCTGTTAAGGTTGCCAATCGAAAAGTTGCTGGTCCCACTTGTTCAGCAATCTGGTATGGATCGAACCACCATAATTTAAATTTCCCAGCAGCACGATTGGCTTTAGCATTATAAAATAAAACAAGTTGGTCAACCGTAAAGACAGGGGTTTTTAGGAAGCGGTCATGAGTACGAGCTTGACGAAGCTGAACTTCTTGGAGAGTCATGAAACTTTCCCAACGGTGTTCATCCAATGTTCTGAGCGTATCCAACCGAAATGGCAAAGATTCTTTCGGCAGCAATTTCTGAGCTAAGGCAACATGCAGACTCGGTATCACTACTTCCATTGGTGCAATATCTTCTATACCGTAAGCAAGTTTAAACGGAGTTGTTCCGGTTGCCACTTTGTACGTGGTCTGGTATGCCCATAATACTGTAGGTAAGAGTTGATCCCAACGTTCTGGACATTCCAAAATCAATTTGTGGAGCATATTCAACAGAGTCTTATTGGTACTCTCAGCCAGACCATTAGCGCGTGGATAGTACGGTGAGCTGAATTTATGCATAATCTGAAAAGTCTGAGTCAGTACTTGCATTAAGTTGTTTGAAAAATGTGTTCCTTGGTCCGTCACTATTTCCAGAGGTAGTCCATATCGAGGGAAGACATCCTTCATCAAACATTTGGCTACCAAAACAGCTGTGGCAGACCGTAAAGACCAAGCTTCCGTTCATCTAGTGGCATAATCTGTACAAGTCAATATGTATCAGTTGTTGGTGAGGGTCGTTGGTGGCGTTATTGGGCCAATAAAATCTGGACCCCACTTTTGGAAGGGTTCCAAAGGTAAGATAGGTTGAAGAGGAAAGAAGTGTCGCTGCAAGATTTGTCCAGACCGTTGACAGGCATCACACTGGTGCACAAACTGAACCACATCTCTATACATTGTAGGCCACCATAGCCCACCTTGCAGAATTTTTCGGTGAGTAAGATCAGATGCGAAGTTCCCTCCAGAGGGTAATGAAGGAGTCATAGTAATAACTGATTCCGCCTCATGTGGAGGAATGCATCTAAGTAAAACACCAGTATGATCTATGTAATACAGTTGACCCACAATCAACTCGAATCGGAAACTGTAGACTGCAATTTTTCGGCACAGAGCAGGGGGAGTATTAGAAGGAAGACAGCCGTCCGTGAGGAAAGTTAGTAATGTATCATAGTATGTAGTAGCAACAGGAGGTTCTGTAGAGTCTTCAGAAGTTGTCTCGGTAACATAAATTGTCGGTGTAGTGTCATCAACCCCTACCGGAGACTCACCGGAATCCAGTCGAGATAGAAAATCTACCAAGGCATGTGCTGTGTCGGGTCGATGAATAACTTCATAATCGAACTCCTGTAATAGTAAAACCCATCTGGCCAATCTACCACCTAAATGCTTCTGACAAACCAAGTACACCAGTGCAGCATGATCCACTTGGAAAGTAAATTGACGACCCAGCAAGTAATGCCGAAATTTGTTAACAGAGTATACTAATCCAAGACATTCTCGTTCTGTCACAGAGTAATTCTTCTCGGCACGAGCTAATCGGCGGCTCGCATAGCACACAGGCTGAAACCATTTATCAATTTCTTGCATGAGGACACTACCAATCGTAATATCTGACGCATCCTCGAAGACGTGGAATGGTCGTTCCCAATCAGGTGGTTGCAGGATCGGTGCCTGTGTCAATAAGACCTTCAACCGATCAAATGCACTTTGGCACTCTGGAGTCCATTCATACTTCCACGGAGCGCTGGTCATAAGCCGATTAAGTGGTGTCGCTAAATGAGCTAACCACCATAAATGTCTGCCATGCCACCAGATTTGGCCAAGAAAATGCATAACTTCTTTCGGCATGTTTGGGACTGGTGCCTCCAACATGGCAGCTACTTTATCCGGATCCACCTGTATTCCGTGTTTAGAAATGATATGACCAAGTAGTTTACCACAGGAGATCGCAAAAACTGATTTGGTAGGATTCAAACATAATTGATACTCTCGGCATTTTTCAAAGCAGCACCGTAAATGATACAGGTGCGCTCAAGTGGCTCCAAATAAGGAAAAATTATCCAAATATACTTGCATAAACATGGTCAAGTAAGGGGAAAAGACTTCCTGCATACATCTTTGGAATGTACTCGGGGCATTCCGTAAACTGAACCACATTACGGTACAAGCATAAACACCCCAATTAGTGATGAATGTTGTCTTCGGTATATCTTGTTCTGCCATCCTCACTTGACTATATCCACTGTAGCCATCCAGAAAAGAATACATTTCGTGTCCTGCTACCCTGTCAAGCATTGTATCTAGAAAGGGGAGAGGGAACGGATCCGGTACAGTGGTTGTGTTAAGTTTTCGGTAGTCGACACAGATATGCAACTGTTTATTTTTCTTCGGGACGATTACTATTGGAGATATCCACTCAGCATGCTCAATTGGCACAATAAATCCCACCTTCAATAATCGATCAAGTTCAGCCTTCACCTGTGCCACATAATTAGGATTCATCCTATAACTAGATTGTTTAATGGGTTTCACATCCGGTTTGAGTACCACTCTATGTTGATAAATCCTTGGGTCAAGGCCCTTCATGTCTCTATAGTCCCAAGCAAAAACATCTGAGAATTCATGAAGAAGTTGTACCAAATCATCTTGGAATTTTGCTGCTAATCCAGCCTTAATTTTTACAGGCCTCCCACTTCCGATAGGTAGAACTGTCGGGGCTTTACCAAATCATTAGCTGGCTGTAACAGTTGTTGTAAAGTCGCTTCATCCATAGGTATATCATCATCTGCTTCTGCTTCTCCGGTCATTGGGACGACCGTACAAGATGCCGGACTCCAGGTATCTGCTACCGCCTGTAAATCTACAGTACCTAATGGGATAAGGTCCTTATTGGTCTTAAGGAAAGCCTCCTCCTCATCATCAGATAGCCCATCCAACATATGTATTGGCTCTGCTACATATGGCCGCGCGTGTAAATCACAGGGTTGCATAGTATCCAGTGCAACTACGTATTTTCGGTGATTGTCTTTGAAAATTAACTCTTGAGTTGACCAATCCTATACAAATTTGGCTTGCTTTAACCATGGTTGACCGAAGAGTAAGTTGTAGTCGAGGCTGGATTCTGGTAAGTCTAGGACTACAAAAGTCATTTTAAATGTGGTTCCCTGCAAAGTAATAGGGATATTACGTACGAGTCCCACCGGATGGACTCGGGATTGGTCTGCCATTCACACAAAAAATTATACGGGTTCAATTTGGGTCCAACCCAATTTCTTGCAGAGTGCGGCTGTTGTAATATTCACACCAGACCCGCCATCAATTAAAACTTGGGTAATCTTCTGGTTTCTTATACCAGATGGTGATCAATCGGACTGAATGATCCATCGTAGAATCCATCTCTGGTTGTATGGTCGCGGTCGCCGGAGTACATGAAGATCCGAGACTAACTTGCTCTTGAAATTGTTGTCTTACACCCGGAACTAAAGCAAGCAACTGTCCCAAAGGGATTGTGATTGAAGCCTTCGATAGGACGTCCCATACCTGATCTGTTTGGGCTGTGGTTATCACCGATTCTAGTGGTGATTCTAATGTTGTTGGGGTAGAATTCTGTTCATTTGATCTTGCCTGTGGCAGAGGGACCTGTGTTACCGGAATGGGATCAGGAAACACAGTCGGCTCCTTAGCTGTCCATTGACTAGCCTTTGCAAACATCTGTTGCTGCTCACAAATTCCAGGCTCGAAAACCTCAGCTGCTGGTTGCAACTGTTTACATGATCTTGTCTGAACTACAGCTGCTTGTGACTCAATTGGGGAAACATAAACCATGTTAGTCATCAGATTTTATCGTTCCTTCTTCCTTTTGTCGTACTTTGCTGCTTCCTTGCAAAATCTACGGATATGGCCAACCTCGCCACAAAAATGGCACCGAGGGGGTGGGAGGGAAGTACCTTCCGCTGATGTACCTGCCTGCCATCGGTTTGGATTGAAATTATTGTTACGCTGACCTCGGTAGTTCTTGTATCCTTGTTGCTGGTTGTTTCGCAACTGTGGTGGCACATAATGAGTTGCTGGCTGACCTAGTGTTCTCGGGAGAGGGACGGGTTCACAAGACTGTCTGTCTGGGCGACCGTGCGAAGACACTATGTTGCAGACTTGTAGATATCTTGAGTACTGTTACTCTTTTCTTGTTGAATCGCAGTAATTCATTATTAAACACAGTAACGTTGTCTTAACATTAATAATGTTTGTGCGACGTTGTGGTTGTTAATTCACGCGATAAGTTTACTGTGTAAGATAATCGTAACCGAAAAAATAGTAATTGTGTAGCGGAAGTTGTTGCCTTGAAGGATAGTTACTGATTAACTGAATATTAATTTGGGAAAATTAAATAAAGGCCCTCTACACTGTTAGACCCCTATCCATCCCCAAGAACCTGAAACGAGATTAAAAGTGACTTGACTGAAGTGCTTTTAACACTGGCATCGTCTATGGGAAGATGGAAAAAGATTGGGCATAATCAGTAAGGGAAGAGCAGTACGCAAGGCAAGCGGTGCAAAAGTGATATATGCCGGTTACTCGTTCTGGTGAGTCCTGTCCAAAGTATAGGAGAGATCAACATCCCTAGGCAGTTCCAAATTTATTAGGGACACCCTCGGGTGGTAGAAGTGCAGGCCAGTTAAGTCCAGTTGCAGAAGGAGCGGAGCCAGTCAGTAGCGATTTCGATGCTAGTTCGGTGACACATGATGAGATTTCGGTGAATTCCGGTGGCTTTTGGAGAAGGTACAGTGAATTCTGAGTGTACAAAGACGTAGTGTGGAGTTAGTCCGACATTATCTGGTCAGAATTTGACCATTTTTGGTGATAAAGTTGTGTTACCAAGTGAGACCATTTCCAGTGAAAGGGTAACCTAGTTCGGTGAAGGTTCAACAAGTTTCGGTGGAAGTTCGGTACCATTTGGTGGGAATTTGAAATTTTTCGATGACAGTGCGGTGCTGCCTGGTGGACCCTTATTACATTCACCACTTTTTGGGGCAAGCATACCTAATTTCGATACCAAAGCTGAGGACAGGCTATTTGATTTAGAGATAAGTAAGAGATTCAACGACATTTTTGAACCGAAAAGTGAGCCGGCTGATAATACAGATTTTGAAGGACAAGAGACACCCCCTCAACATACAGATAACAACAATACTACCCACAATAGCACCATGAGTGGTTCACAATCACAACAGCAAACACCCCCACAGCCACAACTGCAGTTCCAGCAGCAGCAACAGCAGCAACCACAACCAATCATTCCACCTCGACCGATTCCAACCAGAGTGACATATACAAAATTCGGTGGATTTTTGGGAGATGACCCCGACGCACATGTTCGCACATTCGAGATTAGTTATGTCGTGTTGAATCATCCACCGGATCCGGCGTACAAGGCCATTGTATATCAGACCACATTGGTTAATGAAGCAGCCAGGTGGTTGTCTGAATATGATATTAATCATTTTGGTAACTATGATGATGTGAGAGACGCGTTCTTACAGAGGTTTCGTTTGAAGAAGAACCTTGCAGAAATCTTTGACTATTTGCAGAACAATCGACAGAAACCACACGAGAGTGTTCAGGAGTATGCAACATTGTTCAGAACTCATTTGCGGCAGCTGCCTCCGGCACATGCCAATCTGCCCGATGATGTCATAACACAATGGTTCATTAACGGAATAAATCCACAGTTAAGACAAATCATGATCATTCGCTGTGTGGGCGCAATGACATTGGACGCAGTAATTGCGATGGCCTTACAGTTGGAGCACAAAGTTGGAGGTTTTACGGAGGACCTGGAATGGTTGAAAGCAAGTAAGAACGTAGCTGATGACCAAACAGGTGTATTGTACTAAGTGTAAAAATCCAGGTCACACCAGTTCTACATGTGCCCTGAACCAAATGTATTGTGCCATCTGTAACACAACAAGACATTCAACAGAAACCTGTGCATATAATGCAAAGGTGCAGGGTAGAGCCGTAATGCCCTTTCATTAATGGATAAAAAGGTACAACTATTCGCTACGCCCTTTCGGTGCGTGCGACTATGGAAAATAAAATTACATTATTCCCATCCGGCGGCCTAACAATGAGAATATGAAAGCTTAAATAAAGAAAGGTTCTTGATTGTAAATATTTTTTTATTGAGTTCCATATCACTTTCTTCATTTAATTTGTTTAAGTTTTGTGTGTTTTTAGAGTTGCAGAAATGGGAGAAATAGTATGTAGCAAACCTTCAAAGAAATTTTTATCGGTGCAAAGTTCTTCGTCATGATGAAGGGATCTCTGGATTTTTATGAGATCTATTTTTCCAAATAAATGTTTAATTTGCAATAATTTATGAATGGAAGAGAATGGGTTGTGTAATCCATGTTCGTTAGATCGCTAGCTATGAGCAAATAGCAAATTTTGGACAAAATTTTGAGGGAAAAGAAGTCTTTGTTGTGAAAAATATAAAATTGTTGACAAAAAGGTAAAACCACAATTCCACTTCGAAGTGATAGTAATGAGCTCATGGAAGGGGCAAGTAATCAACCATTATTGTAAGGCAAAAGAAGGATAGAGCATTAATTCATCGAAGAAGCTCTTAAGCATATTCAAATAGGATTAGATGATTTCCTCAATGAAAAAGGATAAGATTTGTTCTCCCAAATGATTTTCAAGCATGAAACAACTTTTCTTTTGATCCTCATGAGATTGGATGTGTAGATCCAATTATGGTAGCTCCCTTGCTTATATTTACTATACAACACATGGCATGGAATCTTTGATTGATTCCTAAGCCAAAGGCTCATATCTCAAACTTAATTGATGTGTTGAAGGGAATGATTAGAATGGGAATCCTTGAGCCATCGAGCACTCCCTATTCTAATAGATGATTTTTAGTTTAAAAAATTTGGATCTTTGCAATTCATTCAGGAACTATAGCTTGTTAATAAAGTAACCATTTAGAATATGGACATGGGTCTAGTTTTTTATGAGTACATAGATGCTTTTTTAGGAAGATCAATATATTCAATGGGAGACTTGCATTTTGGATATGATCAATTCCACATAGCAGTTAAGAGTTGACTATCTAAAAACTATGAGAATGCCATTGGATCTTGTGTGCATGTGCACTTTGTCAAGGGGCCACAAACTCGGTGGCATAAATGATGAATGGCATGCACAAGGTGTTGAGGGATTTTATTCCTCACTTGACCGTATCTTTTATTGATGACGTTCCAATCAAAGGGTGTGAGGAGAAAGAGAAAGATGAGACTCTTTGATGAGAATGGGTGTACAATTTTATTAAGGATCATATAAATGACTATGAGTCTGTTGGAGCAAATCAATCACAAATTGGTGATTATACAGATCTTGGAGAATGCTTATGGTCAGAATGAAGCAAAGGAAGACATTTGCAAAATGAAGAAGAAGTCAGAATGTTGTCTTGTACACATATGTACATTAGCATAGTCATAGATGACTTAGAACTTTTGTTCAGTAAGAATTATGTACAAATTATCTATAAATACCTTGAGAAAAGTCGGGGCATGTATGAGAGCATATGTGACAATAGTTACAAGTCAAGAATTAGGGAGATAGAAGCAATGAGATAGTGGAAAGTGTGTGTGTTTGCTCTCATCACTCAATTGTAATTTTCTGAGTTAATGAAGAAATATTGCGCCCGATCTTTTCGTGTCTGCTCCTTCTGTGTTTGATCATTAGCAAAATCCTTTTGAGGATATCTAAGTTGTTAGTTAATGAGCCTGTGACCTGAATTTCAGAGTTCAATTGTAAACAGGCTAGGAGAATTGTGAATAGGAACATTCATATGTGTTGAATGTCTACAGTTCTCTGAAACAGGCGCAAATTTCGTGTTTAATCTTTTGGTCAGTGCTCACTCCATAGTTTAAAGTTTTGTGCAAGCAAGCACTTAATCTTTAAGTTGGAAGGTGATCTACTCGTGGCTAAAAGCATTTGGCAAAACGGGTTAGATATTGTGAGAATCAGAGTTAAGAAGTTAGGGGTGTCTGAATCGACTTCTCAGAAGTACAGTTTCTGACATAGGTAACTTGAGAAGTTGATTTCTCAAGCTACACTTAATCTTTTGGAGTAATTCAACTTGGAATAGTTGCGCAATCTCTAGGAGATGATTCATACAAAGTTTCATCAAAAACTTTACACGTTTGATAAGTCAATATAAAGAAATAGTGCAGCAGACTTTTCTGTGTATCACCTTCTTCACAGATTTGTTCATCTTTTGATAATTAGAAGTTGATCCTCTAAATGTGTGAAAGGTTTTGACTTATTCTTGGTATAGAGGTGCTCTAATCACAAGAATAAGTTGTTCTTTTGGAGATTAACATTCTCCATCAGTGGTATCAGAGCAGGAGACATCAATTTGAAGAAAAGGAGGATCTCGACTGCTGCAGATTCAAGAGATTCAACATTTGAAGGTTCAAGAAGTGAAAGCTTGGAGTCAAAACTCGAGGAGAAGACAAATTGACATCAAGAAAGGCAAAAGGAGTTCAATTCGAAGTAAAGGTACATACATTGTTTGTAAAGCTTGAAGATTTTAATACACAGGTGGATACAAGATGGGAGAAAGCTTGCAGATTGATAAGCTAGATAGGGAGAACTATCCAGCATGGTCCATGAGGATGGAAGCACACCTCATGAGCAAAGATCTTATATCATTCATTACAGGAGATGAAGAAAAACCAGAATTTGCAGATCCAAGTATTCCTACTAGGGAAGAACTTGCAATGTTGAAGACTTGGATGAGAAAGGATGCTCAAGCAAGGAGCATCATCTACATGGCTGTAAATGATTACCTTCTACCTCACATCAGAGGTTTAGAAAGTGCTACAGATGTTTGGAATGCCTTGGAAGAGCATTTCCAAAATACAACTAAGTCAAGGAAGTCCTCACTATGGGCTGAGTTCACAACTTTCAAGAAGAAGAGCTCACAATCAATTTCAGATTATGTGGCAAGGATGAAAGATATTGCAGATAGCTTGGGAGCAGTGGATGAAGATATTGAAGAGGAAAAGTTGGTAAGACAAATACTTACAGGTCTAAGAGGTGATGAGAAGTGGAAGCCTTTTATCTTGTCCATAGAATTGTCACTTGATCACTTTACTCCTGATCTTAATCAATTGCTAGGACACATGCTAACCTTTGAGCAGGATCTTAAAGGAGACAATGATAGAAGTACAAGTCAAGCTATGTACTCCAAAGATAAGAAAAAGAATGGCAAGGGAAAGCAATCAAATGAGGATGAAGGGAACTCAAATCAAGCCAACTTCACAAAAGGGAAGACAAATTTCAGAGGTAAAGGAAGAGGAGGTAAGAACAAAGATAATGCTAAAGCTTGTTGGATTTGTGGCAGAACAAATCATTTGGCAAATGATTGTTGGTATAACAATCAAAGTGGAGGATACAACAATCAGAATTATAGTCAAAGAGGTAGAGGAGGCAGAAACCAAAGAGGCAATTTCAGAGGAAGAGGTGGTAGGACATCATATGGTAGAGGAGGTGGAAGAAACTTCCAATCTCAGTCCTACAACAATAATTATTACAATTATGCATCAGATCAGAAGGATGACATGACTCTTATCCTGAATGCAACTCATGAATCAATGGGAGAAGATCAAAGAGTGTTTTATATTGACTCAGGGTGCAGTAACGATCTGAGTGGGAACCTATCCTTGATGACTGATATGGAAGCAAGGGTGAATGGACATACAGTTCAAACAGGTGACAATACTAAACATAAAGTGGAGAGCATTGGATCAGTGAAGACAAAGAGTGGAAGTACACTTCTGAGCAAGGGACTTTATGTCCCTACTATTCCTAAAAATTTGATAAGTGTAGGGCAAATTGTGGAGAAAGGATATGAGGTAAGATTTACAAATGATGGTGTCTATGTACAAGATCCAAATCAGGGATATAGAACCATAATTGCAGGTAAAAAGGAGGGAAGATTGTTCACTCTCAAAGTCCAAGGCAATGTAGGACATGCATTGTTTACCTATGGAGGTCAAAAGGTATCTGAATTAGACCTATGGCATAAAAGGCTAGGTCATTTCAATGAGAGAGCTATAAAGGAGATGTCAAAGAATCAGATAGTGCTTGGATTGCCAAACATTGAAGGGCAACATATGGTGTACAAGTGTGAAGCTTGTCAATTAGGTAAAGCACATAAAAGTTCTTATAACAAATCAGGGTACAAGTATTCAAATATGCTTGAATTGGTTCATACAGATGTATGGGGTCCTTCAAGGGACTATAGCATAAATGGATCCAGATATTATGTGTTGTTTGTTGATGATGCAACCAGGTGGATTACTTTGTATGTAATCAAGGACAAATCAGAAGTCTTCAAGACATTCAAACATTTCCATGCTTATGCAGAAAGGATCACAGGACAAAAGCTAAAGAGGTTAAGATCAGATGGAGGGGGAGAGTATTTCTCAAAAGAGTTTGATGATTATTTGTGGAATGCAGGTATCAAAAGAGAAGTAACTTGCAGGTACTCCCCTCAACAAAATGGAGTAGCTGAAAGGAGAAATAGGACTCTTGTAGAGTTTGCAAGAGCCATGATGAAGGAAAAGAATTGTCCAAATTATTTATGGGCAGAGGCCATTAACACTGCAACATACCTTGTGAATAGGTTGCCTTGCAAAGCTTTGGATGGAGGAACCCCTTATGAAGCATGGTGGGGTAAGAAGCCTAGTCTTGATCATTGTAAAGTATTTGGATGTATTGCATATGCTTATGTTCCTTCATAATTAAGACATAAGCTAGAACCAAAAGCAGAGAAGTATGTGTTTATTGGATATGATGATAGACAAATGGGTTACAGGTTGTGGAGTCCATCCACAAAGCAATTTCTTGTTACTAAAGATGTAACATTTGATGAGCAAAACATGTGGTATACAGGATCACCAAATGAGTATGCAGGTGTTGAAGAAATTCAAAGGAAAGGAAAGGCAAAGGTAAAGGTATGTGAAGAAATTGTTGATGAAGTTGACTCTAGATGTAGAGTGCAGGATCATGTAGAAGAAGGGCCAAGATTTGATCCCGAATCAAATGAGGCTGAAACTTCAAGAAGTGCAGAAATCAGAAGATCTACAAGAGAAAGGAAAGAGCCTATAAGGTATAGCTATGATACATCTTTCCTAACAACAAGAGATTATGCTTACATTGTGAAAACAGAAGAAGATCCAATCACTTATGAAGAAGCCAAAGGTAAACAGAATTGGGAAAAGGCAATGCAAGAAGAGTATGATGCTCTACTTGAAAATGAAACTTGGGAATTAGTACCAAGACCAAAGAATCAGAAAGTCATTGGATGCAAGTGGGTATACAAAACAAAGAGGTTTGCAGATGGTAAGGTGTCTAGATATAAGGCTAGACTTGTGGTTAAAGGTTATGCCCAAACTTATGGGGTAGATTATGATGAAACCTTTAGTCCTGTTGCTAAGATGTCTACAATTAGGACATTGATTGCTATTGCTGCTTGCAAAGGATGGAAATTATCACAATTGGATGTGAAGAATGCATTTCTTAATGGTTACATTGCAGATGAAGTATATATGGAGCAACCAGAAGGCTTCATGGAGTCAATTGGATCAGATTATGTGTGTAAGCTCAAGAGAGCTTTATATGGGTTGAAGCAAGCCCCAAGAGCTTGGAATTACAGATTGGTCAAGTTCTTGAATGAATGTGGATTTCAAGCATCAAAGGCAGATAGTAGCTTGCTAGTGAAGGCAAGTGAAAATGGATATATTTACATGTGCATTTATGTTGATGATATTATTGTTACAGGAACAGATGCTCAAGGAATCAATGAACTCAAGAAGCAAATAGAGAAGGAGTTTAAGATAAGTGACTTGGGAAACTTATCTTATTTTCTAGGAATGCAGATTGTGTATACTCAACATGGAGTATATGTTTCACAAGAGAGATACTTGAAGAATCTTTTGATCAAGTTTAACATGGAAGATTGCAAGACCTCAACCACTCCATTGGAGGTAAATCATAAATTAAGCAGGTATGGAGGTGAAGAGTTTAATGACATGAAGAAATATCAGAGTTTGGTAGGTAGTCTAATCTATGCTACCTTGACAAGGCCAGACCTATCATATGCAGTAGGTGTGTTGTCACAATTTATGCATTGTCCAAAGAAGACTCATTGGATTGCAGCCCAAAGGGTACTTAGATATATCAAAGGAACCCTAAGTGAAGGTTTGTACTATGGTTTCACTTCTGACACAAGAATCAAAGTGTTTAGTGATGCAGATTGGGCAGGTGACTCAGATGATAGAAGGTCTACTCATGGATATCTATGTTATGTTGGAGACAAGTTAGTGTCTTGGTGTTCAAAGAAGCAACACACAGTTGCTTTATCATCCACAGAGGCTGAGTATAAGGGAATGGTAGAAGCTGCAAAAGAAGTTATATGGTTGAAGACCTTGATGAAAAGTTTTGAGACTGATCATAGTACTCCAATAATTTTTGGAGATAATATGAGTTCTTTGTATTTGGCAGCTAACCCTGTTTTTCATGCCAGGACTAAGCATATAGAGATACAGTATCATTTCTTGAGGGAAAAGGTACTTGATAAAGAGATTGAAGTGATGTACACTCCAACAAAAGAACAAGTTGCAGATATGATGACAAAAAGCTTGGATGGACCTAAGCTACAGAGATTCAAGGAGATGGCAGGAGTGAAGAAGAATGGAATAATCACAATTAGTGATTGAGGGGGAGCTGTTGGAGCAAATCAATCACAAATTGGTGATTATACAGATCTTGGAGAATGCTTATGGTCAGAATGAAGCAAAGGAAGACATTTGCAAAATGAAGAAGAAGTCAGAATGTTGTCTTGTACACATATGTACATTAGCATAGTCATAGATGACTTAGAACTTTTGTTCAGTAAGAATTATGTACAAATTATCTATAAATACCTTGAGAAAAGTCGGGGCATGTATGAGAGCATATGTGACAATAGTTACAAGTCAAGAATTAGGGAGATAGAAGCAATGAGATAGTGGAAAGTGTGTGTGTTTGCTCTCATCACTCAGTTGTAATTTTCTGAGTTAATGAAGAAATATTGCGCCCGATCTTTTCGTGTCTGCTCCTTCTGTGTTTGATCATTAGCAAAATCCTTTTGAGGATATCTAAGTTGTTAGTTAATGAGCCTGTGACCTGAATTTCAGAGTTCAATTGTAAACAGGCTAGGAGAATTGTGAATAGGAACATTCATATGTGTTGAATGTCTACAGTTCTCTGAAACAGGCGCAAATTTCGTGTTTAATCTTTTGGTCAGTGCTCACTCCATAGTTTAAAGTTTTGTGCAAGCAAGCACTTAATCTTTAAGTTGGAAGGTGATCTACTCGTGGCTAAAAGCATTTGGCAAAACGGGTTAGATATTGTGAGAATCAGAGTTAAGAAGTTAGGGGTGTCTGAATCGACTTCTCAGAAGTACAGTTTCTGACATAGGTAACTTGAGAAGTTGATTTCTCAAGCTACACTTAATCTTTTGGAGTAATTCAACTTGGAATAGTTGCGCAATCTCTAGGAGATGATTCATACAAAGTTTCATCAAAAACTTTACACGTTTGATAAGTCAATATAAAGAAATAGTGCAGCAGACTTTTCTGTGTATCACCTTCTTCACAGATTTGTTCATCTTTTGATAATTAGAAGTTGATCCTCTAAATGTGTGAAAGGTTTTGACTTATTCTTGGTATAGAGGTGCTCTAATCACAAGAATAAGTTGTTCTTTTGGAGATTAACATTCTCCATCAGAGTCCATTCTCAATCGGCTATAGGAAGTTCATCTAGCATTATCTGCACAAAAATTGGTATTTGGAGTTCAAGAAGTTTTAATTGTATAATTGTAGGAAGCCTATGTGGACCAAAAGGGAGAAAACCATGCCCAAAGAAAGTAGATGCTATCCAAAACATGAAAGAAGCTTGCTCCTCGATCAGTGAAGTGAGGAGATTTTTTGGATAATGTGTTTTCTATGTAGTGTGGATTCCACATCTTTCTCATGTTGTAGACATACTTTATCAATTGCTAAAAGCCAAAGAGTTAAATGGAAATAAGCTCACACTCAAGTTGTGAAGAAATTAAAAAGAAGTTTACTAGAAGCTCCGATACTTAGGAAGCTCCGATACTTAGGAAGACTGATTATATTGATGACAAGCCTACTTTCATTACTACTGATATGAGCTCGATAGGTATAGGATGGGCAATCAACAAGAAGATCCGCAAGTTCAGAGATATGCCATCTACTTTAGAGCTAAAGTGTTGAACGTTCCTCATAGAGGGTACCCACAAATTAAATGAGAAATTTGGGGAATTGTTAAAACATTGAAGAACAATAAAGAGTATCAATTTGGAGCAAATTTCATAGTGGAAACATTCCTTATTGTTATTAGGAATGATAATAAACTATTCCACTGTTAACATTGCTATGCTTAGATGTATAGCATATATAAAGTCACTAAGCCTAGAGTTTGTTCATATATCTTTAAGAAATAATGTAGTGGCTGATATTCTATCTCAAGCAATATATGGAGATGAGGATACAATGATTTCAAATGAGGATGATGTTGATACATAATTTTATGCTTCTTCTTATGTATATACGTCCCACATCCATGAAGCATACACAAGACCAATTAATTTTGAGTTTGTACGACAATATAGGAATTCCATCTATATTGTTGATTCATTGCAAAATATAGAAGAAGGAAGCTTAGGAGGTGGAAAGAAAAGAAGAGAGGAAATTTATCATGTTTAGAAAGTAACAATAGGTTTTAATGAGACATTAAAAGAAAATGAATATGAAGATGAGTGGAAAGAAATTGGGAGGTGCTTAAGCTCCATGTCTCCAAATCCAAATTGGTCTAAAGAGAAGTTTCAAATATTTGAAAGAAGTTAGTTAATTACTTCTTGAAAGAGGGTTTTCTATGGAGATGATTTTAATTTGGAAAAGATAAAATTCATTAGTGAGTTATAGGGAATAAGGAAACAAAATAAAAGATTATGTGTGAAATGCACAATTCACTATGTGCTAGACATAAAGGTTTCCAAGACACCTATTTTAAGATAAAGAAGAGGTATTGGTGGCCTAGAATGTATGTGGATTTCTAGAGCTATGTGGATACATGCAAAATCTCTCAAGTTTATTCTAATTTCAAACACCGAGACAAGTTGCATCCTACATATCCGCTATGTGTTCACTATAAGTGGTGATTGATCTAGTCACAATGCCTTTAGACATCCAACAAATGAGATACATTGTACTCATAGAGATGATTCAAACAATCATGTGGAAGGAAGAGATCTAAGAACAAAAAACTACAAACAATGTATGCAAATTTCTTTTGGAAGATGTATTTAGCAGGTTTGGGTAAGTTGAGATAGTAATTGCTAACAGAGGTGGGCTTGGCGCTCAAGAAGCAAAGGATTTCTTTGCAAAGTATGGAATTTGATTGCCGCTCACCACTTCTTATGTGCTTGAGGCCAACGACAAGATTGAGCATGGATATTCCCCAATCATTAAAGCCTTGGTGAAAGCCTATAAAGGGAAGATTAGTGAATGGCCAAAATATATTTCTTTTGCTTTATGGGTAAATAGAATGACATGTACTAGGAATACTAGATATATGAAAACACAATTAATGTATGGAGAAACATGCCATAGCATGGAACTCTTTTCCCTAAAAAGATGAAATGTCAAGGGAGGATCTTCTAGCAGAATGAATCCTTCAATTTGAAAACAGAAGAAATATGGTAGAAGAAGTTGCAACATAGCCTCTAGAGAAAGAAACAAATTTGAATTTGAAAAATCCCATAGTTTAAGAACCAAAAAGATAAATTAAGGGGATTGTGTGTTGTTATATGACAATACATTTGACATCCAATATGAAGCTTGATGAAAACTAGTTAAGAGTTGGTTTGGTCCGTATGTGGTGTGTAAGATATTCAATAATGGTACATATTCTCTCACAAAGTTGGACAGAATGAAATTCAAAGATTTAGTCATTGGAAAGCGGATCAAGATCTTTATGAGGAGATAAAATGAAAATTATGATTCAATGGGAGAGGAAGAAGGAAATGAAGAAGCTGAGGAAACTCGTGAAGAAAACCAAGATGAAGAAGAAACATGAAATGGTACTTTGGAAATGAATGTTATAAATGTGTATGTATGTATATATTGATAAATAAACTAGAATAAATTTTTGTGATTAAAATGTTATTTTTGATGTGTTTAACAATGGATTTTGTGAAAGTTTTATCTAAACAAGACCGTAAAGATTGTGAGTGCTTGATGAATTGAAGTTTCGTAGAAGTCTATGCTTGAAGATGTTGAAGTTTGGTCCAACTAACTAGCACAGGACCTTCCCTTTAGCTGTTGGGGACTTTAATATACCTTCTAAGATTCAAGATGATGAAATTAAATAGCTTATGCAAGATTCAAGATAATTGAGAAACAATTGATCCAAAACAGCTAACTTGCACATGAGCAACTACAATAAGAACTTACTATTTTGGTTGGAGTATGCAAATTTAAAAGCTCAGTTCTCTCAACTTCATTAGAATTGGCCAAATTCCTCTTAGATAATGGTGTGTTATATGGTTGTGTAGCTATTATGCACAAGAATCAAATTTATAATCAAGCTATGCTATAATTATAAGGTTAGCGTTGACTAGATGTCTCCCCAACTTTTTAGGGATGTGCAAAGAATGACCTAGAGATCTTAAAAAATCTATTTCTCATAGTCTATGAAACATACTGATACAATATTTTATATATGAAAAGAATACACTAATATTTTTCCAATGAGCTCTTAGATAAACTTGATTTTGGTAGTTGGTTGAACACCAACCTCATAACTCGTGGACTTTTGTTTATTCAACAGTTCACTCTAGGAACAATTTTTTTTGAAACATATCCTTCTCTCAAGCATGATAAGAGATTGGTGTTCTAATAGTTCCCCATCAAGTTGAAGCATGCTTGAGTCTTCAATTATTGATGATTTGAATCCCTACAATTGAATCTGCAAAGCTTAACTCCATCAAGAGCTTTAATCATCATATTTGCCACTTGCTTCTCTATTGGTACAAATGAAACATCAATTTCTTTTGCAAAAAGCTTCTCCTTGATGAAGTGATAGTGAGCTTCTATATGTTTAGTTCTTGCATGAAATACACGATTTAATGCTAAATGCATTGAGCTTATGTTGTCTCCAAGTATGTGAGCTTTGGAACTCACAAGTCCCAAGTCTGCATATAATTCCTTTAACTAGATGGCTTCTTTAGTTGCTATGGTCAATCCTCTATATTCAACTTCAATTGAGGATAGTACAACTGTAGGTTTCTTCTTCGAACTCCAAGAAAGAATCTTAGATCTTGCAAAAGCTAGCAATGCTGATGTGCTTCTTGTATCATCCTTGGATCCTTCCCATTATGCATCTAAGTATATCTTGAGATGCAAAAATGATGTATAAGGATATAATATAGCTTCATCAATAGTACCTTTGAGGCACTTGAGTATTCCCTTACCTGCATCCATATGTGGATTTCTTGGAGAGTGCATGAACTAACTTAACACTCCTACACTATATGAGATATCTTCCCTTTTATGTGTAGCATAGATTAAGCTACCTAACAAAATGTGATACTCTTTTATATCTTCAATCTCTTCATCTTCATAAACACTAAGTTTATGATTCGTTTCCATGGGTGTTCCTATAGCCTTTGCATCATCCACCTTGAATTTAAGAATTTGGTCCTGAATATACCTTGTTTCAGTCAAGTACATCCCTTGATTTATATAGATGACCTACATCATCCACCTTGAATTTAAGAAGTTGGTCCTTAATATACCTTGTTTGAGTCAAGTACATCCCTTGATCTGTATAGATGACCTATATACCTAAGAATAATGTGAGTTCTTCAAGGTCATTAATCTTGAACTCTTACTACATATGCCTTTTGATCTTTTCTATTCCCTTTATATCATCTCCTGCCATAATTATGTCATTTACACAAACACATAAATAGATAACTTCATTATGAATCTTCTTGACGAATAATGAAGGATCTACATTGCTTGATTTGAACCTTGATCTTGTAGATGGATAACATATCTCTTATTCCAAGCTCTAAGAGCTTGCTTTAAACCATATAATGCCCTTTTAAGCTTGCATATATAAGTAGGATAATAAGGGTTTTCAAAACCTAGGGGTTGTGAGATGTTTACCTCTTCACTGATCCACCCATTGAGAAAAGCATTCTTCACATCAAGTTGAAGTAGCTTCCAATTCCTTATAGCTACAACAATTAACAAGGTCCTGATGGTGGTCATCTTGGGAACTGGTGAAAAAGTTCCTTCATAGTCTGATAAATAGATAAATAGATAGATAGATAGATAGATAGATAGATAGATAGATAGATAGATAGATAGATAGATAGATAGATAGATAGATAGATAGATAGATAGATAGATAGATAGACAGAGAGATAGACAGAGAGACAGATAGACAGACAGACAGACAGACAGACAGACAGACAGATAGATATATACATATATATATATATATATATATATATATATATATATATATATATATATATATATATATATATATATATATATATATATATATATATATATATATATATATATATATATATATATATATATATATATATATATATATATATATATATATAGATAGATAGATAGATAGATAGATAGATAGATAGATAGATAGATAGATAGATAGATAGATAGATAGATAGATAGATAGATAGATAGATAGATAGATAGATAGATAGATAGATAGATAGATAGATAGATAGATAGATAGATAGATAGATGGATAGATATATAGATAGATGGATGGATGGATGGATGGATGGATGGATGGACGGATCGATAGATAGATAGATAGATAGATAGATAGATAGATAGATAGATAGATAGATAGATAGATGGATAGATGGATGGATGGATGGATGGATGGATGGATGGATGGATGGATGGATGGATGGATGGATGGATGGATGGATGGATGGATGGATGGATGGATGGATGGATCGATAGATAGATAGATAGATAGATAGATAGATAGATAGATAGATAGATAGATAGATAGATAGATAGATAGATAGATAGATAGATAGATAGATAGATAGATAGATAGATAGATAGATAGATAGATAGATAGATAGATAGATAGATAGATAGATAGATAGATAGATAGATAGATAGATAGATAGATAGAGATAGGTAGATAAATTATCTAAACTTGTGGGTGCATAACTATTTTGTTGCCTTTTGTTATTTTGATTCTTCAACCTGCTATCACCTTTAGACTGACCATGTGTGCCACAATTCCAATATCCTTTATTGTCATTATCTGAATCATTTTATAGGAAATTTTTGTGGTCTCTTTGGCTCCCCTTGCCTCGAAATTGTACTCTACCTCCTGCGTGATTCTATTGTTGACCTCTTTGTTATTGTATCGTCTTCCACCTTCAAAACCTGTACCTCTGTGAGAGTAGAATACCTACTTACAACTAGGTTTTCCTTGGGAGTTTGAGTCCTCATCAAGATTCTTTTCTTCAATTATTAGCATGGATACTAGATTAACAAAATTTAGGATATTTTCTCTAGTCTAAATAGAATTTCTAAACTGCTTATATGTAGTTCCTAAACCACAAAGGCACACTTCCACCATCATCATCATCTACCTTGATGCCGGATAGATGTAAGTGACTTGCATATGCTTTTGATATTCAGGGTGTAGTCACTTACGGCCATGCTCTTTTTCTCCAATGTATGCAACTCATTCTTTAGTTGCAATTTCCATGCCTTTTTATTGGTTTCACACAATGTGACCAAACTATTCCAAGCCTCTTTTAGATTTTTTCCAAACTATACTCCATGCTATGAAGCACTATTTTATTTGGAATGGTGTGTGTCTCACATCTTTGAAAGTGAAAAGAGTGCTTCCAAATGGTGAGAGTTATTCTAACTAGCACATTCACTCATAAATTACTTTCCTTATCTTTCTAGGTAGAAATAGATTTAGTACCCTTTGACCAAAGTGTAGACAATGAATTTGTGTTCATATGCTCTCTTTGAAATATAGGGCTTTTTGTATGTTCTTCAGACTGATTTCAAACTCTATCAGTTCATCATCTAGATTGTAAACTCTAGAGTACAGATTATCTATCCTTTCAATGCAAAATATCCATGAACGTTTCACATCATGGTAGATCTCGTATGACTAGTGGGCTTCATAAGAACTAGCCACATTCCAAAAAATCCCATATCTCAAGAATAGTGCAATCGCTATTTTGAAGTGTGTGAAACTCCTTGGTCATGAAGTAGAACTTGTTGTTCTTTTTCTCCCATTGTATCTTGTTTCCAAAGGTTAGTAGCATGGTTCTAGAACCAATGTGATCTCATTGATTCCATTGAATTTTCAGACGAAGGGGATGGAATAGATACCCTTTGGTTGGAAGATCCTACAATATCCATTGCCTTAGTCCGTAGTTTCATTGTTTGAGCTATTGAGTTCATCAAAAAATGTTTTTATTGTACATATTGCATAATTTATAGAGAGCGTGTTCAAAATAAATGGGATTCATGTTCCAAGTTCAAGATTTTGATCTTTGAAGTTTATAATTATTGGTCCATAAAAGATTAAACCTTATTACACAAGGATCCAACAAAGATTGGGTTCTCACTTAGTGACTATCAAAACATAGAACATTATTACACAAATTCATATGAGCACCCATATCTTTACAATCATCTATGCATATAGCAATACTCCACATAGATCACAAGATATAGTAGAGACTATTTATGTATCCACTTATGGATAGGTAAAACGGTCTTTTTAGTGGTACTATTCTTAGTTGTAAACTTGAGAATAGTTCAAGTTTTGATTTGAAGTTGACGTGCTTCTCATAATCTCCTTGTAGAAGTTTTTACATGAGGATGGCTAGGATCAAAAGTGAGGACGGGCACAAGAGTCTAAATCCACTATGGAACTACGTCAAGGTTGAACAAATATTCATATGGAATACCATGTTTGACCACACTTTTAGCTTCTCCATTGGTAAGCCTTGATAGATGGTCCAGTCTAATGTGGGTCTTCCTTTCTTTACTACTATATCAAAGTCATATTTCATGAGTCATAAGAACCATCTTAACAATCTTCCTATGGCACATGGTTTGTTAACTAGGTAGAAGAGGGCTTGGTGGTGTACAAAGATCTTGAATTTGTTAGACATTGGAAAATTCATAAACTATTTTATTGCATAGAACATAACATGTCTTCTCTCTCTATTGATGGAGAGTGTTAATCTCCAAAAGAACAAGCTATCCTTCATGTTAGAACACTTCTATATCAAGAATAACGCAAAACCTTTACCAATTTGGAGAATTAATATCAGATTATCAAAATTTTGAACAAATTGTGAAGAGAGTCACTACTCAAAAAGTTTGCTGCACATAACTCACTCATTTACTAATCAAATATGTAAAGTTTCTAATGAAACTTTGTGCAAAGCGTCGCATGTTTGCGCACCTTTTCCAAGTTAAATTATCTCAAAATACTCAGTAGATCTTGAGAAATGATCCAAATAGTTCACCTATGTCTGAAACTGTTCTCCAGTATAATCGATTTTGACGCCTGCAACTTCTAACACACAATTCTCCCAAACTAGAACCCGTTTAAGTAAATGCTTTTAGGCATAGATGGCTTACCTTCCAAATTAGATTTTGACTCCTCTTTTGTGCAAAACTTTACACTGTACACTGAGAACTGATCAATTGTTTGATCATCGAAATTACGTTTGTTTCATAAGAGATTCAACACTTTTACACATACAAATGTTCCTACTCATAATTCTCTCAGCTTGTTTACAATTAGGCTCTCATATCTTAGCCATAGATGGATTAACTATGGACTTAGATATCCACAAACAAATTCTTGAAATGATCAAGCACAGAAGGAGAATTCAAAGAAATATCGGGTATTCTATTCCAGAAAATTTTACATCTGTTGATGAGAGATATCTATTTCACTTCTCAATCATCTAAATGAGTAATACATCAACTTTCATACTCTCTCACCATATCCCAACATTCTTCTTGTATATATAGGCACATATGTACAAGTTCATGATCAAAACTAAAGGTATATGTGAGCTAATTATAAGTTCAATGTACATATGTATACAAGTCTTCATTTCCTGAATGTGCACTATCTTCAAGCTTCATAGGCTAATCTTTTCTTCAATCTTTGACTTCAATCCTTCATTCAAAACTTCAATTGGTGATTGACTTGCACCAACAGCTCCCCCTCAATCATCAATTGAGGTTTTCTCTATCTTCTTTATACCTGCCATGTCTTTGAATTTCTGTAGCTTTGGTCCACCCAAGCTTTTGGTTAGCATATCTGCAATCTGATCTTTTGTTGAAGCATGTATGACTTCAATCTCTTTATCAATCACCTTCTCTCTTAAGAAGTGATACCGAATCTCAATATGTTTAGTCCTGGCATGAAAAACAGGGTTAGCAGCTAGATACAATGAGCTCATGTTATCTCTATGAATAGTGGGTGTACTTTGAATGATGTCAAAACTCTTCATGAGAGTTTTCAACCATATGAATTCCTTTGCAACTTCAACCATACCTTTATACTCTGCCTCTGTAGATGATAAAGCAACTATGTGTTGCTTCTTAGAAGACCAAGAGATTAACTTATCTCCAACATAACACAAGTATCCATATGTTGATCTCCTATCATCAGGATTACCTACCCAATCTGTATCACTATATATCTTGATGTTTCTATCTGATGTGAAACCATAATACAAACCTTCCTTGAGTGTACCCTTAATGTGCCTCAACACTCTTTGTCCTGCAACCCAATGTTCTTTCCTAGGACAATGCATGAATTGAGACAACACTCCCATTGCATATGACAAATCAGGCCTTATTAATGTAGCATAAATTAAGCTACGTACCAAACTCTGATAAAGCTTCATGTCCTTGAATTCTTCTCCTCCATATCTACTCAACTTATGATTCACCTCCATTGGATTAGGTGCTACCCTACAATCTTCCATTTCAAACTTGATTAATAAGTTCTTCAAATACCTTTCTTGAGTTACATATACTCCGTGTTGAGTATATGGAGATGTATTGTTTTCTTTTAACTTATTTTCTTTTATGTTCTTATGCCTATTATGTATCATACATATGTTATGATTTACATATCTGTCTCTTACATATGTGTGATTCGTGTTCATGTGATTGATAGTTATGTTTTTTAATCATTGTAAGTATACATGAGAAACTTAAAAAAGTGTTTCTTACTTGTATACTTTGATTGATTAAATTTTAAAACAATCAACTACTATGATTCTCTGACTCACTACATTGATTCTTACTCTCACAATAGCATTGGGATACAAGCACTAGATCTATTGAGATTGTTTGAATTGCCACCTTGATTCCTACTATCTCAATAATATAGGGAGTGCCTAGGGACTATTTTGATTGTGTCAGTATTTGACCCTTACTCTCAAAATAGTCACATAGATTCCCCTGAGCATAATTATACATAGTATAGGGTGTATAAAAACTATTTTTATTTTCTTACTCTTTAAATCTTACTCACACAATAGTTATATACATTCATCTCACAAGAATCATACATAGTATAAGAAGTGTATATGAACTATTGTGAATGGCTAATTCTTTTGACTCTTACATTCTTAATAGTTACATAGGTTCACTAAAAGATTGTAACAATACTTTACATTTATGTATCCATTCACTTATCCATCTATCCAACTATTTATCTATTTTTTATATGTTTTTCTATTTATCCATCCATTTATTCATTTATGTATCTATCTATTTATGTATCAGTCTATTCATATAACCGTCCATCTATCTATCTAATTATCTATCTAGATATTCATCTATTTCTATAACATCAGTCTACTTATGTATATATATATTCATTTGTCTATCAATATATTTATTTATCTCTCTAACTATCTATCTATCTACCTATATAGTTTCTATTTATCCATTTATTTATTCAGCCATGTATATATCAACCTATCTTTCTATTCATCTATCTATCAATTCACTTATTCATCTATCTATATATCCATCTATCCATCTATTCATTTATCTATCCATTCAATTCTTCATCTATCTATCTACTCATTTATTTATCTATATATTGATCTATCTATCTATATTTATCTCTCTATATTCATCTATCTACCCATTCACTTATTCATCTATCTATATCTATCTACGTGTTTATATTTCTACCTCTTCATATAATTACTTTTTTATCAATGTTGTAAATCAAACAATCACAATGGATTATAGATCACAATAGTGTTTAACTCACAATCATACATGCACATACACATACACATACTATCATGAAGTAAGAATCAATGTTGAGTTAGACAATTACAATAGTTTTTAACTCACAATCATACACACACATACCATTGTGAAGTAAGTATCAATGTTGATTCGGATAATCACAATAAATTTTAACTCACAATCATACATGCACATATACATACTATTATGAAGTAAGAATCAATATTGAGTCGGACAATGACAATAGATTTTAACTCATAACATACACACACATATGCATACACATACTATTGTGAAGTAAGAATCAATATTAAGTCATACAATCACAATAGAGTTTAAATCACAATCATACACACATATACACATACACATATCATTGTGAAGTAAGAATCAATGTTGAGTAAGACAATCATAATAGATTTCAACTCAAAATCATACATGCACATACACATACACATATTATTTTGAAGTAAGAATTAATGTTGATTAAGACAATGACAACAAAAGAACTCACATAGAGTGCTTTGCTTGATTGGATCTAGAATTTCTTGGATCCTTTCTAATTCAAGGGTTTGAAGAATGTTTTGATAAGTGTACAAGAGAAAGACATCTAGCAACCTAGACATCTAGCAACCTTGAATTATCAACACCTCTCATACCCGTTGGATTATCAAAAAGAATTTAAAACCTTTCCCAACACATCACAAGAGTTTTCAAACTTACAATTATGAATGCACATACACATACATATACTATTGTGAAGTAAGAAACAATGTTGAGTCAGACAACCACAATAGATTTTAACTCACAATCATATACACACAAACACATACAGATACTATTGTGAAGTAAGAATCAATCTTAAGTCAAACAACCACCATAGATTTTAACTCACAATCATACATGCATATACACATACACATGCTATTGTGAACTAAGAATCAATGTTGGTTCAGACAATCACAATAGATTTTAACTTACAATCATACATGCACATGCACATACACATACACATTTTATTGTGAAGTAAGAATCAATGTTGAGTCACACAATCACAATATATTTTAACTCACAATCATACATGCACGTACACATACACATGCACATACTATTGTGAAGTACAAATTAATATTGCAATAGACAATAACAATAGTTTTCAACTCACAATCCTAAACACACGAGTGTATAATTTTCTTTACTTTCATAATGCTAAAATACTAATTTTATTTTTTTCTTGTATGACACTATAAGCTCACAAAAAACAATGTAACTCTGGTGATAGTACATTGTGGGCATTATTTTATGGAGAAGTCTTTTGATTGAAATATTTTTTATCAAAAGATTTTTTGACCAAAACATTTTTTATCTAAAGTTTATTTGGTTGAAAAATTTTTGGATCGCAAAAATTTCCACTAAAAAACATTTCACTCTTATTTGAATAAGCTAACATGGCATCAAATAATTTGGTCGAATAATAAGCATGTACCATAAAATTGCATAATTACTCATAAATAATCAAATTATTGAATAACAAATAATGCAACCTAGCTTGTAGCTCATGGAAGGGAGGCTTGGATGCCTACGACTTCTTCCATTTTGCATCCTACAATTCATGCCGAAACTCATCTTTCCATGAATTTGCAATGTCTAGGACATTAGAGTCAAAGTTCTATTCTGGTTTTGGATATTTAATCTTGTCTTTTAGTTCTTCTAGATGTTTAGTCTCATGCCTAACATCCTTATCTAAAACATCACATTATACTAGTTCCAAGATTTCTTGAGAGTTGTTAACTAGAAGAATCTTAGTAGCCTCTCATTTTCTAGGTTGAAGCAATTTTACAAATTTATGAGCGGGTATAGATGATTCTATATGTACACACTCTCCTTTTTTTAATATCTAAGAGTGACTTTTGTGTACACGCATTAGGAGGATTCAGGTCTTGTGTAAGTAGATTTTCATGGGTGATGGACCACTCACCATTGGTATTTGCATGGGTGATGGACCACTCACCATTGGTGGAGAAGGTAGTATAGGGATGTGAGGATAGTGCAATGGATATGTCATTTGATGAATCCAAGAATTAGTTATTCTACTAATAGAGAGAGGATTGGGTACCTTCTTGAATAATTATCGAGCTACCTCAATCATCCTTTTGCATATATCTAAATTTCCTCACTCCAGATCGGCTCTTGGATAGCATTTTCCATGGCTCCTAATAGATGGTCTTGCAACAATCCTAGCCTGATATGCTTTCAAGAGTATCTAGAGGCCTTTAGGCATTAGTTTTGCCGCTATCAACCCTACATGCTGACATTCATGCTGTAGGTTTTGTCTTTTCTATTGGAGGCTTTCTTTCTTGCACTCCTTGGCTCTAACTCCATGCGCTAGTTCTCTATTGTGTAATTGAGAGTTAGATTGTGACAACGAATTCATCATTTCATCAAGATTAATTTTAATTGAATTTACACGTTTAGATCTTTTTTCCTTTAAAATAGGCTTTTTTTTCTCTTCTCCTTTAGAAAAGCTTGTTTAGGCACTTGATCATTGTGTTGCTTCTTAGGCTTGTGCTTCCTTTGTCTTGGCTTGTGCTGGAAAAGACATAACTTTTAACATTCACCCTCAAGTTCAAGCTTCTTTGCTTTCAAGTGTGGGGGTCGGTTCCTTCATACTTATCATGCCTTTGAGCTTTTCCATCCTCTTTAAATCTAAGAACTTTATAAGAAGGTCTCCAGTTTGCTCCTTGGTGTTGAAATATTGAATATTGATCTGCTTATCCACAATCTTTTCTCTTATGAAATGATAAATGGACTTCTATATGCTTGCTCCTAGCATGGAACATTGGATTCTTTGCAGGATAGATACTTATCTCCAAGCAAAGGAACAATGACAACCTGAATATCCAAATCTTATAAGATCTTTTTAAACCACATTGCCTCACATGTGAGTTGACCAAGAGCTCTATATTCTACCTCTATGGAAGACAATGCAATTGTGGGTTGTTTCTTTGACATCCATGATACACAAATCTTCCCAAGCATCACTATGTATCCTGAGGTACTCCTTCTATCATCCTCATAGCTAGTCCAATCAACATCTACATAACATTTAAGTTTCAAATCACAATCATATGCATAATAGAGGCCTTGTATATTGTGATGAACCATTGATAGTAGTCCATGTGTCCCAAAAGCCCTTGGACATCTTTCTTGCAAATGGGTCAAGGCATTCCCACAATTGCCATGATCTTATCAAGATCTTATCATGGTATCCCAACAAAGTGCCATGAGTTACTAAGAAGTAACATTTATATGGATTCAACTTAAGGTTAGTATCTTGACATTTAAGGAAAAAAAGAGAGAGCTATGCTAAATATTCATAAAAACTTTCAACTAGAATGTTCTTACCCATTATGAGAAATGTGGAGAAATCATCCATAAAGATTTTGATGGACCCCAAAAGCAGATTATAGAAAATGATGGATATTCTATGGTTGAAGTTTTTCAAGCATTTCTAATTATGAATGCCATTTTACTATACATATAGATCCCCCATGCTATTAAGAAAGTTTTCTTCAATGGATCCTTCTTATGGATGGCAATTTGGTTGTATCCACTGGATCCATTCATGAAGTTGTAGAGGGCATGATCGGCCACATCCTTGACTACTTGCTTTGAGAATGGCATGGGGAATCCATCAGGGAGTGTAACTTTGTTGAGGGTTGGAAAATCCATGCACACACTGATTTTGTTCAACTATTTCTTGGGTGTGATGACCATAGAGGAAATCCAATTTGAATGTTGTTTAGGAAATATGTTCCAACTACTTCCATTTTATCAATCTTTGTTTGCACTACCTCTACATACCTAAGATTAATTTTTTAAATCCTTCCTCTTGCTACTTTTAGATATGAGACTAATGGGATGGTGTGGAGTCCCAAGGTCACAAGAATGCTTGCTAGATCCTTATAGTTCCATGCAAAAATATCTTTAAAATTCTATAGAAAAGTGATTACTGTATGTAATTTAGTTCTTGCCATAGCCAAAATGCCTACAAGATTGGCTTTGCTTCCCTTGACTCTCCCAACTTGACCTCCTGTACTGATTGTGTTGACTCACTTTCATCAGTGTCTTTCTTCTATTTTGGTGTTTCTAGTTTTGCTTTGCAGCTAACCTAAGGGTATCTCCTTGATGGGTAGCTCAACCAAAGATTCTAAATCTTTATCTTTCAGTAGCTCACACCAATCTATATTGCCCCCATGCTCCCCTTACAATGGGTTCTTCTTCCCCCTTCTTTTTCCACTTATCAGCTTACCTGGCCCTTAAACTTCTATTCTGGAGTCTTCTTATGCTTACTTTGATGAAGAGAAACTAGACATGGCAGTGTAACGTGGATGGGATTTAAATTCCATCCAACAGAGTAAATCTTCATCTTGGTAGATTTCAATTAGACTGAGGGATTCTAGCTCTACTTCTTCTAGCACTGCAACTATTTGAGCCCATCTTGCTCATGCACCCACATGAAGTTGCATCTCTAGAAATAGCAGAAGTCCTCTTAGTGAGCTAGGAAGCTTGAGGAAAATGAAGTATAGTGTAAAATGTGATCCTTGCACAATCAAGATGATGCTTTCAACTATCACAATGAGTTTTACCTTATTGTGGTCTAGCATGCTCACTGTGAATCTTATGTCCTTGGAGGGTATGAGTCGCTTTTGGCATGAGGTTGATACTTGAGCCACCATCGATGATAAATCCAAGTGTCAGCCATGTAACTACACGTGCACCAAGTGTCCCAGTTAACTCAAGTGGATGCTTCTAGAAGGTTCTGGATCTCTTTGGGCAAAATACTCTCCCCATGTCCCCCATGGGGATTGAACCCAAGACCTCCTCCTTCACATCCTTGAGAGTTAACCACTAGGCTAAGTGGGTCACTTGTTCACAAGAGCACAAGACCTCCTAGTAAGTCTAAACTCGAGATGTTTGGTCATACACACGGATGACCAAACTAGAAGGTTCTAGATCTCTTTGGGCAAAATACTCTCCCCATGTCCCCCATGGGGATTGAACCCAAGACCTCCTCCTTCACATCCTTGAGACTTAACCACTAGGCTAAGTGGGTCACTTATTCACAAGAGCACAAGACCTCCTAGTAAGTATAAACTCAAGATCTTTGGTCATACACACGGATGACCAAACGATGTCTGATTTCATATCCGTCTGAACCGGTCAGACCCTTGGATCATAGACTTACTTTATTACATTCTTCCCCACTTGGAAAATATTTTTGTCCTAAAAAATAGAGCTATATACATATTGTAGACAACCCCCAAGCCTCATGTTCTAAAACTGGAAGAACATGGTCATGTTCTAGAACTGGAAGAACATGTCTCATCTCTGTGGTGGCGTCCTTGCCCAAATGATTCTAAACGCTGTTTCATTTTGCAATTTGATGAACTGTACAAAGTACAAACTAGTGAAAGAATTACAAGGGTGGATCTAAACACATCCCTGGCCAATTCACAGTTTCTAGATGTGCACTCTAGGTACAAAATATATGAACTGGATGGATTCAAATTAGTAGTCCATTTCTATGCATAACTCGAGCATGAACTTAGTAACTAAGGTAGGATTCTTATCCCTTGCAAAACTTTGAGAACTCTTGATTCACTTGAATTTGATTTGGCACTTTTGGTTGTCCCAAAATATCTAACTTGGATGTTTGTACAATGGTTTACTTTGATCCAACAGTTACTTGATTTTTCTACCCTACTAGATGTGCTTAACCTTGGGAACTTGAAAACCTTTAATAGAACATCTCCAATCCTTTTTGCTAGGATTTTCAAATGAAAACCAATCAGAATTCCAAGTTCTTAAATTTCTCAAATTCAAGTTCAATTGGTTATTCTTGACCAATTTTGTAGTGACAAGAGCTTTTGAATTCTTGTCTTTAGATTCCTTTCTACTATTGCTTTTAGGTACCTATCCTAGCCATGAATTTTTTTTTACAGGAATCTCTCTACTGCTTAAGTCTAAGCATCAACTCATGCTTTCTGGATTTGTATGAAAATCCCTTTAAGGATAGGCAAACATCATGTTTTACCTTCCACAGACTTAAGTACCATTTTCACGGTTGCAGACTACACTCTTGGAATTTCTTCTCTCTGTTCATACTTGGAACAGCTTACTTTTTCACAAATTTCCATTGGATAAATGGAACTTGAGTGAATAATTCCTATTGGAATTTTTACTACCACCACTTGGGAAATCTACAGAGTAGTTCTAATCGCACATTCGACAAGCATGGCCAAGTTTGATCAAGTCTGGTTGATAGTTGCAACAAAAAATAAAGACTTAGTCTTTACCTTTAAGATCTCTTAAACTATCTTAAGCTTCTTTGCTTACCTGCAAGATTTTAGAGATATTTCCCTCAACTTAAGTCCAAATATTTTCTAATGATTTTTAGATTCCAAAGCTAAGAATCATTGATATACCTTTGGGTTATATCACTATTTGGACTTAAATACCAAAACTCGTGGTTAGGGATTTGGTGGGAACTACTTGCTATAAAACTTCTCTTGAAAGATGCTAGTCTCAGATCTAGGGAGATTTTTCTTTCAAGAACTTTTTTGATTCCTTCCAAGGAATCCAGCAATACTAAGCTAATGATTCATCTTGGAATCTTTTGCTTTCCAGTCTAATGATTCATCTTGGAATCTTCTCCTTTACTGGAAAGATCTTCAAAAGGAATTCTAGACTTTTGGATAAGACCAAGACTTAAGGCGTTGCTTGTCCAAAAGATATTCTCATTTAACTAATGAAATAGTTAATTGGAATCTTTCATTAGCTTATCTTTAGGAAATAGCTTAATTTCCAAAGATTACTTTGCTTGGGTCTCTTCTTTAAGCTCTAATTATCTTAAACACCACCAAGCATACTTTTCTTATCTTCAGAAAAGTGCTTTAATAAAGTTTCCATGTTTATGTTTGAAAACTTTGCACAAGCAAATAATGCTGGGAATCATTTACTTAATCTTATAAAAGATATTCTTGATTTTTTATAAGATTCAAAGCTTTACCGCTTGAAGCTAATCTTTTAGGAAAGAACTTGTTTCCTAAATTGTCTTTAGGAAATATCGTGATTTCCTAAGATATATCTATTTTAAAAATGAAAATAGTTTGAATCATTTCATTAATTGTCATAACTTTAGGAAATTACTTGATTCCTAAAGATCAATTAATATTTGTCTTGGTTTCTTTTTTAAGCTTGAGTTAGCTTAAATAGAATCAAGCAAGTTTCCTTCAAAAGTTTTTGCGTCGATTGAAGACCTTGCATCATGCCTCGAGATGCATTTTTGGAAACTAACATCTATGAACACTAGAGTTCCAGGGATTCTAGAAGTTCAATACTTCTTATTTTCATCAGTGTTTGATGAATATTAAAGTATTAAACCTTCCAAAATTTGTTGAACTTACAAGTTCAATTGGTTTGTCTCAGCAGAAACTTCCCTACTTGGGTGCATGAACATCCAAAAACGACTAAATCCATGTTAGTTGCTAAGAATGTCTAGGTTCCTTCCCAAACTTAGACTGAGCATGAACATTGGAAAGTAGCTCTATTTTCTTGGCATCTTAATGACAAGAAAAAATGAATACTTACTTTCAACATGCTTTCTTTTCCTAAAAAAGACTCCTACTAAGTGGTACCTATGTATCACTTTTTGGAGAAAATAGACTAGATACTTAGTTGCATGATGGTCAAGATCCTTGCAACTAGGTAATTTTCTATTTTTTCTACCTAGCTAAGTCAAGTTAGAAAAAGAAAGGAACAAAAGTATACGTGTTCAGCTACTTACCAAAAGATCATGCGTATGCACATGCATCTAATTGTATGCAAATGCATGTTCATGTATGCAAATGCCCATTCTTGGGTGCAAATGCATGTGAGTACATGCAAGTGTAATGAACTTAAGTAAATCTCAAGCTTATTAGGTATGCAAACAAACATCCATGCAAAAACAACCTGCCTGCTATTCTGACAAAGGTAATTATTCAAGTGCATGAACTGGAGAATTAACTACCTTTCCCAAGCAAGTGTGAATTTGATGTGCCTAAAACATTCTTTTATGCACAAATAATCTTTTCATTTTTGTGCATGAATGGAAATAGAAATTTCAATTGCATGCCTAAAATTGAAAAGTTCTTTGTATACTTTTGTGTCATTTCAATACCGTTTAGTTCTCTAATTAACTTTCATGTTCAGATAATCATAATTGGACTACGCTTTTAGTCCTAATTAATGCATCCTAAATGAAAGCATTCAAGCAAACAAATATCAAAATGAAAACATAATTTGGAAAATACTTAGCTCCACATAGAGCTACGTCCTTCCCTTGATCCTTTGGAATAGTGATTTTGTCCTCTTGATCCTTGCCAGGAGCTATAGCTCTTGGACGAGGTCTTCCTCTACAGAGATAAAAGCTCTGAAGAACGGAAGCAAGGTCATTAAACGACGGCAAAGGTTGTGTTCCCTTGGTAGCCCAATGGTTTCTGATGTCCGAAGTTGCGGGTTCAAGTCCCAAAGTCTCTGCATGAAGAAGCTATCTTCTTTTGCCTTTAAATAAAAGAAGAACAGCTCGAATATAGCACTTGTAGTTGTATTGGGTCCACAAATACAACATATGTCAACTCAGGTACGAACGGTTGGAACAAAATCAGTAAATCCGCCAGGTGACGAGTTCAAAACCGGATCTCTGAAGAATTCGGTGATCCATAGAAACAGTGTATGTTTTTTTTGCTGTGCTACGCAATGCTCCAAACAGATAAAGACCAAAATGATAAGAGAATTGGTCGCGTGTCCCCAGCTGTCGGCCTACTGATAAGGCAAGATGTCCAACAGCATCCGTCACACTGCAGAGGTTGGAGCTTCGATACAAAGTTAGAAGATCAAAAATTTATTCCTCTAGAGTCAAGCTATATGAAGCTTGTGGCATCTTGGTTAGCCCAAGCACTCAAGAAAATCTGAGTGGGATCCTCTCTCTGCAACAATGTTTTTAATTTCCTCTCCCCAGCTTCTACTGCTACACGACGTACGACTCTTTTGGTTTGCCACACGCTGAAGATGGACCTCTTAACGTATGCTTGACGATCTCGTATGGTGCTGGGAATATGCATACTTTTGTAGCCTCCTACAGCAAGCGAAACACAGCTTTTCATATATTTTGTCGAAGATAGTATCCCATCTCCAGAGATAAAAGGCGCAGGCATGGAGAAGAACAAGAACTACAAGGTTCAGTCAATAGTTTTGACGGAGAAAGTTATTGCGGTAGCACAGGAGGGCTTGGAATTGAAGGCAATGGAGAATTTGTCCGCCAAACTGATCGAGAGGACACCGTTGTTGGCAGCCTCTGCTGCAGCATCATCTTCCACGCAGAGCCGTTTCCCAAACCATTCTTCTCAGTCCTGGTAGCGTAATTGCTCAGTGCATGATGTGATAGAAAAATAGATCGTAATAGGAACGATTGTGAACCGTCCCGGCTGTTGCAATGGATAGCATCCATCCATAGCTTCTGAAGGTAACGAGGTCAAATCCCGTATTCTACAAAAAGTACGCATAATCATTTTGGCTAATCAATCCAATAGCAATGACTGCATACGACGAGGAGTACTTCGACAAAGATGAAGAAGTGCTACAATAATGCAATTTCGACGCAGCTCAACAAGAGCTTACAAGGAAAGCGATGAAGCTAAAAGTCTCCATAGATCTCAACCTAAGGGCTTTGATACCAATGCAAGAGAACAAGGATTACGACCACCACCTGCTAGAGAGATGACTCTCCTCCCAACCAAATGCCTCTATATATAGCTCTCTCCAGGGGACTGCCTTCTTGGGCAGGTGGATACTAACCATCCAAGTGTCAGCCATGTAACTACATGTGCACCAAGTGTCCAGTTAACTCAAGTTAAGTCAAGTGGATGCTTCTAGAAGGTTCTAGATCTCTTTGGGAAAAATACTCTCCCCATGTTCCCCATGGGGATTGAACCCAAGACCTCCTCCTTCACATCCTTGAGACTTAACCACTAGGCTAAGTGGGCCACTTGTTCACAAGAGCACAAGACCTCCTAGTAAGTCTAAACTCGAGATCTTTGGTCATACACACAGATGACCAAACAGTGTCCGATTTCAGATCTGTCTGAACCGGCCAGACCCTTGGATCATAGACTTACTTTATTACAAGTGCCCTTTCTACCCATTTTTTAATGAGGAATTCACTAGATGCTTGTGGAATCTTAGTCACCAATGCTTGACCCTTTTTCTTTTTCTAGAATTACTAAAAAAAGGGTCATGGAAGCATCTGTTCTTCCTTCCAAGGCTCTGCTCTTGAATAAGGTCAAGAAATTTCTTACGTGATCGTCAAGATCTTTGGTGGATGCTCCTCAAAAAGTGGGGAAGTTGATATTGATGCATGATAAGAGGGAAGCAAGATCTCCTTGGGCCATTTCAGAGCTGAGGAGAAGATCCCAATGAAGAAATTTGCAATTTTTTGTCGTTATTGTACTAGACTAGATTCCTACTATAGTTGGCAAGTCTATGAGTAGTCGAGGCAAGACTAAGAGAAGTATGATCCAACCAAGTTCTTGTCATAGAATAGGAGGTGCACTCAAAGAACACAATCATTGAGCCCCTAGGTACCTTTAGGCATGCCAATACTGGGGTTTTTTCCATAAATGGATTATAGGGATAGTGAGGATTGTTTTAGTTGGTTGGAGAATGACAACTTTGAGAGACTTAGATGATGTTTATCACATACCAATTCATATATGGCATGACTTAATGGAGGAACTTAAAATAGAGAATTGGAACTCTTAACAAAAATTGATACAGGAGAAGAATATGTAAAAGACCTTGTGAACTATAGACAAAAAGTGCTCTTACAACCGACAACAAGCATACAGTAAGCCTCACGTTGAAGTGGTTGCAAGCACCAAATCCTTCTGCTTCCACAAAGTTTCTCAAGCACATCTAGCAGATTGAACTTACATAATTGATCCTACAAGAAACTCAACAAGTCAAGAGGATCTTTAGGGACAAAGATTAGGAGAAGATCTCTTGAAAAGGAAGCAGATTGAGCACGCACAAAGTTAATCCTACATAGAAGATAATAGATCAATGAGCTATTCAGTTGTAAAATTTGGTGAAGAAAAAGCCATTTGAATGCACATAGTAGTAATCTCATGGCTCCTCATGCTTCTTTTCTTCTATAATCGCTACTTTGTTGATCCTTCTATAGGTCTAAGTTGCTCTACCAATTACTAGCCTCTCCAACAACTTCTCTAGATAGTGTCTTAGTGTCATCGTCTCTTGATCACTTGATCCAGAGAAATCACTACTCCATGCTGTGCTATCCCATGATTCTAACCTTCTCAAGATTACCAATATATATATATATATATATATATATATATATATATATATATATATATATATATATATATATATATATATATATATATATATATATATATATATATATATATTTCTTGCCCTTCGGACACCTTCTATAGAGGAGAAGGAATCGATCTATCAAGCATCATCATGGCTCTCATCGATAGTGCTCCATGTTGTACCATCATGATTCAAGGTTTCATTGTAGGGATCTAATTTGCACACATGTAAGACGATGAGGAATATCCTTTGAGATTGACACATCATTCTTGGAAGGCATAGTAGGTAAGAAAAAGATCACTAGTGGTGGATTGTTTAAGAGGATGGATCTCACCAATTGTAGTGGGATTGTGGATGTCATTACAACTTTTTGAGAAGGGTTGTTGGAGTGATTCTAGGGAAACTAAAATTTTGTGAGGGGTCAATTTTGCAAAAAGACACCTTGGGAGTTGTACAAGTTTTCAAAATAAGATTTGTAATCAAACTACTATGAATTATGGAATGTGTTGAACAAGGAGTTGTTGGAGTGCTAATTTGTTAATGTATTAATGCATTTTGGTGTTTTTGATATAGTAGCTCAAGGCTTATGAGGGCATGAAAGGCATGAAAGGCATGAAAGGGTGGACATCAATAATCCAATTTTTAATTTATATAGTTTGTAAATAAACCCATGTAGAGGGTTCTATTTTTAGAAATAGCTAGTAAAGTAGTGGTTAGAATAAGGTTCGTTGTAGACCATAATTTTTTTATTAAAAGCAAACGATTTCTACAAAATTTATCGACTTTTACTTTCACGCATGCGTTTTTAAGCTACTCTCATGTAACCACTATTTTGACATAATCAAAATAGGAATACATGCAGTATGTGGACTATCAAAATAGAGTGCATGGGGGGGATTGCACCCAATACTACATTCTATCTCATCTCCTTGCATATTTATTTTCTCTGTGTGTTTTCAACATTCATAACCTCTATGTGTGCGTGAGTTAAGATCCTAATAACAACCGAATCAGATCTCTACGTGCATCACTACGGAGGGATCTATTTTTGTCCGTTTTGTTGTCTATTCGCTATTCATTGTTCATTTTTGTTTTTGGTTCCGATTCTGATTCCGGTTTTTGTTTTGATTTCTGTTTCTATTTCTATTTCAGTTTCAGTTCCAGTTCTAGAACCAGAACCTACATTTACACCTACATTTACTCCTTCGTCTTTCTCCTTTGGCTTCGGCTTACTCCAAGCTGTCAATTAAGGCATAGAACTTAGGCATAACTAAGGCATTACTTTGGCATCTTTGGCACCCAGTGTGGAAGGCTTTCCGAGATAAATTGAAGGAATCTTTTCTTCCTCCACAATATCATTTACATGTTTGACGTGCATGGACAACCTTTACATGGAAGGAGGGTGACAAGGTCACTACCTACATGGAACGTTTTTTGCAAAAATTATTATTGATTCGAATTCTTGAAGATGTACCAGAGGATAGCTTGCGATGGAAATACGAAGATGGTTTGGAGGTGGGAATCCAAGCCAAGCTTCACACCCTATGACCTACAACCCTGAACAAGGCTATCTCTTTTGCCTATGATGCAAAGAAGGAATTCCAATCCATAACCAAGTCAATCCGTCTACAACAACTATGTCAATGACCACTTTTTGTTAAACCAAATTTTCCTATGAAATGTAATTTTAATGCCCCATCTTACTCTAGTTTTCCTCATCCTCTCCAATCCAACTACTCAAATGCACCTGTTGCTTAATCTCTCCAGCCTACCAAACCACCTACCCTACGAACTTCAGTGGTGGATGCCCAGCAGAAGTGACCACGTATCACCTGTTGGAATTGTGGTAAACCTGGACATACAAAAATGAAGTGTTGATTGTGACCTCTTCACATGAAACCAGCTGCAGTTCAAATGCATAACATGGAGGCCCATAATGAAGAAATTCCTCTTGTTTGGATAGAGGAAGCATTGGAGAAGACTTAAGTACCTTGGGTAACAATATATCAATCCATTCTTTACTTTGCATGCAAGGTACTATCAATAACAAATTGGTTAATATTTTACATGATGATGGTAGTTCACATGATTTCATTTCACATTTATTAGTACAATAACTTAAATTAAAAACATTTCCTTCCTTGTATAAAGTGAAAATTGCATTTCAAGGTAGTCGTTATAATGTAACACGAGAAGTGCAAGATGTTACGATTAGCATAGGTCCATATGTACATGCACGAACATTTTTAATTGCACCTTTACAATCTTAAAATGTTATACTTGGTATTTCTTTTCATCATCATTATAACTCATGCATTGACTACCATACACATACCTTTAACTTTGAATTTAAAGGTCAAATCATTACTTTGCCTGCACGTGGTTTCCAACCATTTCCATTGATTAGTCATACTCAAGTAAAATGTGCATTTAGGAAAGGATTCAATTCATGCATTCTTTTTGTCAATGTCATAAATGATTATACTCAAAGACTTACTCCACAAAGGACTTATAAGGCCTAGTTCTTCCCCGTTTGGAGCACCAATTCTCTTAGTAGAGAAGAAGAATAAAACTTATCGAATGTGCATTGATTATAGAGCCCTTAACAAGATCACAATAAAAAATAGATACCCTATTCCTCAAATAGATGATCTCCTAGATAAGTTACGAGGAGCTCGTATCTTTAGTAAAATTGATCTTAAATCGGGTTACCATTAGATACGTATAATGCAAAGTGATATTTTTAAAACTACATTTAGTGTTGGAGTTGGACGACTGCGGAAGCACATGAACAACACAAGGAAGAAGAAGAAGCTTGGAGCACAACACACAAGACTGAATGTATCACTAGAAAATGTACAATGATAAGTAGCCCATTAGGGCAATAGGCGTATATACAAGCTGGGGGAAAAAAACCTCCTAAAGAGGGAAAAAAGTGCCCCGGTGATCCTAGAGTGTTCACACACATCACTACCTAAATATATCAACAAATCCCCCCTAGGAGTGATTCGGTGAACAAGGAGCTGACTCTCATGTATAATGAAGTGCCAAGCTATGTGGAAATCACTCCACAAAAGGAAGTAAGCCCAAAGCTTTGCGGAAAGCTTCAAACTTCTCCCTAGGCAGAGCCTTCGTGAAAAGGTCTGCAATGTTCTCCTGTGTGGGCACATATGTCAAGCCGATCTCCCCAGTAGAGAACCTCTCCCTGACATAATGATAATGCACCTCAATGTGCTTAGTGCGAGCATGGAACATAGGGTTTCTCGCAACTACCAATGCACTCTGATTGTCAGTGAAGATGGTGGTGGCAGAAGACTGATCAACACCCAAATGAGCCATAAGGAATCTGAGCCACACATACTCAACAGTCGCTGTGAAAGCTGCCCTATACTCAGCCTCACAACTAGAAGTGGCCGCATCCAACAGCCTGCTAATAGAGGACAGCATCAAATGCATCTCCAGTATCATGAAGACTCAATCGTAAACCTGTCTCCATAGGAGTGGCAATAGGCTTACAGTCTTCAAGGCCAAAATGCTGCAATAATGTGTCAATATATTTCGTTTGACACAAAGCCATTCCACCATCAACTTGCATAAACTGAATGCCCAAATATTGATGCAAATGCCCCAAATCATACATCTCAAATGAGGCATGCAAATCAACCTTAAAATCAGCAATATGCCTCTCAATATGACCCGTGAGCAGCATGTCATCAACATAGACAACAATGATCAGAAGCACATCATTAGCATGCTTAACATATAAGGTGCTTTTAGTTGGATTGTTCTCAAAACCATGTGCAATAAGATAGGCATGTATCTTCTCATACCAAGCACGTGGTGCTTGCTTTAAACCATATAATGCGTTCTTTAACCTGCACACCTGGTTTTCATGCCCTTTCTGCACAAAGCCATGGGGCTGAAAAACATACACTTCTTCATGCAATTTACCATTCAGAAATGCAGTTTTAATGTCCAACTGATGTACATTCCAACCATGATGAGCTGCAAGTGCACAGATGCTCCGAATAGTAGTCATATGGCATGTAGGTGCAAAGGTCTCATCAAAATCAATGCCTCTTTCCTTTGCATAACCCTTTGCAACAAGCCTAGCCTTATACCTGTCAAGTGTTCCATCAGGCTTATGCTTCAGCTTGTATACCCACTTTGTGCCTATGGCCTTCTTGCCAGGAGGCAAGTCACATAAAGACCATGTACCATTCTTCATTATAGCATCATATTCAGATTGCATAACAACCATCCAATTTTCTAAATTTTATGCTTCATAAAAAGAAACAGGCTCATTCTCATCATAGAGATTAGACGCAGCCATAGCATAGCAATCTGATGCAAAAGAGGCACTATGAGAGCCTGAACGAGTACAAGATGACAAAGGTGCATCTAATTTGTTGTCAGGCAAAGTTTGCACCAGCCATTTTGGCATAGTTTTTGCCTGCTCAATATCAGCTCTCTCATTAACAAGTGCATCATGTAAATCTGCATTAGAAATGGAATGATCTGCATCATCATATGAGGCCTGCAAAGGCTGAGAAATCACCTCATTAGGACCAACACTAGACTGTCCACCTGTAAAAAGAGGCATCAAAGTATCATACATGTCTTTGGAGCTAACATATGTCTCCTTAGTACATGAAAGCAATGGCTGAATAGAATCTTCCACAAAAACAACATCACGGCTAACCAGAATGTGTTTAGTTTGTGGATGATATAGACGATAGCCTGTACTTTTAGAACTGTACCCCACAAAAATACATTTTACTGCTTTATCATCCAATTTTCTGCGATGTTGTTCAGGCACTAATGCATATGCCAAACAACCAAAAACACGCAGATGAGCAAGAGATGGCTTGCGATCATGCCCATGCTCATATGGAGTGATAGAGTGCAGCGCTTTAGTGGGACACGTGTTAAGTACATATGATGCACACATGACAGCCTCAAGCCAGAAACTATGTGGTAAAGCCTGACTCTTGACCATACACCTCACCATCTCCATGAGTGACCTATTCTTTCTTTCAGCAACTCCATTTTGCTGAGGTATATCTGGCACTGTACAGTGGTATTTTATCCCACGTTCAGCCAGAAATGCATTAAAATCAGAAGACATATATTCCCCCCTCGATCAGAACGGAGGGTGCCCATTTTACATGCTGACAGATTTTCAGCCAAAACCAAAAACTGTTTAAAGCACATGAACACTTCGGACTTTGCTTTGAGTGGATACACCCATGCATGCCTGGAAAAATCATCAATGAAAGTCACGAAGTAAAGATAATTTCCAAAAGAGGGTGTCTGCATAGGACCACAAACATCACTACATTGTACAAGCTGCAATTTCTGCATAGCCCGAACTGAACCATCTTTTGGAAAGGAGGAATGCTGCATTTTGCCCAAAATACAGCCTTCACATACATGTTTTCTGGGTGCCTCAAGCTTGGGCAAAGAAGACACCATATCAGATTTCTGCAGGCGTAGCAAATTAGCAAAATTCAGATGACCAAAGCGTGCATGCCAAAGCTTTGCATCTGACATAGCCTGAGAATCATGAACTGCACATGCCGAATCATTAAAAAATCTTTCATAAACTATGAGCTTATACAGCCCACGACATAAAATGGCAAAAGCAATAATAACATCGCCATTTGATAGATCATGAACTGTACATCTATCATCAACAAATTTCACAACCAAGCCAATCTTGGCTAATGCAAAAACTGATAACAGATTCTTCTTGATCCCTGGCACAAATAAAGCATCTGACAAAGTGAAAGATCTACCATCAGTAGTAGTCAAAATGATCTTACCAACTCCCATAACAGAATAAGAGGAGTTGCTGGCGCATGTAACAGTATTCCCTGTAGGGGTAGGCTTGAGTGAAGAGAAGAAACTACGCTACAAGGTAATATGTTTGGTCGCCCCACTGTCAAAATACCAAACATCTGAGTCTACTACAGACATGCACTACTCATGAGAAGATGGGTCAAAACTGCAGACAGTAGTAAAAGCCCATTCTTCTTCTTACACAAGATTAGCAGACTCTGTTTTTGGTGTAGAGGCTTCTGTAACAACCATTCCTTCCTCTTTCTTCTTTGCCTCTTTAGCAGCCAGTTTTGGACAGTTCTTTATGATATGATCTGTAACAAGTCTCCTAATCTTGAATCACAATCCCACACAGAATAATAGGCCTCGACACCACAAGATATAAAGAAGGAAAACAGAGTATAAGCAGAACAGGAAGAGAGAGAATTTTATTATCTGTACAGATTTACAAGTAGTTCTGATCTGCGTTACAAAATCTATCAGATAGCTTCAATGTGAAGCCTCATCCACCCGTCCACCCTCGAGCTGATCTCAATCCCAATCTCAATCACAATCACAATCTCAATCCCAATCTCAATCGCAATACAATCACAATCTCAATCTCAATCTCAATCGCAATTCTAGAAGTCGAAAAACGATCGTAATGACTGTACGACCATCATCCTTTTCTATCTCTTAGTCTTCGTCTTTTTTTTTTGGATCTCCACCTTTCGCCAGCACACGAACAATCACGCCTTCCTAGACCCGCACTTTTAGAATGTGTATGCTCCAAGATAGCGGCTTTTCCCATGTCTCATGCAAGACTTCCAGACCACCCATGCATCTACTTTTCATGTCCACCTCAAGAATCGTACCTGCAAAAATAGAGGTGATCCCTGCAACGCACTCACACACGTGTCAATCACCCAAAAATAACCCATATACCCATGTGCGTTTTCTAAATCCGCGAACATGAATAAGATGAATGAATGAAGGCTTCTCTTTTTTTTTCTTTTTTTTTCTAAGTGTTAGAAAATGGCACTTTTCCAAGCCCTATAACTCAAAAATGGTGAGGAATCAGCTTGAGCTTGTGAGAGATAAAAATATTTAGTTTTTAAATTTGCACAATAGTGTTAGAGATGCCTCAGGTCCAAATCTGCTTTCAGATATCACTTTTGGGCCCTGCAGAATCGAAAATTCTAGAGAGAGATGAATAAACATGAAAAATCTCTTCATTAACCTATCTTCATGGAACCAAATGAGAGATCACATAGGAACTACAAAAAATTCAATCAAGTAAAGTTTTTCGACTAAGAGTACTCTACCTTTCTCTCCTACAACACTTTTTCAGATTCCTTCATCTTCATGCTCGAAATTAACATACAAATTTCATGCAACAACTTTCTAGAGAGAGAATGTAAAAACTTATTGCTACAAAATGTTGCAGACATGATCAGAATATCCTAAACATAAAATTTCATTATTACCTGCACATTTTTTTTTCCAGGTGGAAAATCAATGTGGCATCTTACAATTCTCCCCCTCTTTTAAGAACTCTGTCCTCAGAGTTGGAAAGAAGGATAATGTTCCATAAACTCATCTAAACCAACCCATGTTGAATCTTCAATAGGATATGCAAACCACTTTACTAAAATTTCCACTATTTTAGGATTCCTAAGATGTCTAATTCTTCTATCCATTATAACTTCTGGTTCAAGCTCAAAAGTGGCATCTTCCTTCAACTTAGATTTGTCCTGCAAAACATGATCAGCATTAGGAACATACTTTTTAAGTAATCCAACATGGAAGACTGGATGAATTTTCAAAAAGTTAGGTAGGTCAAGTAAATATGCAAGAGAACCAACTTTCTTTAAGATTTTGAAAGGACTAGCATAACGAGGAGACAATCGACGATCTTTGCCTAAAACCAGATTTGATTTAGAAGGACTCACTTTCAAAAAAACCAGATCATTTGTTCTAAATTCCAAGGGTCTCTTTTTGAGATCATGATATAATTTCTGATGTTTCTGTGCATCTTTCATGTTTTTCCTTACCTTATTTAGCTCCAAATCCATGTTTTCAAGCATCTGTTTGGATATTTCAACCTGATTCTGTGAATTAAAAAGTGAATGCGGCAGCAAGCAATTATAACCATACATTGCTTCAAAAGGTGTCATCTTAATAGAGGAATGCCGTGCACTATTATATGCATACTCAACCAAAGGCAAATATTCAGTCCAATTGTTTTGCTTATCATTCACATACATGCGTAACATATCCTCAAGCACCCTGTTAACCCTCTCGGTCTCACCATCGGTTTGAGGATGAAATGCAGTACTCATGCATAATTTTGGTCCTATGGATTGAAATGTTGCTTTCCAAAAATTAGATGTGAACCTTGCATCCCTATCAGAAATTATACTTTTGGGTATACCATGTAACCTAAAAATTTCTTTTATGAAAAGTTTAGCAACATGCAAAGTTGTAGCAGTTTTCCTCATGGGAAGAAAATGTGCCATCTTTGTAAGACGGTCCACAACAACAAAGATGGTATCATGCCCACTTCTGGTCACAGGCAACTTTGTTATGAAATCCATAGAGATGGATTCCCATTTTTATTAGGCACATCTAATGGTTGTAACATGCCAGGAGTCCTTTTAAATTTGTCCTTAACCTATTGACATTTCAAACATTCTTCCACATACCTCTTAATATCATATTTCATACGTGGCGAGTAATATGAAGCTTTCACTTTTGCATAAGTTCTAGATGAACCAGGGTGTGCGGAGAAAGGTGCATCATGACAGTCATGTAGGATCTTTTCTTTCAAAACAGATTCTGAAGAAATACATAAACGAGAATTACAATACAAATCATTATTTCTCAAATGAAATTTTCCCCGAAACATAGAACCTGGATTCATACCCAAAAATTTCAAGATTGCTGCATAAAATAAATCTTCTTTTAATTATTTTCCAATATCAAAATTAGAGGATAAAATAGAAATTGAACTGCATAAGGGTTTATGACTCAAAGCATCGGCTACCTTGTTTTCTTTTCCTGATAAGTATTTAATATCAAAATCATATTCACTTAGCGATTGGATCCATCGTTTTTGCCTATTGTTAAGTAAAGGTTGAGTAAATATGTATTTGAGGCTCTGATGATCTGTTCTTAATTCAAACTTTACTCCAAGCAATAAGTGTCTCCAATGTTTAAGTGCATGAACAATGGCAAGCATTTCTAAGTCATGTGTTGTATAATTTAATTCATGTTTCCTTAATTTCCTTGACTCATAAGCCACTACCCTCCCTTCTTGTGAAAGTACGCATCCAATTTGGCTTCCACTCGCATCACATGCAACAATAGAAGGCTTCCCTAACTCAGTATCTTAAGCACACAATTTTCGATAACTTTCTGTTTTAATTCATCAAATGCATTTTGACACTCATCGTTCCATGTGAACTCTCTATTTTTCTTTGTCAATTCTGTAAGAGGATTTGCAATTCGAGAAAACTCCCTAATGTGTGCCCTCTCATATTGCGCCAAACCAAGGAAGCTTCTCACATCTCTCACACATTTGGGTGTAGGCCATTCAACTATGCTTTTAGCTTTCTTAGGATCTATATGAATCCATTCCTTAGAAACAACTCTCCCCACATAAGTCACTTCCCCTTTTGCAAAAAAACATTTACTCATCTTACCATATAGTTTATGCTATGTTAGTTTTTGTAAAGTCTTCCTGAGATGCAATGCATGTTCATCATCATCTTTAGAATACACAAAAATATCGTCAAGAAAAACTAATATAAATTCATCGAGATATTCATGAAACACATTATTAATCAAACACATAAATGTTGCAGGAGCATTTGTCAATCCAAAAGGCAAAACGTGAACTCATAATGACCATATCGTGTTCTAAAAGCGGTTTTGGGTATGTCCTCAGACTTTACTCTAATTTGATGATATCCCCATCTTAAGTCAATTTTAGTGAATACTGTGGCACCACTCAATTGACTCAACATTTCATCTATGTGTGGCAGTGGATACTTGTTCTTAATGGTTTTCTTGTTCAATCCCCTATAGTCGATACAAAGTCTGTATGAACCATCTTTCTTTTTCTGAAACAAAACAGGTGCTCCCCAAGGTGAAACACTAGGTCTTATCAACTCCTTCTTCAATAGATCATCCAGTTGGAGCTTCAACTCTTTCAATTCATCAATATTGAACCTATAAGGTGCTCTAGAATAAGGCTCACTTCCTGGATAAAGGTCTATAGCATGGTCAATTTTCCTAGGAGGAGGCATGCCTGGTAGATCATCACGAAATACATCTGCGTACTCATCTAAAAGTTTTCTAACATATTTAGGTATTTCCTCTTCTTTCTTCTTCTCCTGAAGGTCATGCACATAAACCAAATATGTCTCACAACCCAGTCAAATACCCCTAATCAACTTTATTGTAGAAATAGGAGAAAAACTTGAATTACACTTGCCTGCAAGACGATGTTCCTTCCCTTCTATTTTCAAAGTAAGGATCTCGCTTTCACAATCAATCACGACATTGTTATGAACTAACCAGTCCATTCCGATGATTACATCACATTCTCTCATTTCAATTACATGGAGGGTACCCAAAAACTTATGTTCTCCTAACATAAAATCAAGATTCTCAATACAACCTCGAGTATAGTGTATCCTACCATTAGCCATTTGTACAGGTCTTTTAGTCTGCATCTCAATATGCAACCCTAAAGCTTGTGCCATCTTAAGTGAAAGGAAACAATTTGTACTACCGGAATCAATCAAGAAACTAACCTTATGTGAGGATATGTCCCCCATAATCCTAATCGCCAATGCCCTAGAATGAGAAGAAGTTTTCATGCATTGAAGTCTAGGGCTAGAACACTTACCTTGATCATCCGCTTCCTCAATTGTCATGTTTTCTTCTTGTAGATGAGCTATCTTCACTTGCATAGAATGGTTGATGGCCTTGTTTGGACATTCAAAAGTGCGATGTCCTTGTTCTCCACATTGAAAACAAAGTCCCAGTCTTTTAGCCCGCTCCAAGAAATCAAAATCACGTTGCCAGTGCACAACTTCTTGCTTCTTAAGTGTATGTGTTCGCTTCGGCTTAGTTTTTCCTCCTTGACCGTTAATAGAGTTAGTCGATCTCTGTCCATTCTAATTTATTGAAATAGGTCTTGGGTGTCGATGTCCTGTTGAGATAAACCTTGATTTGGATGCCTTTTTCGTGGTAAACCTCTCCATCTTCTCAAAGTTTTCTGCTTTTGCAATCGCATCAAGAAAATCTACACATCCTGACCCCTTTACTTGATAGCGAAGCTCTTCCCGCAAACCCTCAATAAACTTTCTTTTCAAGGCATCTCGAGAAACTTCTAGTGCATACTTATGTAAACACAAAAATTTCTCCTTGTATTCTTCAACGGACAAGTTATATCTATCATCCTCATACTGCTTGAAAGAGTAGAATTCCATTTTCTTTTCCATCTAATAATGTGGAGAACAATAACGATTCTCTGCTTGCTCTCGAAACTCTTTCAAGAGGATCGGACGTTCACGTGTTCTTGTCTAAATGTATGATTTCCACCACAGTTTTGCGACTTTTGATTCCTCACTAAATACACGTAGGTCAAAGAAATCTTCAAGTTCCTCAATCCATGCTTCAAGATCCTCTCCAGTTTTCTTCTCACCATCAAATTCATTTAATTTTGCTCTTTTAAACACTTGCTTAAGTGCAGACTCACCTGCATCATCATCCTCTTCAGGTTCACGTTGCCGTCTAGCTCTACGTGCGTTCGATGTGCTCGCACCATTACCACCTTCATCATTGAGGTCCATGAAAGCATTTGCAGTACCCTCTTTTTGTTTGTTGGATCTTTCTTTATGTAATTCTACATTCAATCTACGGATAATCTCCTCTTGTCCTTCTATCTTCTTCTTCAAAGCCTGCATCTTGTCCCGGAATCCAACTCTGCTCTGATACCACTTGTAACAAGTCTCCTAATCTTGAATCACAATCCCACATTGAATAATAGGCCTCGACACCACAAGATATAACGAAGGAAAACAGAGTATACGTAGAACACGAAGAGAGAGAATTTTATTATCTGTACAGATTTACAAGTAGTTCTGATCTACGTTACAAAATCTATCAGATAGCTTCAATGTGAAGCCTCATCCACCCGACCACCCCCGAGCTGATCTCAATCCCAATCTCAATCACAATCACAATCTCAATCCCAATCTCAATCACAATCACAATCACAATCTCAATCGCAATCTCAATCTCAATCTCAATCCCAATCTCAATCGCAATTATAGAAGCCGAAAAATGATCGTAATGACTGTACGACCATCGTCCTTTTCTATCTCTCAGTCTTCGTCTTTTTTTTTTTTGGATCTCCACCTTTCGGCAGCGCACGACCAATCACGCCTTCCTAGATCCGCACTTTTAGAATCTGCATGCTCCAAGTTAGCATGTTTTCGCATGCCTCATGCAAGACTTCCAGACCACCCATGCATCTACTTTTCATGTCCACCTCAAGAATCGTACCTGCAAAAATAGAGGTGATCCCTGCAACGCACTCACACATGTGTCAATCACCCAAAAATAACCCATATACCCATGTGCATTTTCTAAATCTGTGAACATGAATAAGATGAATGAATGAAGACTTCTCTTTTTTTTTCTTTTTTCTTTTTTTTAAGTGTTGGAAACGACACTTTTCCAAGCCTTGTAACTCAAAAACGATGAGGAATCAGCTTGAGCTTGTGAGAGATAAAAATATTTAGCTCTTAAATTTGTACAATAGTGTTAGAGATGCCTCAGGTCCAAATCTGCTTCCAGATATCACTTTTGGGCCTGCAAAATAAAAAATTCTAGAGAGAGATGAAAAAACATGAAAAATCTCTTCATTAACCTCTCTTCATGGAACCAAATGAGAGATAACACATAGGAACTACAAAAAATTCAATCAAGTAAGTTTTTCTACTAAGAGTACTCTACCTTTCTCTCATACAACACTTTTTCAGATTCTTTCATCTTCATGCTCGAAATTAACATACAAATTTCATGCGACAACTTTCTAGAGAGAGAATGTAAAAACTTATTGCTAGAAAATTTTGCAGGCATGATCAAAATATCCTAAACATAAACTTTCATTATTACCTGCACATTTTTTTTTCGGGTGGAAAATCAATGTGGCATCTTACATGATCATTCCCTTTACAATAATTACAAAACAATTTCTACTTTTCTGATTTCTTCTCATCTTTATCTTCCTTCTTTGAATATGCAGAGTTAGCAGATTTCTACTTACTAGTTGAAGAGCTCCATTTTTCTTTGCCCTTCTGACTAGCCAAGAAAGCTTGATCTGCAACTCGCATAATGGACCTGTTTTGCCTGTACTGATCTTCCTGCAACAGAACAGAGACTAACTCCTCAAATGACAAGGCATTTGGATTCCCTTTCATCATCAACCAAAGAGTAGAAGCAAAACTCTGATATGAATCAGGAAGACCATTCAGAACGGTATGCACAAGTGAGCTATCTGGTATAACCTCATCAACAGAAATCAACTGTTCCTTCAAGTCTTTGATCTTCATTAGGAAACTATCCATAGAATCACCTTCATTCATGTGCTCACTCTCCAACTGTTTTCGGAGGTAAGCAGCACGAGCCTCATTCCTAGCCTGGTACAATGTGGTAAGTGTATCCCAAGCATCCTTTGCTGTTCTACAAGAGCGAATGTGAGGAATAATAGCACGTTTGACAGACAAAGCTATTAATGGATATGCTTGAGCATCTCTGCCATCCCAACAAATTTGCTCTACAATAGGTGCAACAGAAACAACAGCACGAATAGGAATCTACAGAATATCATCTTCGACACCATCTCCATCAGCTCCAGCACCTGTATTTGCAGTACCTGTAGTCGCAGGTGTAACAGACGTCTATCAACACCCTGCACAATGTTCCACAGCCCTTTTGCAACCAATACATGCCGCATCATATAAGCCCATAATGGGTAGTTGGTACCATCCAACTTATCCTCAACAACCAACATCGGAATACATCACTGCTTTCATCCATGGCTGGTGACTAAAATACCTTGATGCAAAAAATTGACTGTATCTCAAAAAGTTGAATGGAACTGCCCAAACGAATTCCGCTAGACCTATAGCAGACTTCGAGACACTTATACTGGCGAGCAGAAACTGGTATATAACTTTGGCACAAAAAGACGAAATAGCCTACACAAGCACTACAATAGTGCATTCGGAGGCCGAAACGAGCTCAGATCGCGATTTCGGCACCACATAGCGAAGTTGTTTTGATCTCTGAAACACCCTGAGTATGCTCACCAAATTTCGTGTGAATCTAAGACTGCAATCCATGAGGTGTAGACGACACCCTAGATGAAGCGACGACCTACTCTGATACCAATTTTTGGAGTTAGACAACTGCAGAAGCACACGAACAGCACAAGGAAGAAGAAGAAGCTTGGAGCACAACACAGAAGATTGAATGTATTACTAGAGAATGTACAATGATAAGTAGCCCATTAGGGCAATAGACATATATACAAGCCAAGGGGAAAAAACCTCCTAAAGAGGGAAAAAAGTGCCCCGGTGATCCTAGAGTGTTCACACACATCACTGCCTAAATATATCAACATTTAGAACTCAAGCCGGTCATTATGAATTTATGGTAATGCCCTTTGGACTTACTAATGCTCCTGCTACATTTGCACGAATGATGAACAACATTTTTCTTGATTATCAAGCTTTTGTTCTTGTATTCTTCAATGATATACTTGTTCACAGTGACGATAGTGAGCACGAGAAGCATCTTGAAGTAGTTTTTCATTTGTTATGAGAGAACACACTTCACACTAATCTTGAAAAGTGTTATTTCTTTCAACATAAGCCAGAATATCTAGAACATATTAGAAGGCATGCATGTGAATCCAAAAAAGATTAAAGTTATAGTAGAATGGCCTACACCACAATCAGTCAATTATGTTCGTTCTTTTCTTAGGTTGGCTAGTTTTTATAAGAAGTTTGTTTGAAATTTAGCGCGCACTGCCTCTTACCTTATTATTGAAAAAGAAAATAAAATTTGCACGAGGACTTACCCAATAAGAATCCTTTGAAAACTCAAACATGCATTTTCACATGCACCTGTTTTATAGTTACTTGATTTTTCACAACCATTTCATGTTGTTACTGATGCTAGTGGTTCACGAATAGGTGTTGTTTTAATGCAAAATGATAATCCCATTGCATTTGAGAGTAGGAAGCTTAAGCCATCAGAAAAGAATTATATTACATATGATAAAGAGTTGTTAGCAATTGTGCATGCTTTGCAAATTTGGAGACACTATCTTATGAGATCTGAGGTATTCACCAAAACCGATCATCATGTTATTAAGCATTTATTAAATCAACCTTTAATTTTTGATCGACATCTTAAATGGACTTCATTCATTCAAAATTTCCAACCCATGATCCAATATCAACCTGGTAAAGCTAATGTTGTATTTGATGCTCTTAGCCGTTTTCCTTCACATTCTATTGTTTTGCATAATATTCTTGCCAAACAAATTCATTCTTTTCAAGAAATGATTTCTACTTATCATCTGATTTGTATTTTTCACATGCATGGCATGATTTCAACAATGGTGCATCTTTATCTGATGAACATTATACATTTCATCATGGTTTACTATATTTTCAACATAGATTCTATACAACCCAAGCTTTTAAAGATTTTATCATCAAAGAAATGCATGAACCATCTTATATGGGTCATAGAGGCATACAAAGCACCATTTTTGCTTGCAAAAATTTATTCTTTTGGCCCCACATGGAAAAAGATATTGCACATTATGTTTCTCAATGCATTGTATGTCAATATGTAAAACATCATCATGGTAAACCATTTGGATTATTAATGCCACTTCCCATCTGAACAAACCATGGGAGCAAATCTCTATGGATTTTATCACATATCTTCCTATCACTTCATCACATAATGATATGATTTGGAAAATAGTTGATAAGTTTAGTAAATAGACATATTTCATTCCATGTAGAAAGACTTTGTCTGCACCTCAGGCTGCAAAATTATTCCTTAAATGCATTTTCCCACATCATGGATTTCCTAAAGTAATTTTATTTGATCGTGATGTTGATTTTTGCAATCATTTTTGGGTTCTATTTTAGCATTTTGGTTCTAAAATAGATTTTAGCTCTGCATTTCATCTCAAAAGTAATGGACAAAGTGAGGCTACAAATAATACTATTCCTTATTTATTGCATTGTTATTCATTAGATAGTCCCACTAATTGGGATGAAAAAAGTTGCCATTGCTTCAATTTGCTCACAATAACACCATACACACCACTACTGGTCGTGCACCTTTTGAAATTGTTTATGGTGAAAAGCTTACCACTCCCATGTCACTCAACCAAACTGATATTCCAATGGTTGATTCTATTGGTCAAGATCACATTTCTATACTTCACAATGTTCATGAGCACATTAGGAAAAGTGAAGAACATTATACACATAATATCAATAAAAAATGATTAGCCAAGGAATTTAAGGAGAATGATATTGTATGGTGACGTATTATTAAAAGAAATCTGAAAAATATTTTGCAGCATCCTAAAATTAAACTTGCACCACACTATTATGGACCGTTTAGCATTATATAGAAAATTGATGATAATTCATTCAAATTAAATATACCATCCCATTGGAATATACATAACTCTTTTCATATTAGTTTACTTAAACCATTTAAAGGAACTTTACCCCTCACTCCACATCTTGATGACCCTCCTTTAATTGAAGAACAATCAAAAATCTTAGTTCTTGAGAAAATCATTGATCATGATGTCACTACTCCACGCACAGGTACTTAGTATCAACAAATTTAGTTAAGTAGAAAAATCACTCTATTGAAGAATGTCAATGGATACATAAAACACAATCAACACCCCATTATGATCACTTAATTTTTGCATATCATCCAGAAACACATTAATGTAACTCCTTCATGAACATTTCCATGCATGTGTTTTTACATGGAACATGCTTATTTTTGTTCAATGATGGAACATGTGAATGACCATCCATGTTTACTTTTATTTTATCAACTGAGGTCAGTTGCTTTTTTGACTGAGGGGCATGTTATGATTTATGGAATGTGTTGAACAAGGAATTGTTGGAGTGTTAACTTATTAATGTATTAATGTGTTTTCATGTTTTTGATATAGCAACTGAAGGTTTGTGAGGGCATGAAAGTCATGAAAGGGTGGACATCAATAATCCGATTTATAATTTATATAGTTTGTAAATAAACTCACGTAGAGGGTTCTATTTTTAGAAACAATTAGTAAAGTAGTGGTTAGAATAAGTGTCATTGTAGATCACAATTTTTGATATTAAAAGCAAAGTCTTTCTACAAAATTTACCAACTTTTACTTTCACGCATGATTTTTGAAGCCGCTCCCATGTAACAACTATTTTGACATAATAAAAAATTCCTATAAATACATGCACTCTATGGACTGTCGAAATAGAGTGCATGGGGGGAGATTGCACCCAATACTGTGTTTTGTCTCCTCTCCTTGTGTATTTATTTTCCCTATGTGTTTTCAACATTCATAACCTCTCTATGCGCATGAGTTAAGATCCTAATAACACAAACAAGCCTTAGTTTTAAAATTTAGTCAATAAAGCCTCAAACCATTCAAATTTAGTCAATAATGCATACAAAGGTCTTGCTATCTCAAAAAAGTTTACATAGAGATGTACAACCATAGTGGCTCATAACAGTTTTCAATTCCTTAACATCGGTCGATCCTGGTAGATTGAGTTTGACCTTAACTTTATCTTCATATGTGGATACTTGATTTTAAGACCAATAACCCTAGCATTTTTCCTTGTATCACAAAGAAAACACATTTATCTAGGTTAAGATAGATTGTATATATCCTACAATCTTGCAACATTTACTTCTTAAGATTTCTAAAAACCCTATTTTTTTCCTTTTTTCTTTTGAAATAAAACCATTGAAGACGTCCATTTTTTTTATTCTACTTTGTAACTAAATCATGTTGCTAAGAACTTATCTATTTCCTTTGTGATCTTGGTAGAGTACTTGTCATTGTATGTGTAACTCCTTTGTTTAACTGATTTAGCATATGGTGCAATAGGAATTCTATGTACACAGACACTTGGATCTACTTCCTTACCATCCTTGTAACTATAAGCAAAAACATCTTTGTATTCTCTTAAAATTTGCTCTTCAGATCTCCTCATATGTAGTCATGTCCAAAGCTATGATTATGTGTCGATATTCTTCTCCCTCTTGAGTGATTGCCATTTTCTTAATTTCTTCTTGATTATCACGAGATTCACCTTTTCTTTTCTCTCTTTATGGATTCAATTTCAAGAGAACCCTATCTTCAATCTGATAGGTCTTGAAATGTGCTAGTACAAATTTATTCTCTTCTTCCTTTTCTCGTTCTCTGTTTCAATTTTTCTTCCATGTTCTTCTTGATGCCTAAATTGTTTGTATTTCCCTCATGTTTTGTCCTTACCTAGATCTTGAGCTCCTATATTTTCCAAATATGGCTTCCTAGCCATTAAAAAGACTAAAAGAATATGGTATATATCCACAAGTTAAAAATATAATCTTATCAAAAACATATGTAGACATGGAGGGATGGAGTTGTTTTACTATGTTTTCCCTCTATCATAATCTATAATCCTTTCAAGGGCAACTACTCTTTGAAAATAGGGTGACTATGATATAGAACACCTAGTGGGAGATCCCTAGAATCTATGGGACCAATCAAAAGAGTCAAATCAGACATTAGAGCTAGAAAAGGCTAAGCCAATTATCCAAAACCCTAAGCTAGGGAGACCTCTCAAAGCTAATAAAGTAGTGAGAATTTTGCAAAATATTTTTGATGGATGCAGTGATCCTAGCTTTCAAGAAGGTACATTTTTCCAATTCATAAGGGCCAAACTCGTGGAAGACTCTTCACTGAGTATCATGTATTCAATCTCACTTTAAAAGGTTTTTTCAAGGCTTTTTTGGAATGCTAAATCGAAAGAGTTTGGAAGAATTTATGGCCTCATTCGAGTGTTCATCAATGAGAAATGAAATTCTTAAAGAGATTTTGGATTTCAAGCAAATCCTTAGTGAATCCATAAGAGAATAACTGAGATAGTTCAAATATTACATTGATCACTGCATACAAATCTCCTCATATGACAAGTCAATACATCTATTTCTAGATGGTCTTATGAGAAGTGGAGAATGAAATCCCTAGGTCTCACGTCCTAGCTTATTAATATCCCTCACTTAGTCACCATCTAGAGTTCTTTCTAAGGTTCCTCTACTCATCTTGCCATCACAAGTAGGTACCTCATCTGAACTCTCTAGCTTATGGCCTTGGCTATCCCCTAAACAAGGAACTTCCAGTTCCTCTAGGCATGTACATCACTAGAATATAACACTCTCTCCCCATTTTAAGATCATTGTCCTCAATGATATACAAGGAGCTAGTGTACTATACACTTCCTAAACAATCTGACTCTACCCCAAATCCATGTGGGCAAATACTAAACATAATCCAAACTCATGACATATTTTAATTTTCTAACCATACATTGCTCACACCTAATGAAAATATTTTCCAAATAGTATTTTATCTCTAAAATCAAGTAAATATGCTTGATTTACTCATTGTGATGAAATGAAACTCAAGAAATTCCTATCTTGATCCAAACTATGATTCCAAGATCTCAATCTATCATACCAAAGATATGATGATCAAAGCTATATAATGATCCAAATTGTGGATGAAAATATCTTTCTACAAAGTAAATCCCAATCCACCCTCTGGAACTAAGTCTATCATATCAAGTCAAGACATGCTAAGAAAATACAAAAACTAGTGGAACTACCACCGCCTTGTTAATGATAAAATGCAACTTGTTACAAGTGGACACAATTTGCTTTATATGTGACCCTCACTATGATCAAATAATTCCAAAACAGGAATGGGATGTCTCTAGTAAATCACTTCCACAGAATCTATTAGTATTACTCTAGCACTACTCGAGATAATGAAGACCCATAATGTGAGTCTACTAAATATACTAAAACAATAAGAACTAGATGTAAGTAAACTCATATCCAACTAAGCTAAGCATTTAGCTCACCTCATAAATGCTATGTATAAAACTTGGATTGAACTCACACATATCAAATAAAATAGTATGTACTATATGAATTACTTCTTAATGCAATTGCCTTGTCTTTTGCTTCTAGGACACTTTCCTATGAACTTGCCTTGTTTTCTATGACACACATAGTGATTATCTCAACTGCCCCTCTATTGTGTAATAGTAAGAAGATCATGTGAATGAACTCCAAACCATAAAAGATATAGTCTCAATGACTTCTCTCCCATAACATCTATCCTACACCTAAATAGAATACAAAGTTCGATATCCCATACCACCAAAATTTGTACCTCACATCGATGTGTATATGAGATTGAAGCCGACCACTACTTTGAGCCAAACAACTCAGTAATCATAACCATAAATAATAAACAGAATTCATAAAGTGTTCCCCAAAGTGTTTTCTTCTCTCTAAAGAGAGGATAGAATCATTCCTATGACTCTATGATTTGTAACTATCTTTAGTGTCAACTCAACTAGAGTTGAGAAACGGTATGATAAATCAACTCAACTAGAGTTGTGAAGGAGTTGGCTTGAATTAAATATTAATTGACAAGAATCTGGAATTCATACAACCTATATCAATCTATAGCATATGTAATGAGAACAAAAACTAAAGTTCACATTTTCCATTCTTACATGGCACACACAAACACATATCTAATGCATGGCTATCCCATGGTGATTACATCATATCCAATGATGTCGTTAATAACCTATGTTAAATCTTTTCCTTTCAAGAAAGTTCCCTCTATAAATTATTTTCAATAGCAACATGTTAAGTTTAGCTTTAACTCCTTATACTAACGAAAATTTTATAAAATTTTGCAAAATTGTAAAGCTATTTCCAATATTTTATTATCCTCAAAAACAACTTGATTTGGACATTTCTTTAGAGTTTGATTGTCATTTCCTTGGAAGGGTCAAATACTTGATGACCAACTATACTTGGAAAGGTCAAATACTTGATGACCAACTATAGGAATGTACAAGGTCGTCTTCGTGAAGCCCTTAAATTGATGAAATTAAATCCAAATTCGAATTTCTTTATCTAAAAATTTAGCACAATTTTTATAGTTTTTTTGCACAAAATTTCAACTTGAAATTCACTAAAATGTTTGTTAAATTTTACCATTGTTTCTATGCTATACATACGGTCAGGCGAGTCTGCAAACAACACACTTGCACTTTTAGAATCTCTTCTAAATATGAATAAAAAATTGAAAATTCTTTGCATTTTAGATATCCCATAGATTCTATAGTGGAGTATTTACTCAAAGAAAAAGTTTTGAAATCGTAATTTCCAACATGAAATAAAAATGTGTTTGTTAGACACATGTACGATCTTTGGCAAAACCTTGCCATCGATTTTCTTGAGAACTACAAGACATTTGACCTACCAAGTGATCTCTATTTTCTTCAAATTTTTGGTAGCACATATTTCAATAAGCATAATTTTCGATGGTGTAAGGCTCAAAGCATTTTGACATTTTGGTCTTTCAAAATAACCAAAATATTTGCCTCTCTATATGTGCATCATTTTAAATATTTGCAAAGGATAACTTTCACTATATTAATCATATCTACTAAATGGTGATATATGTTATCTTCATATTTTCTAAAAATATCTTGATGTGTTTAGATCATTTTAGAAACAAAAACACTCAAATTGAATAAATGAATGAAGAGAACCAATCACGTCTAGGTGACATGGTTTATAGTCATTAAACAAATTCTAGATTCTACACTTTTTTATAGAGATCATTTTGTTGATATATTTTGGTAGTGATGTGTGAACACACTTTGGACTGCTGAGGTAATTTTTTCCCTCTTTAGGATGTTTTTTCCCCTATTTTGTATATATGCCTATAAACCACCCTAATGGGTCACTTATTTTCATACATTCATTTGGTAATACATTCTATATTGTCTTGTGCTCCAAGCTTCTTCTTCTTCCTTGTATTATTCATGCACTTCCATAGACTACCAACTCCAACAATTGGTATGAGAACAAGTCACCGCTTCATCTAGGATGTCATCAACAACCCTTGGGTTAGAGTATCAGAATCGCATGAAAATTGGTGAGCATACTCAAGGTGATTAGTATTTCAAAACACCTTTGTTGTATTGTGTTGAAATTTTGATATGAGCTTGTTTCGGCATCCAAATGCACAATCATAGCAGCTGTGTAAGCAATATTTTCCTTTTGTACCAAACATATATACAAGTTTTAGCTTGTCAATATAAGCATCTCTAATTCTACTATAGGTTTGCTAGAGCTTGAGAGGGTGTTTTTGTTCAACTTTTTGAGATAGAATCATTTTTCTACATCAACATATTTAGTCACTCACCATGGCTGAAAGCAATGATGTATTATGTATGATGGTTGTTGAGGATAAGTTGGATGGTACTTATTATCCATTGTGGGCATACATGATGCATCATGCTTTCATAGCAAAAGGGCTATGGAATATTGTGCAGGGTGTTGAGAAACATCCTACTACACATGCAATTACAATTATTGAAGGTGATGCAGATGGTGTGGAAGATGATGATCTTCAAATTTTGTTCATGATGCGGTTCCTACTACACCTACTGTAAAGCAACTTTGTTAGGATGATAGAGATGCTCAGGCACATGCATTGATATCTTTGTTTGTCAAACATGCCATTATCCCTCACGTTCACTCTTGCAAGACAATTAAGGATGCTTCATATACACTTATAACTTTATACCAGTCAAGAAATGAGGCTTGTGCTACTTACCTCCAAAAACACTTGGAGAGTGATCATATGAATGAAGGAGATTTCATGGATAATTTTTTGACAAATATCAAATATTTAACGGACCAATTGATTTATGTTGATGAAGTCTTTCTAGATGATTCACTTGTGCAGAATGTTCTTAATGGACTCCCAAATTCATATCAAACTATTCTTACTGGACTTCCAAATGCCTTAAAAATTGTAGAAGTTACTCTCTCTTTTGTTGCAAAAAGATAAGTCCAAGTAGAACAAGCCAATTATGCATGTTGGAGATCAAGATTTCTTAGCTATCAAGAAGAACAAAAGTCAATGGAGCACATCTACTGGTAAGTGGAAATCTGCTAATGTTGTACATCAAAGAAGGAAGACAAAGATGAGAAACGATGAGGATGGTGACTAGAGGCAGATGGGGAGCAACTAGCCATGGAAGGGGGAGCTCATGAAGAGCTAAACTCCATGCACATAGAGCAGATGATAGAGGGGCAGTGGGCTAGGCACTTGGCCATGAATGAATGAAAAAGAGAGAATGGAGGGAGATGGTAAGCCTCTCCCACCTACCCATAGACCATGTTGCCAATGTGATCAAGAGATGAGAGGGATGGAGAGGGGAGTTAACTCCCCCTCCAACCAACTTTCCATGGGCCCATCTAACAAGGTGCTAATATTAAGGAACTAGGGGCAAGGGCCTATCCCTAATGGTCATGTGAATATACCTCAAATAAAGAAATGAATGAGGTGGGATATGATCAAATCCCTCTCCATTGCTTTACATGCATATCAAGACAATATTAATTTTATATTTTTAAATTGGCTAGCTTATAAGACACATGTTGGAACCCATAATGATGAGAGAAAAAAAAATTACTTTGTGGAGGATGGTATTGCATAAACACCTTAAAAATTTAACTTTTTATTTTTTTTGGAAATCAAGAGAGGGAGGGTCAAGAGAAGAAAACTACCCATCCTCCTACACAAGGCAATCTCATAAAAGAGAAAAGATAGTGATGAAAAGTGATTCCATGTGTGGGAGTGGAGGTGTGTGTGAGAGAGTGAGTGAGTGAGAGAAGGCAGATTATGGGAAAGTTCTCATGCACTCAATAGAAATGAACAAAAAGTAAACAAAAATTTTGAAAAAATAAGGGTGGTAAACAAGGCCAACCGAAGGCCACACGGATTCAAACCCATTCCAAATGTCAAGGTGCTTCACAAGAAGTGTAGACACAACAATGCTTGAAGAAACTAAGGATTAATGGTTGAGCATCCTTAAGAGTGATGCCAAATGTGTTCGAAAAGGGGACTATTTGACCCTAATTGCCTCGCATGGAAGCGAGGGTTTCTTTTGTTGGGATGAATGCATCACAAGACATGCCCATCATGATCATGGAACGAATGTCTCCAAGACAAGCATCATTGTGAGCAAAGGTGAGCATCCTCATAACCATGTACCCCCAAATGCTAAGTCTGCACACAATAAATACCAATGCCATGCACAAAATGACATGAGTGAACCCAAACAAAACCTTCTTCCTGTTCTCAATAGTGACCATAAGGCCTTGGTCAAGGGACCAACAATACAAAAATGCCTCTCCTTATATAGAAGAGGAGAGGAGGGAATAGAAAATGGCATGTGGTAAAAATAGAGAGAAGACCACATGGGCTAAATCAAATGAAATCCTAAGAGATATGGAGTAAATAAAAAAGGAATCCTCAAGATCCAGAATGATGATATTTGCATGTAGGAAAGAGACTCATATCTTTCGAAAATCAAGAGTAGGGTTTCCTAAATAGAAGTGACTTTTATCCTATGAGTGGACTCATATGTATTTACATCGAAAGGGGAATAAGAGGGAGTTCCCATGAGGGAACTTATACAAAATCTAAAAAAGGTGAGAGCATAGCTCCAATGGGTTTGTCAACACGCCATGTTGCTCATTCCTATTTCATGGAATCAATTCTCGTCTTACATGGTTGGCCCCTTGTTTAAATGCATTCCTAGAACTTCATGTCTAGTATCCTAGGAGCAAAAATAGACGATGATTCTTTTTATAGCAAAGTTTGAGGAGCTTATGTTAATTTGTTACATATTTCTAACCTTTCTTCTCTAATAACCTTCTTAGATAACATTTCTCATGTTTTTCAAGGTTGGTTCCTAACATAATTCTTTATTTATTGCCTTGAAAAGTATGTATAAGTCTTCAAGTCTAGGATCAACTAGAATTGATCCTATCGAATGGTGCATGGTTCCCTTAGCTAAACTAAGATTTCTTGGTCTCCATTGTTCTTCTCACATGAGGTTCTAGTAAAATCTTCTCTTAGGATCTTATCATTGACTCCTCTATTATTGTTGGTAATCCTTCCTCTCCTTTTGAGTTTCTGAGATATTTTGAACCCTCATCCTCTACATTAGTTTCATGTACTTATCTCCTCAACAAGGATCTTGTAATGGCTTGGATTGGCACTAGAGTTTCCATCTCACTTATGCAAGGCTATATGATCTCAATCACATTGAATTGAGTAGGTATTGGTTGCTATTAGAGTTTTTAAGGCAATTTTGAAGGAGAATCTCTTTTTTGCAATAGATACAATAATAAAACCCCATTTTTTTCTTTGTGGTTGGGTTGCAAATGGATAAAAACTCTAATTAGGTGATCAGAACCACACCTATAAAAAGTTCCATTAAGTGGAGGAATTCGAATTGGCCTAGGATATGGTTGAGGAATTGTCTGCATGAGCTTGACAGTGTTTGTGTGATATTGCTCATCATATGATTCATTGTCAAAGTATGGTTGTTCATATGAACATCCATGTTGTGTTATTGGCTCTTTGTACTAATAACATTCTTAGTATTGACTCTGATACTTTTGAATGTGGTTGAAACCACATTCTGTGGTTGAGAAGATTGTGCCCTAATACTCGTTAAACTTTCTAATACTTCCATAGTTAATAAATTCTCAGAGCCTAATATGGTTTATGATATTGGTAATATCTTGGAGTCACTCTATACTAGTCTCTAGGTGGATACATACATGGCTAGGTAAATACTATGGAAGTTGTCTCACCCATTGCATATTATAGTAGCAATTTTTTGTGTATGTTTGATCCAATTTTTCTTTATCCTATAATATTAATGAGACCTTGGCATATGTGTTCTCTCTTATGATGGAGAAGGCATGGGAAGAATTCTACCCCTAGGACATGCCTAGCTTGAATGGTAATTTTTGCACTATAAGCATCATCCCACTGGTGGTGCTACCATAGATTGATTTTGTAGTTGCCATAAAGAGGGGGTTGGGTGTACTCCAAATTTCTTAGATAGTAGACCATCTAGCTCGTCTATTGATGGTGTATATAAGGTCACACTTTGTGCTTAATTGGATCTAGGAGAGGCTTTTGGTAGGTTCAATTATTTAGTTAGGTTGTCCTCTAAATGAATACATGCATGGACAGTTGCTATTCATACATGCTATTCATCTCACATAGAATAGATCTCTTAATTATCCACTCCGAAGTCCATATAGAAATAAAGGAAATTAAGTTTTATTGTGATGGAAGCTCAATCACTGGACGTTGATCCACATATTTTTTGAAACGTCTAACAACAAGCCTAACCGTTTCATTGTTAGCTTGTTTAAATTTGTGGATAGGATCTAATCAATCATTGCAAAGTTTTCTCACTTTGGAGATTGTAAATAGGAATTCATTCCCTTGTTTTTCTGTCAATACATTTGAATTCTACGATGTGATTGTATGGACCTCCTAAGCCATCGTAGTGGTTCTTCATACAATTTTCCTCTTAGGAAGGATGGAGCGCCTAGTTGAATCTAATATTCTTAGAATCAAGTAAGCATTGGGTTTCACTTGGTGCCCACATCCTATCACTCATTTGACTACTAGGGGCACTCTCATAGGTATAGGTGAAGTAAAAATAGGATTTGGCATGGTTCTTGGGACTGATGGTGGAAATGGTATCTATGGTGGCATAAATGGAAGAGAATCTTTCTTCATCCATGATTAATGCCCTTCATCTGTACTTCCCTATACACTACTTAGTCTTGCATCGTTATTACATGCTCTAGCCACTTCCTTAAAGAGAATATGGACTCGATAAGGTAAATGTATCTTGCTTTCCTAGATTCCTCCAACACGCGATACTCTATCTTGGACCTATCTAAATACATGGATGAACCCTACCTCCTTGGAAGTTTTCGATTCATAGATAACGACAAGCATGAGCCCTACTCCATTCAATGGAGAGAATACCCATTGTGCATATTGAGACTCCACAATCGTCCAAATCTCCCAAATCATCATCATGTGATATCATATCCCCTCCCAAGTCTCTTATGAGCACTAAATTCCCTCTAGGTGTGCAAAGGGCTCTTCAAAACCTTCTTCTATTGGATATTGACTTCCATTTACAACCTAAAAAATATCATTGTTCTTCTCAAGGTGATTTGATCACTATGAATAGACTTTCCATCTTATCTATGCAATAACCTCCTTCAAACTTCACAGTGAGTCTCGATCTCATCATGCTTCCATGAATTTCTCTCAACTTCACGATTAATTGATTGAGTATAGGTAGCTAGATGAAAGCCACCAAAGCACTAGTTTAAACAAATTACAAGGAGGTATGATACTCTTATTTGATCATATGCATTTCCTCTTTAATAGACTTAGGTCTATACATATCATTTGATTGTTCCATTTACTCAAAATCTATGGTAGACCCACACAAAGTTTCTAGGTAGAACAATATGGTACTCTGAGTTAAACTCTTGTTAGATGAAATCCTACTTCTTTGAACTCCAATGACTCATCTTAACTCCAAGTGCGTAAATATTTTTTCTTAATTTCCATTTCATTTTCAAAAATTGTGTATTTCTATCTTTTTTAGCGTGTTTATTCATTTGATTTTTTTTTTGTTTCAATAGTTAAGCATTTTAAATTTAAATGACACAAAAGATAGAGAAAATTCTAGAGAATCTTGAGATCCAAGAATACCTACATCCCAACAAAATATCTCACACACTAAGACAAGCTTTAAGTTCTCAAGGAGGTCCCTACTCCTATTCTTAGGTCCACTTTCTCTATGGTAGCTCCATTCCTTTGCAATAAGAAGTTATAGCCATATAGGAAACATCCCAAGGATTATTCAAATGAAGCTAGACCTCGACAAATACCAAAATTTTCAAGACATTTGGCCATGATGTCTATTAGATGATTACCCCATTTTGTGAGAAATCATGATGCCCCACTCAAGGATGCGTGCTCAATGATGTCTCCATGTTATGCATTGATAGGAAATGTTTTGAAACTAGAGGCAATCTTGATGATTCACAATGCCCTTAGGTTTGTTCAAGTGACTTGACTTACATGGATATATCATTCCTACTACTTGACTTGACTTACATGGATAGATCATTCTTGCTTCTTGACTTGACTTACATGGATAGATCATCCCTATTGCACCTAATCCAAAGCAACTTTGTTGGGATGATAGAGATGCTCAAGCACATGTGTTGATAGCTTTGTCTCTCATATGTGCCATTATCCCTCACATTCACTCTTGCAAGATCCTTGGATACACTTACAACTTTATACTAGGCAAGAAAGGAGACTCGTGTTGTTTACCTTCACAAACACTTAGAGAATGAGCATATGAATGAAGGAGATTCCATGGATAGTTTTTTGAAAAAGATCAAAGATTTAAAAGAACAATTGAATTATGCTCATGAAGTCTTGCCAGATATTCACTTTTGTAGACTGTGGTTAATGGACTTCTTGATTCATCAAGTGCCTTAAAATTTGAGGAGTTACTCTTTGTTTCGTTGCACAAAGGTCAGTCCAAGTAGAACAATCCAATATGCATGTTGTAGATCAATATTTCTTAGTCATCTAGAGGAACAAAGGTAAATAGAGATTATCTACTAGTAAGTGAAAATATGATAATGTTGTATGTTGAACAAGGAAGAAAAAGATGAGAAACATTGAGGATGGCGAGCAGAGAGGCAGATGGGGAGCAACCAACCATGGAAGGGGGAGCTCATGAAGAGTTCAACCCCGTGCACATAGAGTAGATGATAGAGGGGTGGTAGACTAGGAGCTTGGACCCAAATGAATGAAAGAGAGAGAATGAGAGGGAGAGGGTAAGCCTCCCCTCACCTACCCATGTACCATGTTGCCATTGTGATCACTTCCCTTTCTCTCTGTAGGAAGCTCCATTTTCAAATTTCTTATGTTTCTTGGAAGTCTTATAAAGCAAGATTCCATATCCAAAAGTGTTTTAGAAAAGTCAGCTTGTACTATGAGTTATAGCTATTTCTTTATCTGTTAGTGTGTCTTGAAACCTAAAAGGAAAACTAGTTTGTCTTGTGTGACTAAGTTGACTACTCTACATGTGTCCAATTCCAGTGGTTCATAGCTCGTTGGAAAGCTTTTAGTGTCTAGTTTATGCGGCTAAAAGGGTTTGTCAATTGGATTCGATAATTTTGAGTTATTTTAGTTTCTAGCGAGTACTAGTCTAAGAGCAGCTAGGTCTTGGGCAGGGTCCAAGCTTCTTGTTATACATTTGGAGGAGAAATCTTCCATCAATGGTATGAGAGAAACTTAAAGACATCAAGATGAGTGAAAGAAGCCCTAAAGGAAAGCAAGACAACAAGTTGAAGTACTTTATGACTACATCAAGGAGGAGCATCTAGAGGAGTGCTCACCATTAAAGGAGTAAAGCTATCTATGAATTCTATAGAGGTAAAACACACCACTTTTATCATGGCTGATAATTCCAATGCTATTGCGAAGCTTGAGAAGGACAACTAACATCCTTGGAGGTTTAGGATGCTCAATTTCATATTAAGCAAGGATCTAGGTGGCATGGTTGATGGATCAGATGTCAAGGCAGTGCCATCAAGCTTTATGGCACCCACCATAGGTGAGTTGAAGGCCATGAAAGATTGGGAGATCAGAAACAGAAAGGTAATGTTCATTATCTCACAATTTGTTAGTAATACCATGATTGGACATATTCAATCAATGGAGATAGCTAAGGACATGTGGGATTACTTGGAGAGGATGTTTAAAACTAACACCAAAGCTAGGAAGGTGTAGCTCAAGAATGAGCTCAACAACCTCAAGAAGCTAGTTAATCTATTAGTCTATGAGTACATTATGAAAGACAAAAACATTAGGGATTCCCTTGTAGCAATTTGTACCCAAGTGGATGATGATGACATGGTGGCCTATTGTTTGAATGGTCTTAAGGACGATGACAAATGGAAGCTATTCACCTCATCTTTCTATGCTAGAGAGAACAATGCCTTTCCTTGATTAACTTACCACACTCATGATGAATGAGGAGATGCTTCAAGGAGGAAAGAAAGGTAAAGGCTCTAAATCTATGCTATATGTATGAAATAGAGGGAAAGCTAGAGGCAAGGGAAGAGGCAAAGGAAGGACAAATCAGTCCAAAGCCATGAATGAAGATGAAGCTAGCACATCCTATGGCAAAGGCAAAGGAAAAAACCAAAGATGTAGAGGGAGAGGTGGTTACAACAATCAAGGCAAGAGAGGTGAGTGCTATTCATGTGGAAAGCAAGGCCATTGGGCAAATGAATTCCCATCAAAGAAGAATCAAGGTAACTATGATTATAATGAAGGTTATGACCAAGTAGTAGCCATGAGCCATGCCTATAGGAATCATTTGCAGGACAAAGATGAAAAGTGGTACATAGATAGTGGTTGTAGCAACCACATGTCATGTATGATAGATATGTTCACTAATTTGTAGATTCCTAAGGAAAAAGGGTATGTTGAGATAATTAATAATACCAAGCATGTCATTAGACATATTGGAGACATCAAATTTCAAAATGGCAACAAGGGCACTACACTTAAAGAGGCATTGCATGTTCCCTCTATTAGTAAGAATATGATTTCAATTGGCCACATGGTTGAGAAGAGTTACCTTGTCAAATTCAATGACAAAGGATGCTTCATAGAAGATCCAAAGAATGGCTTCAAGCTCATTGCCAAAGGTGAAAGGCAAGGGAGGATGTCACACTTGGATTCAAGGCAAACTCTAGTAAGTATATGTTCATTGCATGTAGGTCATCTAAAATTGCAGTTCTTGCTCTATGGCACAAAATAATGGGCCATCTTAATGTAGAGAAGTTCAAGAATATGTAGAATGATAAAGTTGTTAGAGGACTTCCAAGCTTCACCACACCTAACGTGCATGAGGTATGTGAAGCATGTCAATTTGGGAAGCAATCTAGGGGGCCTTTCAAACCATCAAGCTATGTGGCTCCTAGAGTTTTGGATTTGGTCCACACAGATGTAAGGGGACCTTCAAGAGAGCCATTACATGCAGGTAACATGTACTTATGTAACCTTTATTGATGATTCCTCTAGAAATATTTGGTTGTATGTCATCAATCACAAGAGTGATGTGTTTGATACATTCAAAAGGTTCAAGGCACAAGTTGAGAATGAAATAGGCCACAAGATCAAAACTCTAAGATCAGAAGGTGGAGAGTACTTCTCAAATGACTTTACTGAGTTCTTGGAGGATGAAGGGATGAAGTGGTATTTGTGAAAGAAAAAATAGATAGATTGCAGAGGTAGCTAGATGCATGCTAAATGAAATGAATGTTCCATTTACATATTGGGCTGATGCAACAAATACAACTTCTTACTTGATGAATAGGATAACCACATCAAGAGTTCATGATGCTAATCTAGATTATTTTTATTACCAAAGGAAGCCGGACATGTCTCATCTAAGGATTTTTGGATGTGTATGCTATGCCCATGTACCTAAAGAGGTGAGGGGAGGTAAGATGGATGCTAGGGCTAAGAAGTGCATCTTTATAGGTTACTCTATAGAACAAAAGTGGAATACATGTTACAATCCTATCACAAAGAAGCTTAGAGTATCAAGGGATGTGGTATTTGCTAAATGTACATCATATTATGAACCACCTAATTGTTGAAGATTCACTCACTAATTATGCATAATGACATAAATACAAAGGAAAGTAGAAACAAAATGTTCAGAAAATCAAAGCCTTAGTGAAGGGACAAATTCACGTCTGTAATATACAGCGTAGAAATTTCTAGAATTAGAGTCTGTTGAAACCAGATCAAAATGTATATAAGAGAGAGAGCATAGAACCACTTCCAAAATACAACGAAAGCTAGAAAGGCTAGCTTATGGTCGGAGTTCACAACATTCAAGAAAAAGCAAAGTCAAAATATTAGTGATTATGTCACTAAGATGAAGGACTTGGCAGATAGTCTTGGATCAATTGGTGAAGATATCGAAGACCACATGTTAATAGCGCAAGTGCTTACACGGTTGAGAGGAGATGAAAGGTGGAAACCTTTCGTACTCTCTATTGAACTGTCTTTAAATCATTTTGTACCAGATTTAAATCAGTTGCTTGGACTAATGCTAACGTTTGAGCAAGATTTGAAGACAGATGGAGAAAAAGGACATAGTTCGGCTATGTATGCAAAGAATAAGAAGAAAGGTGATAAAGGTAAAGAAAAAGATGATGAAGAAGTGATTGCCCAAGCAAATTATGCAAGAGGACAAGGTAACGTCAGGAAAAGAGGTAAAGGAAGAGGTAATCAGACTAATAACAAGAAAGCTTGTTGGAACTGTGGATTAAGCAATCACTTGGCTTATGATTGCTGGCATAATTCACAAGGATTAAGTCAGAATCAGAATAACAACAGTAGAGGCAGAAGCGGAAGATATCAAAGAGGAAGACAATGCCAAAGAGGCGGATATGGTAGAGGTGGAGCAAGAGGTTGGGAACAGAATCAGTCTCACAACACTACCTACTACAACTATACAAATGATACACAGAATGACAATCATACGACGTTGATGATGAACTCAATAAGTACATTAGAAAATGAAGACCTCAAGGTATTCTATATTGACTCTGGTTGTTCAAATCATTTTTCAGGAAATATAGAATTATTATCAGAACTTGAAGGAGGTATTTCAAATCATATAGTACAGACAGGTGATAATACAAAACATAATGTAAGGTCAATTGGAAAGGTAAAATGTAAGAATGGAGTTGATCTACTAACAAATGTTTTGTATGTTCCAACAATTCCGAAGAATATGATCAGCGTGGGTCAAATAGTAGAAAAAGGTTTTCAAGTTAGGTTTACAAATGAAGGAGTTTTTGTCAAAGATCCAGAGAAAGGATACAAACAGATTGCCCATGGAAAAAAGGAAGGTAGAATTTTTACTCTGAAAGTACAAGGGAATGTTGGTCAAGCCTTGATCACACATGGTGATGAGGTATTCACAGAGTTAGACCTCTGGAATAAGAGGCTAGGACATTTTAATGAAAAGGAAATCAAAGCTATGGTAGAGAAACAGTCTGTGAGAGGATTACCAAATATGAAGAATCAACATATGATTCACAAGTGCGAAGCTTGTCAGATGGGAAAAGCCCATAGGTTACCATTTCAGAAAAATGGTTACAAACATGATGGTGTGCTAGAGCTCATACATACAGATGTATGGGGACCAACAAAAGAAGGATCAATCAGAAGATCAAGGTATTATGTTCTGTTTATTGATGATGCAACAAGATGGATAACTCTTTATGTTTTGAAAGAGAAATCAGAAGTGTTTGAAGCTTTCAGGCATTTTCATGCATATGCTGAAAGACTTACAGGATAGAAACTCAAAAGACCAAGGTTTGATGGAGGAGGAGAATATTTTTCTCGAGAGTTCAATGATTATCTGTGGAATGCAGGAATCAAAAGAGAAATAACTTGCAGGTATACACCACAACAAAATGGATTAGCAGAAAGAAGAAACCGAACTCTAGTTGAGTTTGCAAGAGCAATGCTAAAGGAGAAGAACTGTCCAAACTATCTTTGGGCTGAGGCTGTAAATATAGCTACATATCTGGTAAACAGATTACCATGTACAACTTTAAATGGGATGACCCCTTATGAAGCCTGGTGGGGTAAGAAACCAACACTTGATCATTGTAAAGTGTTTGGATCAGTTGCGTATGCTTATGTACCATCACAATTGAGACATAAGCTTGAACCAAAAGTTGAAAAATATGTGTTCATCGGATATGATGAAAAGCAGATGGGTTACATGTTATGGAGTCCTCTAACCAAACAGATTACTATTTCCAGAGATGTGACATTTGATGAAGGAAAGAGCTGGTATACAGATAAAGAGCATAGTGTTGAAACACTTGAAGAAGAGATAAGAAGAAATGAAAAAGGTAAATCACATATGCAGGTAAATGGAGATGAAGATCATATGCATGCAAGTACGTCCAAGATCGGATCAGGTATAAGAAACGAAGATGGATCAAGATTTGATGAAGATGTGTATTCAGATACACATGAAGAGTTTGAACCAAGAAGGTCAAACAGAGTAAGGAAACAACCAACAAGGTATTCCTATGACACTCCTTATTTGACTCAGAAAAATTATGCTTACTTAGTAAAGGAAGATGAAGAACCTCAGAATTATGGTGAAGCAAAAGGTAAGAAACAATGGGAAGAAGCCATGAAAGAAGAGTTTAATGCTCTAGAGGAGAAGAAGACTTGGGAACTTGTTTCAAAACCAAATGGTAAGAAAGTGATCGGAAACAAATGGGTTTACAAAGTTAAGAAACTTGCAGATGGAAGGATAGCCAGATACAAAGCCAGACTGGTTGTCAAAGGCTATTCTCAGACATATGGCATAGATTATGATGAGACGTTTAGCCTGGTGGCGAAGATGTCAACCATAAGGACATTGATTGCTATAGCAGCATCAAAAGGATGGAAGCTAAGTCAGTTGGATATCAAGAATGCATTTTTGAATGGATATATATCAGATGAGGTTTACATGGAACAACCTGAAGGGTTTGTAAGTTCCAGTTACCCAAATCATGTTTGCAGATTAAGAAGAGATCTCTATGGATTGAAGCAAGCTCCAAGAGCTTGGAATTACAGACTTGTGAAGTATCTCAATGACCTTGGCTACCAAAGCTCAAAAGCTGATGCAAGTCTACTCGTTAAGAGAACAGATGTAGGTATGATGTACATTTGTATTTATGTAGATGACATAATAATCACAGGATCCTCAGATGAAGGAATCAAAGCGGTAAAGAGACTGCTTGAAAAAGAGTTCAAGATCAGTGACCTAGGAAAGTTGTCATACTTTCTAGGAATGGAAGTTACATATACAGATCATCGTGTATATGTTTCGCAAGAAAGGTATCTTCTAAACTTACTAAAGAAATTTAACATGGAGAATTGCAGAGAAGCTTCAACACCACTTGAAGTAAATCATAAACTCAGCAAATGTAGTGGTGCAGAGTTTAAAGATATGAGAAAATATCAGTCGTTAGTGGGAAGCCTAATTTATGCTATGCTAACAAGACCGGATCTTAGTTATGCAGTGGGAGTTCTTTCACAGTTCATGCATTGTCCGAAGGATCAACATTGGGTTGCAGGACAAAGAGTTCTTAGATATATTAAAAGAACTATAAAAGAAGGATTATATTATCCTTATACGTCAGATATAAAGCTGAGAGCATACAGTGACTCAGATTGGGCAGGAAGTCAAGATGACAGAAGATCAACACATGGGTATATGATATACCTAGGAGATAAGCTAGTAAGCTGGTGTTCAAAGAAACAACACACAGTGGCTTTATCGTCAACAGAAGTAGAATATAAAGGAATTGTAGAAGCAGCTAAAGAAGTGATATGGATGCAGACCTTGTTCAAAAGCATGGGTATTGATCAAGGTATACCTATCATACATGGAGACAATATGAGCTCCTATATCTTGCAGCAAATCCAGTATTTCATGCAAGAACAAAACACATAGAGATTCAATATCATTTCCTAAGGGAAAAGGTAATGGAGAAGGAGATTGAATTGGTATTCACTCCTACAAAAGATCAGATTGCAGATATTTTGACAAAGAGCTTAGATGGAGTAAAGACAAGCAGATTCAAAGAAATGGCAGGTATAAAAGAAAAGAAGGATATATGAAAGATCAGAGAATGCAAATTAGTGATTGAGGGGGAGCTGTTGAAGATTCACTCACTAATTATGCATAATGACATAAAGACAAAGGAAAGTAGAAACAAAATGTTCAGAAAATCAAAGCCTTAGTGAAGGGACAAATTCACGTCTGTAATATACAGCGTAGAAATTTCTAGAATTAGAGTCTGTTGAAACCGGATCAAAATGTATATAAGAGAGAGAGCATAGAACCGGAATGTAGTGCAATAGAAAAGTGCGCATATGAGATAGAGAATAGAAGGTGAGATATAGAAGACACCATAGATCGCGTATGTAGAGATGAATAACAAAACCTGAACAATCGGGTATTCATCTGAGAGAGATGGTAAGGAGAAATTACTCAGTATAGGAGAATTCTCATGACTATGAGCAAAGTGAGGCCGAGCCATTTTTGTACACATCTTCTCTAATAGAAAACACATGTTCATGTGGAAGTTGAGCGCATTCTTCGTATGTGAAGAAATCTGTGAGATTTCATGTTATGGTGAAAAGTTAGTTAACAGTTAAAGTTTTCTCAGTAAAGGTTTTCTGGTACTTCTATGAGTTAGATCTTGAAGTACAGTGTAAAGTTTTGTATGAGATATTGCTTATCTTGTAGCTATAAGTCTCTACTATAAGTTGATCAAAGATTTTGGTGAAATGAATATGTACACACAGTACAAAGTCTGATCGAAAAGAGACATCCAGAACTGGTGAAGTTCTTTCTTAAACTTTAGATAAACTTCATTCAGTGAAGGAAGTGCACGCATCACTTTCTTGCTTCATGTATACACATTTGAAGTAATTACAAACAAAGTTACAGTTGATTCCGGTAGGATTCCGGTACAATTACGGTAACATTCTAGTGACAGTCAGGTGAAATTCTGGTGGAATTTTGGTGAGTTCAAAACACAGTTTTGACAAAGTTAAGTAACGCAAAGGCTGTTTAATTGCAAGTTAATACAGTACTCTAAAGTCTGAAGTAAATCAGTTCAGAATTGAAGCTTGAAGAAAACGAGAAGCTTTCTGTGAAGTGAATTTCGGTGTTCACTAAATACAGTTATAAAGTTTTCAGTTTCAGAAAGTTTGCTAAGCTACTGATGATTATAGAGGTGTTCTAACATCACTCTAGCTTAGTTTCTGTGGTGTAAGCAAATTCCGCAATTAGCGCTGCACCAACACTAATGCATTTCAAGTTGAAGATATTGAGGAAGTAGAAAAACTCTATGAAGAAGAAACCCACGTTAGCACAAGTTTGAGTGGTCCCTCCACTCAAAAGGTTCAAGGCACAAGTTTAGAATGAAATAGGCCACAAGATACATTCAAAAGGTTCAAGGCACAAGTTGAGAATGAAATAGGCCACAAGATCAAAACTCTAAGATCAGAAGGTGGAGAGTACTTCTCAAATGACTTTACCAAGTTCTTGGAGAATGAAGGGATGAAGTGGTATTTGTGAAAGAAAAAATAGATAGATTGTAGAGGTAGCTAGATGCATGTTAAATAACATGAATGTTCCATTTACAGCAAATACAACTTCTTACTTGATGAATAGGATAACCACATCAAGAGTTCATGATGCTAATCCAGATGAGGTTTATTACCAAAGGAAGCCGGAAATGTCTCATCTAAGGACTTTTGGATGTGTATGCTATGCCCATGTACCTAAAGAGGTGAGGGGAGGTAAGATGGATGCTAGGGCAAAGAAGTGCATCTTTATAGGTTACTCTATAAAACAAAAGTGGAATACATGTTACAATCCTATCACAAAGAAGCTTAGAGTATCAAGGGATGTGGTATTTGATGAACTTACACCATATTATGAACCACCTAATGCATTTGAAGTTGAAGATATTGAGGAAGTAGATAAACTTTATGAAGAAGAAACTCATGTTAGCACAAGTTTGAGTGGTCCCTCCACTTTGAGTCTATCAAGCAGTCTTTCATCACTCAAAGGAAAAGAGAAGGAAGGTGAAAAAATCTAAGCATGTAGCCACGACCAATATGATAAGGGTAATTTGGTAAGGGAATTCCATTATAGTGAGGACAAACATGATTTTGAATAGGTTGTGACTCCTAATATAAAACAGAAGAGGGACTTGAAGAAGTATTCTACAATAGGTAATGAGCGGAGGTCAGAGAGGGTTAAACACCCTATTCAAAGACTAAGATATGATATTTTCATTGCTAGGCTTTATGATTTTATGTCTCAGGTTGTGAAGGACAAGGAATTGTGCACATATGAAGAAGCTTGTCAAGACAAGGTATGGATAAATGCTATGAGGGAAGAGATGGATGATATTCATGAAAATCAAAGATGGGAGCTTGTACCTAGGCAAAGATAACATGAAAGTGGTCACAAATAGGTGGGTCTACAACATCAAAAGGAACTTTGATGGACCCATAGCCAGGTATCAAGTTAGACTTGTAGCTAAGGGTTTTGCCCAAACACAAGGGATAGATTATGGAAAGAAATTTAGTCCTGTTGCAAAAATGAGTATAGTGAGGACATTGATTTTGATTGTAGCTTCTAAAAGGTGGAAATTTTTCCAATTCGACAGTAAGAATTATTTTCTAAATGGTGAACTTGAAGAGATTGTTTACATGCAACAACCCATGGGATATGAGGGCCCTAGAAACCCTAAGTTTGTATGCAAACTCAAGAAAGATTTGTATGGACTCAAGCAAAGCACCAAGGGCATGGAATGAAATAATTGTTGAGTACCTTATTAGATGTTTATATGCAGCAAGTGATGTTGATCAGTCACTTTATGTAAAAAGGCTTGATGAGAAGTCTATGTACATATGCATATATGTTAATGATGTAATCATAACCGGTGATGATGATGCAAGTATCAAGGATATGAAGGCCAAATTAGGCAAGGAATTTAAAATTTTAGATCTTTGTGTGCTAAAGTACTTCTTAGGCATTGAGATTGTATATGCCAAGTAGGGTTTGTATCTTATGCAAAGGAAATACTCACTTAACTTGCTATACAAGTTTGGTATGAGTAGTTGATAGAAGTTTGATAGGGTCTTTAAATTATGCTACCATTACTAGATCTGATCTATCTTATAGTATTGGAGTGCTCTCACAACTCATGCATTCGCCCACACACTTGAATGTAGGTAGAAGGATTATAAGGTACATCAAAGGTACAATCAATACATTGATATAGCAAAGCCCTCTCAAAACTTATGGGGAAAGGCACCACCTTTGATTGGACAAAGAACAAAGAAAAGGCCTTTCTAGAGTTGAAGTTTTGACTAATCGACACACCAATTTTAATAATGAAAAATTGGGGTTGCCCTTTCCTCATCCATGTGGTCCAATGGGTTGGTTAGGGTTGTGCAATTGAACCACTAATCTTCTCAAACCATCCTCGTAGATGCGAGCACCTAAGTGGTTGGTTCAGATGTATTCTAATTGGGTCTTGTAGGGTCCTTCGGGTCTTTCTAAATAAGCTACACTTAACCCTCCTTATGATCTCTCCATGGTATAAGGCATTTCAGACTTACTAGTTTTTGAGCTCAAATCATATGGATAACTATTCAATTGTTGTGCCCAAGAGTGTGTTGTAGTCTTCACACTTGCTTTCGATGATCTAAGGCTTCGTCAATTTGCCTTAACTATGTTCTTTCCTGATCTAAGGTTCATTAATTTATCTCCCTCGATCGCTCAATACATGTTCTGGCCCTCTCTTCTTCTTTGTTCTCAGTTACTTGTTTCGTTTTGATCTCTTTTAAACCCTTGTTTTATCTCGATGTATACACAAGGAATCTTCTTTTTGTTACATATTTAAGTACTTGCAACGTTGAAATTAAGTTCTTTCCTTTAGATTTTTTTTTATCATGATCTCTTAGCTTATAATTGGACTTGAAAAAATTAGTGCTCTTGCACTTGAATAGTTCCTATTGTTATCCTAATTCAATCAACAATGCTATGCACATTTAGCCTAAGCTAGCAATTGATTGAAGGGGTTGAGAGTTCTTCCAACCTCAAGTCAGCTTCGTTGAATGCTTTGGTGCCCAAGAAGAGGTGCTTCATAAGCCTTGCTTAGCTTTGCCATCTGCCGTGCTTTGAATGTCCTTGGATGACTCTTAATAGTCCTGCAAAAACCCAAAGTTTAGACCAATACTTGACCTTGATGATCAGACACTTTGATGTATGCAACTTTAAGGGTCTTTTTTATCTTATGAAATTCTCGGGTGCCCCTTTGTTTTCTAATCCCACAAAAGTGTCAACTTCATTTTATCCTATCTCAATATTAACACGTTATTCTTAAGAAAAATAGTTGAGGCCGTGTAGGATTCAAAACGAGCTTTCCAATGAGCTCTAATGCTCAAAAAAATTGATTTCATATGAGGAAGTTATGACCATTGAGGCACTCAAGGGTTGAAACTTGCAAACAAGATCGCTTCAAATACAAGCTAGGGAGCCTCCAAGATGCAACAATTGCTTAAAATTCACTCAAAATTGGTTTTGAAACTGCCAAAAATTCAAACCCTAATTTTTACGTTTTGCTTGAACTGTCGTGATGGTCCGCAAGGATTGCGATGGGAGTGAGCCATCGTGATGGTCTATTTGAACCATCATAATGGCTTGGCACAGTCATAATGGTTTGATCTAGGTGAGTCATCACAATGGTCCACAGGAAGCGATTCATCCTTATGGTCAAGAAGGTACAAGGTGTCGTGACGGTCCAAGTCAGGCAAGCCATCATGATGGTGTGAGCCGATTGCGATGGTGCGATCAATCATCCCAATGGTGTGAGCCAATCATGATGGTCAAGGGTCAAGTGAACCATCGTGATGATTCAATGACACATGGGTCATGAGGCATCGTGATGGCGTGAGCCAATCATGATGGTGTAGGGTAGGTGTGATCATCGTGATGGTGTACTGGATCATCATGATGGTCCACCTGAACCATCACGATGGTCCAACCGAACCATTGCGATGGCGTGAGCCAATCACGATGGTGACATCCCATTGCGAGGGCATAAGTCAATCATGATGGTCCACCAAAATGAGAAATTTTCAAATGTATCTGTGGATTTGTCTATGCACAAGGATGCTCTATGCCATGCTATTGATGCAATCTCAAAAAAGAAAAGTTATGAGACCATCGTGATGGTCCAACACCTATGATAGAACTGACAAAAATTGAAATTTCTTACCTTTTCAGAGCTTCCTTGCTGTACTAGAGTGCTTTTCGTGCAAAGAAACTCAAAAACACACAAGAATCTACTAGCTCAAGAGCTCTCTCTCTCTCTCTCTTGCATGTGCAAATGAGGAAAATGGAGAGAATAGGTAAATATAGTGATTTTTTTATTTTTGGGGGATGCAAGAAGATGATGTGGAGGTGAAGAGGGAGTTTAGGGGAGGTGAAAGACACAAAAAAAATGCAAAAATAATAACAAAACAGAGATTAATTAGCTTCGAATGCCGGTTCTCAATATACTCTTACCATCAAGCATTTGTTCTAGAACTCGATCCCTGGCAACGGTGCCTAATTTGGTGTTGTTCTATGCTACAATAAGCTCCATGCTAAGTTCCACCTCCTGAATTATCAATCTACAGAAGAGATAGGAGTGATATGAAGATCGTGAACAGATGATGTGAGTGAAGGTGAAGGTGAGAAGCATGAGAATGCACACACACACATACACACACATGACTGTAGAGACAAGAGAGAAGCAATGGAAGGTCATGAACAAGCTCTATTACTCAAGAACACTCTTACAAGCTCAAAAATAGCTCTAATATCTAACTTGCTAACCTAAAAAATGAGCTCTCTAGCTCTTTTTATAGATTCTAGACTAGTTTTGACTGTTTCATATCTAGTGTCTGGCATAGTTAAAAAATACATTCTCAGGGTCATTTGGAGGTCCAAATGAAGTCTAAAAATTACCAAAATTGCTATGGTCATTCTACCTAAGCTCCTCAAACTCGAGGACTCCTTGGCTTGCACAAAAGGGAGCTGCTAAATACAAAGTTGGGTGTTTTATGGTACATATGCTATAGGACTGATAATAATCACTGTTTGAAGTTTGAAAAAGAATATCATGAAGTATGTTTCTTGAAAAAAATGAAGTGTCTCGCCCCCCAACTCACTGCATTCCCGTCTTTACATGTTGCCTCTACATCGATGTATGTGGCTGCTACCAGATGTATTGCCAACATCTATATTGATTTGTTGTGTTTTTTAAGTGGTTTTGAATTCTGTTTTGTATTTTTTCTCTGGATTTCTTCTTCCAACCCTTCTTGATTCGCTTAATTTGTTTCCCTGCTTTTCAATTTGTTGTAAAGTTTTGCATTTGTATGTATCTAATGAAGCTACTTGATTCTCTTTTGTTGTTGGTTGTTTTCACCTCTAGATCTGCTTCATTTTGGTTTGTTTATAGCTTGGATGATATTCCAATATTTTTTTAGGTCTCCAAATTTGTTTCATTTTCTTCCTAATTTGACAAAATGATTGTGCTTTTGTATTTTGATGTAATTTTGCTTTATATTCCAATGATGTATTCGACTGATCTTGTACTAGTTCCCTCTTCATAAATTGTTTCAACCTTGTTAAGTTTTGTTCTAATGGAAATTTAAAAGTTTCCATTTCCAACCTGTGTATGTCTTCTTCTTCTTCATGCACATCATCTCTTACAAACGAAATTCTCATTTTCTTATCTTGAATTGTATAATAGGCCTTTTACTATTGAAATAATTCTTTTTTGAACTTTTTGAAATACATTGTGGGGATAATGCTTAGAGTGAATAATTAGGTCATTTTATGCATGTAGGAAAAATTTTGGGATGACAAGTTTTATATTCTCTCTCTAGACCTTATCTGCATCATGTTTTCTCGTTGAAAATTGAACATGAAGATGAAAGAATCAGGAAAGACTTTGTATGAGAGAAAGGTAGAGCATTGTTAGCCCAATTAACTATTGGTTTTTGTGCACTAATAGGCTTCCATTTTCCAAAATGTACGTACGAATGCAGGTATTTTACAACAAAAAGATGTTGATCAATAGCAATTAACGTCAATCAATGCGGTGTGGAGGCGGGAGTTGTGGAAAGAGCATTGACGGCTAGTTATGCTAACTTTGGCCAATGTGGTCGAGTTGATCAATGCCTTGCAATTATACAGAGAAGAGATTTAAGCCAGATGATAAAAAACACACAAGCATTCTTGCAGGGAGCAGCCATGCAGGTTTGACAGATCAGGGTCATTTCTATTTCAACTAAGTAGAGCAAAATATGGGAGATCTTGGTGGGGAGAGTGCTGTCAGAATAGAGGATGGAGAGGTTTGGGTGTTTACTGTGCCAAAGTTTGAGGGTACAATGCCCCCTAGAACTGTGCAAGTGAATTACAAAGGCTTCGTAGAAGACATAATAATCGGTGATGAGCTGGTTGTGGATGGTGGAATGGTGAGGTTTGAGGTGGCAGAAATAGTTGGAGGTGATGTACATTGTAGATGCACTGACCCTGGATTGCTTTTACCTCGTGCGAATTTGACATTTTGGAGAGGTAGACATTTGGTTCGTGAAGCGAACTCCATGCTCCCTACGATTTCATCAAAGGACTGGATTGATATAGACTTTGGGATAGCACACGGAATCGACTTCATTGCTATTTCATTTGTGAAGACTGCAGATGTCATTAAGCATCTCAAGAGTTATATTACAGCGAGATCTCCTCAAAGACAGATAAAGCATTGAATGTTTTAAGGACTGTAAGCTTACGAATTGAGGAGTGGTGCAGAGAAGAGAAGCTTCATCAACATGCTACTTTGCAACAACTAGCCACCTCACTGACAGATCAGATCTCAGAACAGATAGGTAATGTTGGAGCATTGATGGCAAATAAGCGGGAAGTGGATGCAATCTTTGTATTCACTAAGGGGGGTCACATGGCATCACTGTTATCCCGGAATAGACCAGATTGTCCAATATTTGCATTTACGGATTCCAAGGATGTGAAGATCCACCTGAATCTTCGTTGGGGATGGCATGCTTATTCACGGGCAAATTTTGGATAATGGTTTTGCTGTGGATGTTCTTGTGGGGAGTACCCTTATCGACGTGTATGCAATGTGGTAATTTGATAGCAGCCAATTTTTCCTTCCGTTACGGACCTACAGAGGCATCAAAAAACTTCCAAAAGCGGTTCAATTCGTTTTTTGCAGGCGGCCGTCAAAAGATAATCCGGTTCTTTTTGCAGGCCGTTATGTATGTGTGTCCTGAGTGAAAGTGAGAGCGTGGGTCTGACGGGGAAGAGAAGTTTTTTTGTCGAGGGCGGAAAAAAGGCGCACTCAGAGAGAGCACGGAAGATAAAGGAGGGAGGGGGGGGCGGTACCCTACCTGCCCTCTGTCAGAGTATGGCAGAGGGAGTGGCCCCTTGATGCACACATCTTTTGGGGAAGGCGTATGCCCTTGAAAGAGGTATCGAAGAGAAGCAAGAAAAAAAAAAAAATATGGCCGATGGGAAGGTACCTAAAAGGGGGGCGTGGTCATGTTGCAGCTCTGGCAGAAAAAAGCTCGAGCTCCTAGGGGCTGGAATTTTTTTAGCGCTCTCGCTGGTTTTTCGGGGTGCACAGGGACGAGGAGGGTATTCGGGAGAAGGGGGATCTTCTGCAACTGAGGGAAGGAAAGAGGCAACGGGGGTTTTTCAAGCAGTTCTGAGTTTTGGCAGATGATGTCAGAGGAATACTAGGAAGGACTACTGGTGACAATACTTTGTGAAGCTCTTGGCAAAGGAGTGCTACGAAGGAGAACTCTAAAAGTTCGTCCATCCAAGGAGGTTGTGGCAGTGGCAGAGACGAGACACTAAGATCGCGCAAGGGTGATGGTACTATCAACATGGGCTGCTAGATTCACGAGATTCTGAATCGTAGTCGCCCTGCCTCCGGTGTCATTTAACATCGCTGTGACCTTGCGCACGCCTATTCCTTTGCTCCATCCAGCAATCTGAGCTGTTATTGATGAGAGGAGAAGCGGAAAGAGATTATATTGAAGGGAAGCATGCCATGTGAGAGGAATTTTGAGCATTGAAGGTTAGGAAGGAGTTGTCTGCAGATCGTGCAGTTCTCTGGAGCTACCACATTTCGCTAATTTAGTGAATGAACAAGGATCCAAATTTTTTGTAAGTTCAGTAATATTATTGCGTTCATTTCATTATGTTATGCTTCATGTTTTGACAAAAGAGAAATCGAATGACTATATACGTGCAATTGGTGTTGCAGAGCTAAATGTGTTGAGGCCCATAGGGAGTAGTAGCATGTCAGATTGGCTTAAAGTTTTGTTTCACAATGCACACCTTGCATATTAGGCATTAACCGTTTGACAGTTATGAACAATCGACATCTGGATTTACTTTGCATATTGCAATGTAGCACACAATCGAATCTACTACGCGCCCCAAGAGAGACTCATCGCACTTGTTTAGCATGCATGGATATGTTGATTTATCATAGGTAATCCTCATTTGGTGCGCTTCCTCATCATATGCGATCTCTTTGGCTTGTGATGCGGATCATGTCAGATTTTGTTTGCTCGCCCCAATGAACATCATCATTTCAGTACACTGAATTGAGAAATCAGTGTTATGGTGCACTCATTGTCTATGTGTATGTTTCCTTTAGATAACAGGCAATGGACGGGTGGGGGTAGCTAATTGCCCGCTAATCTGAGTAAGAATGCTCGCCGGTTTACTGGTCCGATCTTCAGTTCCTGAGTGGTTTTGTGTGTGTGTGTGTGAAGGTGTAAGTCTATGGGAGTGCGTTTCTATGAGGGTATAAGAGTGGGTTAGTGTCAATGTGCCAATGAATCTACGCATTTAAGAAAGAATATGTTCCTGTGAGAGTGTGTAGAGCAATAGGGTTGGAGGTTGAGGTTGAATAAGATTGTATTCAATAGAAGTAGAAGAGAGGGGTTGAGAGAACGCAAGGGAGGAAATGAGAACACTCCAGCTAAGGAAAATAGAGAGATCCTATTAGAAATTCCCAAGGAGGATACTTTCGAGAGCAAAGGAGGATTAATAGTAAAAGAAGTTGGTATAGTACAAATAAATGGAGCAGACCAAAGCATTTTCCCCTTGGTGGGAGACGACATCATTTTGGTGCGTCTGCCGGGAACATATGAGCTAGTGCATAGACATAGGAAGAATCCATTGCGAGATAATTGTGGGCTCTAGGTAATCCAAGTGGACCGATTGCGAGGGGTTTGAGCAAAATAAAGGCTTTCACAATCATCTTTTCCTTGGGCTTAGAAGCCAAACATTTTGGTGCGTTTGCCGGGAATTTCAAAGTGGATAGATTTGAGGATACTTGTGAAACACAGTGACATAGTGTAAGAAAATTAGGCAAAATATGATCCATTGAGCATAGGCACTTTCCCTCGGGGTAAGAGACCAAACAAGCATGCATAAGAGAATAAAAGTGCATTTGTGAAATTTTTGTGAATCATGTTTTAAGTACCTATTTTAGGGCTCTACATTTAGTTCATTATAAGAAAATGTCTTGATTTTACTCTCTCTCTAGAATTTCTAAACTTGCAAGGCTTAAAGGTGATACTTCGAGGCGGATTTGGACCTAGGTTATCTGTAAAACTAATGTGGAGATAAAAAAATTTGAATAAAAGTGTTTCTCAAAAGTTTAAGCTAATTCCTCACCGTTTTTGAGTTATAGGGCTTCAAAAAGTGTCGTTTTCCAACACTTAAAAAAATGAGGGCTTCTCTATTTCTATGCAAATCTATGATTTTGATTCTTACATGTTGTCATACCTAATTATGGATGTCTATGGATATGTCTTTTTGATGCTTTTCTTCTATTTTGGATAGGTACTGCTAAAGAAAGTGATTGACTACTACAAATGCATGCTTTTGTGAAAGTGATTGTGGAGAATCGGCTTTTTCTAAATTTGGTAGATCTCACACTTCTTTGGGTAGTGATCAAATCTGTTATAAGAAGACCTTTGCTTCAAAGAGAAGGAGACCAGATATGAGAGAATTACTTTGTGATTGAGAGTGAGAGTGAGAGTGAGAGTGAGAGTGAGAGTGGGAGTGGGAGTGGGAGTGGGAGTGGGAGTGGGAGTGGGAGTGGGAGTGGGAGTGGGAGTGGGAGTGGGAGTGGGAGTGAGAGTGAGAGTGAGAGTGAAAGTGAGAGTGAGAGTGAGATCGTGATAGCTCACGGGTGGTTGGAAGGTAGAGGCTTTGTCAAGAAGCTATTTTCCAAAGCTATTGTATCAATTGATTCATATCTATAATATCAGAATTTCTCTTTCCTTGAGTCATATCTTGTTTACTCTGTTGTGATGAATTTTCTCTTATCTTGTGCAAGTTTTGTTTTTTTCTCTCTTCCACTATTCTTGAGTGATCAGAAGTTTGTGGTTGATGATAGATTGTGATTGAGGAAACGCTACAAGTGGTATTAGAGTAGAATCAATATTTGAGAATGATGGAAGGTTGGACACAAAAGGTTTGTGAGCAAGAAGAGTTGATTTAGAAGCTTCTTGGAGAATTATGCAAAGAACAAGGTAGAAAGTAACCAGAAGGCACAAAAAATTTGTTCGTGGAATTGAATGATGAAGTGGATGAAGGTGCGGGAACATCTAGTGTGCCTAGAGGAAAACAAAATGCAATTATGAAAATATGGAGCCAAGTGATTTTTCCCTTAATCAAGTCTTCAAGAAGGAAAATGATGATCAGAAGAAGAGTGGCAAGGATTTGGAGGCATAAATTGAAGATCTTGAGGATTTGTTTGATATTTGATAATTTAGTGAAGAGTCCAAGGTAAAAGTTGGGATCCTGCACTTGTGTGGCATCACAAAGCTATGATGAAAGTCCTATATGTAGACTTGGACATGTTTTTGTTGGTGCAGATCAATCACCAATTGAATGTTTGAAGACTAAAAGAATGAAGGATGAGATCAATTCTTGAAGCTTTGAAGGAAGATACATTCAGAGTATGTGAGGAATGTACACATATGTACATAGTTCACTTAGATCTTTGATTAGTCATAGACTTGTACAAATTTATCTATAAATACCCTGAAAATGTCGAGGCGTGATATGAGAGCATATGTGACAATAGATAGAAGTCAAGAATGAGGTAGATAGATGTCATGAGACATGTGAAAAGTTAGTTGAGTTTCCTCTCATCACTCAACTGTAACTTTCTGAGTAAATGAAGAAATATTGCGCCCGATCTTTTCGTGTCTGCTCCGTCTGTGTTTGATCAATTGTGAAATCCTTTTGAGGATATCTAAGTTGGTAGTTAATGAGCCTGTGACCTGAGTTTCAGAGTCTAATTGCAAACAGGCTAGGAGAATTGTTAGTAGGAACATTCATATGTGTTGAGTGTTCACAGTTCTCTGAAACAGGCGCAAATTTCGATCTTAATCTTTTGGTCAGTTCTCACTCCATAGTTTAAAGTTTTGTGCAAGCTAGCACTTAATCTCTAAGTTGGAAGGTAATCTACTCGTGGCTAGAAGCATTTGCTTAAACGGGTTTTGTACTGAGAGAATTGAAGTTAAGAAGTTAGGGGTGTCTAAATCGACTTCTCAGAAGTGCAGATTCAGACATAGGTAACTTGTGAAGTTGATTTCTCAAGTTATACTAAACTTTTTGAAGAACTTTAACTTGGAGGAGGTGCGCAATCTCTAGGCGACACTCCATACAAAATTTCATAGAAAACTTTACATGTTTGATAGGTCAATGAGAAGAAATTGTGCAGCAGACTTTCTGTGTTTCATCTTCTTCACAGAATTTTTCAATTTTTGATACTTTGGAGATTGGACCTCTAATTTAGTGAAGGTTTTGACTTACTCTTGATATAGAGGTGTTCTAAATTCAAGAGTAGGTTGTTCTTTTGGAGATTAACACTCTCCATCAGTGGTATCAGAGCAGGAGACATCAAATCAAGGAAAGGAGGATCCCGACTGCTGCAGATTCAAGAAATTCAACATTTGAAGAACTAAAAGGTGAAAGTTTGAAGGCAAAGCAAGAGGAGGAGACCATACGACATCAAGAAGGACAAAAGGAGTCTAATTCGAAGTAAAGGTACATACATTGTTCATAAAACTTGAAGATTTCAAAACACAGGTAGACACAAGATGGGAGATTCTCTACAGATAGAGAAATTGGATAGGGAAAACTATCCTGCATGGTCAATGAGGATGGAAGCTCATCTTATGAGCAAAGATTTAATTGCTTACATCACAGGAGAAGAAGAGAAGCCACAGTTCAGAGATCCTAGTGTTCCAACTAGGGAAGAGTTAGCAGATTTGAAAAATTGGATGAAGAAAGATGCTCAAGCTAGGAGCATTATTTATATGGCAGTCAATGATTACTTGTTACCTCATATTCGAGGTCTTGAAAGTGCAACTGATATTTGGAATGCTTTGGAGGAGCATTTCCATAATACTACAAAGTCAAGGAAGGCATCCTTATGGGCAGAGTTTACAACCTTCAAGAAGAAGGCCTCTCAATCTCTTTCAGACTATGTAACAAGGATGAAAGACATTGCAGATGCATTAGGAGCTGTTGATGAAGACATTGAGGAGGGTAAATTGGTAAGGCAAATCCTTACAGGTTTGAGAGGTGATGACAAATGGAAGCCATTCATTTTATCTACAGAGTTATCACTTGACCATTTCACTCCTGATTTAAATCAATTACTAGGTCATATGCTAACATTTGAGCAGGATGTTAAAGGAGATGGTGACAAGAGTGCAGGTCATGCAATGTACTCAAAAGATAAGAAGAAGAATAGCAAAGGAAAGCAACAAGCAGGTGAAGATGAAGGAACAACTACTCAAGCCAATTTCCTAAGAGGAAGAGGAGGTGGCAAAGGTAGAGGAAGAGGCAGAAACAACAAGGATGGAGGCAAAGCTTGCTGGATTTGTGGTAAGACAAATCACTTAGCTAATGATTGTTGGCATATTACTCAGAGTAATAATGGATATAATCAAAATTATAATGCAAGAGGAAGAGGTGGCAGAAATCAAAGAGGTAATTTCAGAGGCAGAGGTGGTAGGAGTTACTTTGGAAGAAATGCAGGTAGAGGATTCCAAAGTCAACAATATAACAACACATACTACAATTATGCTTCAGATCAAAAGGAGGATTCAACATTGATAATGAATGCAACTTGTGAAAGGCAGAATGAAGATCAAAGAGTTTTTTACATTGACTCAGGGTGTAGCAATCACCTGAGTGGTAATATATCCTTGATGACTGATTTGGAGAATAATGTGTTTAATCATGTTGTTCAAACAGGTGACAACACAAAGCACAATGTGAAGTCAATTGGATCAGTGAAGGCCAAGGATGGTAGCACTTTATTGAGTAAGGTCTTGTATGTTCCTACAATTCCTAAGAATTTGATAAGTGTAGGACAAATTGTTGAAAAGGGATATGAAGTAAGGTTCACTAATGATGGAGTATATGTGGAAGACCCTAGCCAAGGGTATAAACAGATTGTTTCAGGGAAAAAGGAAGGAAGATTATTTACATTGAAGATTCAAGGCAATATTGGTCATGCTATGTTCACATATGGAGGACATAAGATCTCTGAGTTAGATCTTTGGCACAAGAGGCTTGGACATTTCAATGAAAGAGGTATTAAAGATATGGTTAACAATGGTTCAGTGCTTGGATTGCCTAATGTTACAGGTCAACATATGACATACAAATGTGAGGCATGTCAATTAGGTAAGGCTCATAAGAATTCTTACTCCAAGCATGGTTTTATGTACTCAGAGAAGCTTGAATTGGTACACACAGATGTGTGGGGACCATCAAAGGATTTCAGTATAAATGGATCAAGGTATTATGTGATTTATGTTGATGATGCTACTAGATGGATCACTATCTATGTGATCAAAGAGAAGTCAGAAGTGTTTAATACATTTAAACACTATCATGCATATGCAGAAAGAATTACAGGTCATAAGTTGAAGAGATTAAGGTCAGATGGAGGGGGAGAGTATTTCTCTAATGAGTTCAGTGATTACTTATGGAATGCAGGTATAAAAAGGTAAATTACTTGCAGGTACTCTCCTCAACAAAATGGTGTTGTAGAAAGGAGAAATAGAACACTTGTTGAGTTTGCAAGATCCATGATGAAGGAGAAAAATTGCCCTAATTATTTGTGGGCTGAGGCTGTAAATACAGCCACTTATTTGGTCAATAGGTTACCATGTAAAGCCTTGCAGGGTATGACACCATATGAGGCTTGGTGGGGTAAGAGACCTACCTTGGATCATTGCAGAGTTTTTGGATGTGTGGCATATGCATATGTGCCATCACAATTAAGGCACAAGTTGGAGCCTAAAGCTGAAAAATATGTTTTCATTGGTTATGATGATAAGCAGATGGGCTATAGATTGTGGAGTCCATCTACAAAACAATTCATGGTTTCTAAAGATGTTACATTTGATGAGCAAAGTACTTGGTATGCAGGTACAATCAATATCAGTACAGGTGATGAAGAAGAAGTAAGCCAAAGGAAAGGTAAATCAAAGGTTCAAATATTTGATGAACAAGAGAATAATGAAGTGCAGGTTGAAGTGGAAGAAACACCAAGATTTGATCCTGAATATGAAGAACCAGAAACCTCAAGAAGTGGAGAGCTTAGGAGGTCTACAAGGAATAAATGGCAACCTACAAGGTATAGCTATGATACTTCATTTTTGGCCACAAAAGACTATGCTTATATGATGAAAACAGATGAAGACCCTTCTACATATGAAGAGGCAAAAGGTAAGGAAAAATGGGAGAAAGCTATGCAGGAAGAGTATGATGCACTATTGGAGAATCAAACATGGGATTTGATTCCAAAACCAAATAGTCAGAAAATCATTGGATGCAAGTGGGTTTATAAAACCAAGAGGTTTGCAGATGGAAGTGTGTCTAGATACAAAGCTAGACTTGTTGTCAAAGGGTTTGCTCAGACTTATGGTGTTGACTATGATGAGACTTATAGTCCTGTGGCAAAGATGACAACCATCAGGACACTTATAGCTATTGCTGCATGTAAAGGTTGGAAGTTATGTCAACTTGATGTGAAAAATGCTTTTTTGAATGGTTATATTTCAGATGATGTGTTCATGGAGCAACCTCAAGGGTTCAGAGATAAAAGGTATCCAGATCATGTGTGCAAGCTCAAGAGAGCTTTGTATGGCTTGAAGCAGGCCCCAAGGGCATGGAACTATAGACTTGTGAAGTTCCTAAAAGAACTTGGATTTCAGGTGTCTAAAGCAGATAGTAGCTTGCTTGTCAAAGCAAGTGATAATGGTTTCATATACATGTGCATATATGTTGATGATATAATTCTTACAGGTACAGATGAAGAAGGAATACAAAGACTTAAGAAGCAAATGGAAAAGGAGTTCAAGATAAGTGACTTGGGAGACTTGTCATACTTCTTGGGCATGGAGATTACATATACTCAACATGGAGTATTTGTGACCCAAGAAAGGTATTTGAAGAACTTGTTAATCAAGTTTAAAATGGATGATTGCAGGGTAGCACCTACACCAATGGAGGTGAATCACAAGTGGAGTAAGTTTGGAGGTGAAGAATTCAAGGACATGAGACAATATCAGAGTTTGGTTGGTAGCCTTATCTATGCTACTCTAACTAGACCTGATTTATCATATGCAGTAGGGGTTTTGTCTCAATTCATGCATTGCCCAAGGAAAGAACATTGGATTGCAGGTCAAAGAGTGTTGAGGTACATTAAGGGTACACTCAATGAACGTTTGTATTATGGGTTTACCTCAGATACAAATATCAAAATTTATAGTGATGCAGATTGGGCAGGTAATCCAGATGATAGAAGGTCAACTTTTGGATATATGTGTTATGTGGGAGATAAACTTATCTCATGGTGTTCCAAGAAGCAACATACAGTTGCTTTGTCTTCTACAGAAGCAGAGTATAAAGGCATGGTTGAAGCTGCAAAGGAAGTAATTTGGCTCAAGACTTTGATGAAGAGTTTTGACATTGTGCATGGGGTACCAATTATATATGGAGATAACATGAGTTCTTTGTATTTAGCTGCTAATCCTGTTTTTCATGCCAGGACCAAACATATTGAGATTCAGTATCACTTTCTAAGAGAGAAGGTGATGGATAAAGAGATTGAAGTCATACATACTTCAACAAAGGATCAGATAGCTGATATGCTTACAAAGAGCTTGGATGGACCAAAGCTACAGAAGTTTAAAGACATGGCAGGTATAAAGAAGAAAGAAGAAACCTCAATTGATGATTGAGGGGGAGCTGTTGGTGCAGATCAATCACCAATTGAATGTTTGAAGACTAAAGAATGAAGGATGAGATCAATTCTTGAAGCTTTGAAGGAAGATACATTCAGAGTATGTGAGGAATGTACACATATGTACATAGTTCACTTAGATCTTTGATTAGTCATAGACTTGTACAAATTTATCTATAAATACCCTGAAAATGTCGAGGCGTGATATGAGAGCATATGTGACAATAGATAGAAGTCAAGAATGAGGAAGATAGATGTCATGAGACATGTGAAAAGTTAGTTGAGTTTCCTCTCATCACTCAACTGTAACTTTCTGAGTAAATGAAGAAATATTGCGCCCGATCTTTTCGTGTCTGCTCCATCTGTGTTTGATCAATTGTGAAATCCTTTTGAGGATATCTAAGTTGGTAGTTAATGAGCCTGTGACCTGAGTTTCAGAGTCCAATTGCAAACAGGCTAGGAGAATTGTTAGTAGGAACATTCATATGTGTTGAGTGTTCACAGTTCTCTGAAACAGGCGCAAATTTCGATCTTAATCTTTTGGTCAGTTCTCACTCCATAGTTTAAAGTTTTGTGCAAGCTAGCACTTAATCTTTAAGTTGGAAGGTAATCTACTCATGGCTAGAAGCATTTTCTTAAACGGGTTTTGTACTGAGAGAATTGAAGTTAAGAAGTTAGGGGTGTCTAAATCGACTTCTCAGAAGTGCAGATTCAGACATAGGTAACTTGTGAAGTTGATTTCTCAAGTTATACTAAACTTTTTGAAGAACTTTAACTTGGAGGAGGTGCGCAATCTCTAGGCGACACTCCATACAAAATTTCATAGAAAACTTTACATGTTTGATAGCCCTGTCAATGAGAAGAAATTGTGCAGCAGACTTTCTGTGTTTCATCTTCTTCACAGAATTTTTCAATTTTTGATACTTTGGAGATTGGACCTCTAATTTAGTGAAGGTTTTGACTTACTCTTGATATAGAGGTGTTCTAAATTCAAGAGTAGGTTGTTCTTTTGGAGATTAACACTCTCCATCAGTTTTGGTTTGATCCTATGGAAGGAATTTAGAGAGAAAACATAAAAATGCTATTTTTCTCCACACTACCATATGGAGAAGAAGATAGAGTTCTACAAATTTTGTCAACATGAAAGTGACAAGCATAGCTTGTTTGTTGATGAGTACAAAGGGAAGTTCCTACATCTTCACAAATATGCATTGGAGGTTAGTGGTGATGCTATGAAGAGCGAGTGAACCATATTCTAGAGCACCCGATAGATTTAACATAGATGAATTAAAGGAGCTTAAGATTCAATTAGATGATCTTTTGAAGAAAGGCTTGATAAGGCCGAGCGTTTCACCTTGGCATGCACCTATTTTATTTCAGAAGAAGAAAGATGACTCTTATAGATTATGTATTGACTATAGGAGGTGAATAAAAGAAAAATTATAATAGAAGGGACTACAAAAATTATTCAGAAGATCAACCACATGAAGACTCATTACTGTGAAGAGAGATGGTGGATGCAATCCAAAGATGAGTTGGTGTTGCTACAACCAGCTTCACACGAGCCAACTGAGACTTTAGAGTTGATTAGTAGACCCTTTGAGCTTCCTAAATCCACCAAAATATCAGCCAAGTACTTTGGAACATGTATTCCAAAAGTTTAATTCAAGATAGACAAGTTGCAAGATGACTAGCTCCCAAGAACTTGCTCTTTTTGGACTACACCTGCTCGAAACAATGAACAGTGCTCTCAACCTGGTAGGAATTAGATAAATTCATTTTGGGCATAGCAAATAGACTTAGCAAGCTTTCTAATCAAAGTTAAAACACTTCAAATGAGCAACTGAGGACTGAGAACAACTTTTAACAAAATCTGGAACCTGCCCACCATTCTCTGGGCTCTGCAGAGGTAGACCAATGAGCATTAAAATGCAGATATCTCCCAAAATGTAAATACAATGACCATGAACATTTTTAGCAGAAACTAGACAGTAAGAGCTATCCAACGCATGTTAAAACACTGAAAAATGTTGAGTAGAACTCGAGATATGACCTTCTTAAGTTACTGTTCTGAGTGAGTATAGCAGAGAACAAAATAGAGAAGTAGATAATGACAAATGTATAGATTCACATATGATTACAACCACATTGGCAATGAATATTTGCACAATGGGAGTAGAATGATAGAGCTATGGAGTAAGCTTCTTCAATCTCTACAAAATCACATGAACTGGTCACGTACAAGGCTTGCTAATCGCCTCTTCCTTCTTGCTCTTTTTATAGCTATTCTTGGAGGGAGTTTTGAATTCGAATTCAAATGGCTCCACCTAAAAGTGATCCCCAAAGTTAGGAGATATTCCCTCAGCTCAAAAATTTGTGGTTTTAGGTAGTTAGAGCCAAGACTTTGCTTTTACATCATGGATGAGGTAAGCCATCCTTTTCCTTTTTCTTTTTCACAATTACAAGAGATAAAATGTACTCTTTTACAAGAGGTGTTCACGTGACTACACATGTGACTTACAAATGATCATAATATCAATCATATGAAGCATGTAGGCTTGGGTAAAATGCACCAACAATTACTTCTCATGAATCTAAGCCACAAAGATGGTAAAGAAGATGATCATTTGTTCTACATAGATTCAAGATGTTCAAATCATGTTGCAGGCAACATTGCTCTTCTATCTGATTTGGAAAGTCCAAAGCATAGACATGAAGTGCAAACAGGGGATGACACAAAGCACAATGTGGAGAAGATTGGTAATGTCAAAGCTTCCAATTGCAAGACAAACATTCTAAGTAAGGTTCTCTATGTACCCACTATCACTAAAAACCTAATAAGTGTAGGCCAAATAGTTGAAAAAGGCTTGCAAGTTAGGTTCACCCAACATGGAGCTTTTGTGGAAGATCCATGTCAAGGCTTCAAGAAGACAGCCAGAGGTGAAAAGCATGGTAGGCTCTTTACTTTTGAAGTAGGAGAAACTAGGAACATAGCTCTATTCAACTTTGGGTCTCAAACCCTAAGTGAGCTTGAAGTGTGGGATAGGAGACTTGCTCATGTGAATGAAAGAGCCTTCAAGGATATATGTAGGGATCAAAGTGTTCTAGGAATTCCGAACATATCAAAGCAACACATGATCAACATGTGTGATGCATGTCAGATTGGGAAGGCACAAAGACAACCATTCAACCACAAAGGCTACATCCACAACAACTTATTGGACTTAGTGCATACATATGTATTTGGACCAAGTCAAGATACTTCATTTGTAGAATCAAGGTACTATGTATCATTTATTGACGACCATAGTAGATGGACTGTTCTATACTTTATCAAGAGTAAGAATGAAGTGCTTGATTGCTTCAAAAAGTATCTAGCACATATGGAGAATCATACAGTTGGATCAGCCTGGACAATGCTTGAAGAGAAGAAGTTGCCACATTATCTATGGGCACAAGCTACTTCAATAGCTGTGTACCTTGTCAATAGACTACCATCCAAATCACTTCAAGGTATGACTCCTTATGAAGCATGGCATGTAAGATAACCTAGTCTTGGACATTACAAGGTTTTTGGTTGTTTAGCTTTCATGTACCATCACAAATAAGACGTAAGCTAGATGAAAGGGCAACAAAGGCAATGTTTATTGGATATGATTCAACTAAGATGGGTTACAAGTTCTATAATCCTTCAACCAAGCAATTCACTACAAGTAGAGATGTTGTGTTTGAAGAACACAGGTCTTGGTATGATGAAGACAAACAAAAGGTAACTCTACCATATGATCTTGATTCTGATTCTCATCAATTAGGAAGCAAGCATGATACATAGGTCAAGGATCCAAGAAGTGATACAAACGATGACCAAGATGAAAGGGAAAAGGATTACAAGCTATGGAAGTCAAGAGGCAAAGAAAAGATGCAAGAGGTTGGAGAATGCTCCAAACAAGCACCTAGAAGATCAGCAAGAGAGAAGAAACAACAACCAGAAAGGTATGGATATGATTCCACATTTGTTACGAAGCATTCAATCTACTTGGCAAAAGACTCTATTTCAGAGGAACCCTCAACCCATGAAGAGGCAAAGGGAAACCCTACTTGGGAAAAGGCCATGAAAGAAGAAATAGATGCATTGAAGGAGATGGAAACTTGCAATTTTGTTGTAATGTTGTCGAATCAAAAGGTAATTGGTTGCAAATGGGTGTATAAAGTTAAAAGAAATCGAGATGGATCAGTGTAAGGAATCAAACTCACAACCTCTTGGTTAGGGTGATGGGCTAACCACTTGCCCCAAAAGACATGGTTGAGGATTACTTCCTAATCCTCTCTCTTAGGGTGTAGTTCAACCATCTCCTATCTGTGAAGGTTGTGGTTCAACCATCTCCTACCTATCACTTTATTACATTCTTCCCCCCTTAGTTGATCATTGTCCTCAATGATCTACTCATGTATCCCTCTAGCCTTGTTGATTAGCCCCTTGAACTCCCTAGGTACCCTGGAATTGATGTTTGAAACCTCGCACAGTTTCTTGAACCTTGTTTGCAACCTTGGTCTCATGAACCCTGTTCTCAACCTTAGTATCTTGAACCTTGTTCTCACCCATGTTCAGTATTTTGAATACTCAAACATGTGCCACCCAAGGTTTCCCAATGACTTCACACTTCCAAGCTACCTCATTCAATTTGAAAAGTTCATTCTAAGAGCTTTCCAATGATATCTTACACGCCTCATTCTGACCTACGGATTGAGATATATGCTTGAACCTTTGTTGGATCCCATTCTCTAAGCGTTGTCTCCCCAATTCCTACCCTTTCACATGATAGCGTGCCCAAGCGCCTTTTTTAGAGGCCATTGGGTCATTCCACCTTTCCTAAGCCTACTTCCTAGGCTCTGATACCAATGTAAGGAATTGAAATCACAGCCTCTTGGTTAGGAATGTGATGGGCTAACCACTTGCCCCAAAATCCATGGTTGAGGATTACTTCCTAATCCTCTCTCTTAGGGTGTAGTTCAACCATCTCCTATCTGTGAAGGTTGTGGTTCAACCATCTCCTACCTATCACTTTATTACAATCAGTTTGCAGGTAAAAGGCAAGATTAGTTGCCAAAGGATGCTCACAAAATCATGGCATAGAGTATGAGGAAACATTCTGACCAGTTGCAAAGATGACTACAATTAGAACATTGATAAGTGTAGCTGCTGCAAGGAATTGGAGACTCCTCCAACTTGATGTGAAAAATGCATTCTTAAATGGTTGGATAAGTGAAGAGGTATACATGTCACAACCACCAGGTTTTGAAAACCCTAATCATCCATCTTATGTTTGCCGACTTAAGAAAGCATTGTATGGATTGAAAGCATTGTATGGATTGAAACAAGCTCCTAGAGCGTGGAATTATAGGTCGGTTACATACCTTCAAGATCAAGGGTTCAAAGCTAAAAGCTCGGATCCTTCTCTATTCATCAAAAGGGATCACAATGAGGTTATCTATCTATGTGTATATGTAGATGATATTATTGTGACAGGTGATGATCTGAATGGCATTCAGAGGATCAAGAGACATATGCAAGAGGAGTTCAAAATTAGTGACCTAGGTGAGCTCACATATTTCCTAGGTACGTAGGTGATATACACAGATGAAGGAATGTATTTGACTCACAGAAGATACATTCAAGATCTTCTTCTCAAGTTCAAAATGGAGAATACAAAACCTGCATGTACACCTTTGGAGATGAATCATAAACTTAGTGTTTATGAAGGTGAGAAAATTGAAGACATAAAAGAATATCAAAGATTGGTAGGTAGCTTGATATATGCTACTCATACAAGGTTAGACATATCATATAGTGTCGGAGTGCTCAATCATTACATGCACTCACCAAGAAGACCACACATGGATGTGGCTAAGAGAGTACTTAAGTATCTCAAAGGTACAGTCAACGAAGGTATATTCTATCCTTAATCTTCACATTTGGATATCAAAATCTATTCAGATGCAGATTGGGTAGGAGCTAAGGTACAGTCAACGAAGGTATATTCTATCCTTACTCTTCAGATTTGGATATCAAAATTTATTCAGATGCAGATTGGGCAGGTTCGAAGCTAGTGTCATGGAGTTCCAAGAAGCAATGTACAATTGCTTTATCCTCGACTGAAGCAGAGTACAGAGGCTTGACCATAGCAACTCAAGAGGCAATATGGTTAAAGGCATTATATAAAGATTTGGGACTTGTGAGTTCCAAACCTCACATATTTGGAGATAATGTAAGTTCCATGCATCTAGTAGCAAACCCTATTTTCCATGCAAGAACCAAACACATAGAGGTTCATTACCACTTCATTAGAGAGAAGCTCATCGCAAAGGAAATTAACACTTCCTTTTTTCTGACTGAAAAGCAAGTAGCATATATGATGATGAAGGCACTTGATGGAATAAAGCTTTGTAGATTCAAAGCTATGGCAGGTATTCAACCTATTTGAGAATGAAGACTCAAGCATACTTTAGCTTGAGGGGGAGTTATTGGAACATCAATCTTACACTATGCTTGAGGTGGATTTGATCTACATCAAAAACCATCGCTTGGATTACGACAAAAGAATATCCGTTGGAGAGTTCTTTAACCTATGCTCATTTATTGTATTTTTTTGAGAGGTTTTTGATGGTTCATTTACCATTGTAAAAGCCTCAAGCTTTACACATGTAAAAATAGAAAAAGAGAGCACAAATCTCATGAATTTTTTGTGGTTGAGTTGCATTCAATCAAGCAATCAATCAACTAAAAAGTATATCAAACTAAATCTTCACTTTTCCTAGATTGTAGGAAACTGAATTGATTCCCTCCAACAACCATTCCCACCTTTATTTGAATCCAAAATATGCTTATAGAACTCATGGAACACTTCTAGAGTCCATATAAAGACTTGGAATGACTTGTACAATACATGGACACAATATACATACACTTGTGACCATCATTGTCTTGCTCCTTCAATTTTCTACATCATCGTCTTTTCTAAGAGTAATCTTGCAAAGGCTGCTGCTCTCTCTTCAGAGTTTCAAATTTGATGAGACATGGCTCATTTGAAAGGTAGTTTTGTTTACTTTGTGCCTCTAAAATTTCATAGGATTTGGTTTAGTAATTTGGGAGAAATATCAATTTTTTTGTCTCAAGTTCAATCTCTACATTTTCCTAGAAAATAGGAGGTACCATCGTTGAGTGTCTGATTCATTCCTATAGCATATTTTTTCTATTCCTTATAATTTTGTGCATTATATACACTCAGCCCTATGTGTATGACTCCCATAAAAGGATTTTTTCTAATTGTAATCACACTGATCGCTATGGGCATTTGAAGTTCATTGTCTCTTCCATAGATAGTAAGTTTTTTGAGCTAGTTGACATGCAAGCCTATCTATTTTGTATCAACTCTTTCTCTTTGATGCTCCAAAGTACATAGTGCATTTCTTTGCACTTATTGCATGCCTATAAGGTCTATTTGAGTCTCTATAAGCTCAAGGGCTGGTCTTGTGCCGGTTCGATGGACCAAACTTCATCACTTTGAAACTTACTTTTCTCCCTCCTACAAGCTTCTCCAAGTTCTTTCATGTAATGGGGTATAAGGAGCTGTAAACTCTCTATGAGTCCCTCTAGACTGAAAAAAAAGGTCGAATTCATGTGAGGTATACTCACCCCCATTATTTGAACATAAAGCCTTAAGCTTAGTTCCTTTTTCAGTCTCAACTAAAGCAAGCCATTTTCTGAAAGTAGGGAATACCTCATCCTTTGATTTGATAGGATATACCCACACTTTTCTAGTAGCATCATCTATGAAAGTGAAAAAGTAAAGAGAACCACCTAAGGACCTAGTGGGCATAGGACCACACACATCTATATGAATGAGATCTAAAGGCTGAATTGAAGAGTCAATGTGCACTCTATGCACATTTCTGGTTTGCTTTCCATATTGGCAATGCTCACAAAATGAAAAATTAGAGAAAGATAACACAGGTAAGTAGCCAAAACAAGAAATATTTTCCATTCCACTACGAGATATATGGCCAAACAAACATGCCAAATACAAGCCATAGGTTGTTCAGTAACACGTAACAAGTGTTCTTTCTATGATACAAATAAAGGATAAAGTGAACCAACTTTGCTTCCTTTTGCAATAACCATATTGCCCTTTGATATACGAAAGGACTGAGCATAGAAGAACACTTTGTAACCAAGGTCATCAAGTTGACCAATTGACATCAAACTGCATGATAACTGAGGTACATGGCATACATTATGCATAGTAAATTTTGAACCATCAATGAGCTGCACAACCACATCTCCAATCCCAACAACGTCATACTGGTAAGAGTCACCAAGTCTCACGGTACCAAGAGACTTTGCTGCATAAGTAGAGAACCATTCTCTATGTGGTGTCACATGGAAAGAAGCACCAGAATCTAAGAACTCATGTGTGGGAAAGAGAATCAGCCATAAGAGCCTCAGTTGGCATAGTACTATCAAGTGTCAACACATCAGCATCATCAAAAATAGCATTAATTTCTTCAATCTTCACAATCGAAGTAGATGGTGCGCGTAACTGTTTAACATGCCCATCAACATTCTGTCCTTTACCTTTCGCATTCTTTAATGCATAATAGTCTTTCTTCATATGTCCTTTCTTATGACAATAATGGCATTCGATATCCCTCTTCCTCGATTTGTTTCTACTCTTATTCCGTTGACCATTCTTTTCCTTGTTCTTGCTCTTGCCACGTTGTTGGTTCTTTCCTTAGTAAGAATCACAAACATTATATGTATCTCCACTCTGAGTGCCATTCATAGATTTTCTATGAATCTCCTCACTCAAGAGTGCTCCACATATGTCATCATAGATGAGTTTACCACGAGGTTCACTATTAACACTGAGTCATAACAAACGAGAACAAAGACATGTTCTCCTTTAGAAATTACAAAAGTATGCTAAAAACAAGGAAAAATTAGCTTATTTTCAATTGTTCCATAGAAATGATAAGGCCCATTTTAATTAGGGCATGAAAACCATATGCTTTTATTTCATGATACTTTGTTTCAATCTTTATTTCAATTTTTGTTTATAAAAACATGCTATATTCAACATTACAAATTCCAATTAGAACTTTAACGAATCTTACATGATTAAAACTACATGATTTCATGAAAATGGAAATTGAAAAGTAATTCATTTTATTTCAAGCCCACATAAAGCATAACTCTATGCCATTTTAAAAAGGGATTAGAATACACTTTTGAGAATACAAAGCATAATCATACAACAACCAGGTGGCCATATATGTGTACTAGTAATAATAGCCAATTATGCCAAAAAAAACACCATGAGATCAAAATGAAATAGATGAGATTAAATTGACTATACATATTGAGAGAAAACACCATGCATATCATCATACATGATTCTTTGATGTCTAATAATCCAAATGAAAGAGACTTTATTGTTCATCGTTGCACATTCTATGAAATAAATCTATTAGGTTTTACATGCTAAGAGACTTCAATAAAACTTTGTTCAAGTTACGTTAATCAAATACTCTAAGACATTGCTTTTTTCCTTTCCCCGGGTCTTTATCCTTTGAAAAATCACATTTCTCTCCCTCTCTCCCCTTTCTCTCTCTCTGAGCATTATCATGGTCAAAGTTAAAAAGCAAGACAATATATCACGTTTGGTATTACTTTGTGAGAACATATTGCACGCGTTGAAAGCAAAACATGTAGTCTTTTTTACTTTGTTAAAGTGAAAAGTATAGTTTTCAGCGAGAAGTCGATGCCTGGCATCGAATTCTCGCTGAAGTCGATGCCTGGCATCGACTTCTCGCTGAAGTCGATGCCAGGCATCGAGTTCTTGCTGAAAAGTGTAGTTTTCAGTGAGAAATCGATGGCAGGCTGCAAAAAAATATAAAATTCACTTTTTTCTCGCTGAGAAGTCTGTGCCAAGGTGTTGATGATCATCTACACTTTGTGGGCATGGAAAGACAACCTCCTCTCTCTCTCTCTCTCCCTGTCTTGTGGAGTCAATAAGCATTGTTGAATTGCCTATGACCCACTCAGAACATAGGTACTGGGCATAGTATGGAATATATATTTCCATTAAATAAATCTAGAAGGAAGAGTATGACATAAGTGTTGATGTGTGAAACATCACAAAAAATGAATTAATGTGACACTAGATAACCTCTATGGTCACCATTAACTCACTGCCACTCAAAACTTTGAGAAACGATAGCCAAAACCAAGAACTTTACTTCTTCAGATTTTTCTAGTCACTGAAATGACATACATTTAGTATTTTGCTAATTTCTCTTTGCTCAAATATCATTTCTCCAAGATCTTTTGGTGGTTGAAACTAGAAGAGTAGAGCTTTCTAACAAGCTATCATATGCAAGAAACGGATCTCTAGAACTCAAGATATAGCCTTCACAAGATGACCATGTATGACTTCTAAAAGTGGAATTTTTGCCTGTTTTAGTAAGTCTGACTGTCCAAAAATGAAAATTCGATGCCTAGCATCGACTTGCAACCAAAAGTCGATGCCAGGCATCGACTTTGAGCTTTTTTAACCACTTTTTTGTTCCTGAAATACGCACATTTAACACACATATGATGAAAACCACTTTTATGTGGGAAGTCGATGCCAGGCATCGACTTTATGCTGAAACTCGATGCGAGGCATCGAATTGCTCCACAAACCTTATGTTTTTAAGAATTTCTAGCAGTACATAACACTCAGAGAATAAAACACGGACTTATCAACACAAACTCGATGTCAGGCATCGAGTTGCTTGGAAAACTTGAACTTTTGAACTCATCACACAGTAGACAAACATGGAGATGATGGAGAGAGTGTCATACACAAAACATTGCTTCTCATAGATATGAAAAACTCAGAAACTTTACAGATGCTTTCTCACTCAGAGAAGCCCAACTATACTCTGTTATATAAAATGAACTCCTTCTCACATTCTGTCACTCTCTTCCACTTCTTCTCGCTCTCGTGCCACTTGATACAAACTAAGTTATATAGATTGTCTCATTCTGACTCGTGATTTTTAAAAAACGTTTAGAACTAAAGTGAACTAACTTTACAAATATAATACACTTGTGAATTTGTCCCTTCACATAGGCATGTGGTTTTCTTCTAAAGCTTTGACCTTCAAATATATGTCCAGTTTGTGAGTGTTTCTCCAATAGTAAGATCAAACTTCCTCTCACAAAGTATATATCTTTTTGCTTATACAAATTTTCTAAAGACCAAAGACTGGGGCCAAGGAAAAACACAATGTTTTAGAATATTTGATTAAGTATCTTGGAGCGATGCAAAAAAGACCCAAAATTTACAACCTCAACCAATTCATTTCACACCAAACAAAATCAATTTCAATCTACTAGCTAGATAGGAAAGGATATACAGAAACAAATAACTTTTATTCATTGAATCAGTTGCACATGGACACAATTCATTGTTTTTTCTAAAATTATCTAATGTTATCAAATTAGTAGCATCAATCTTTAGTCTTTTCTAGCTCATTTCCTTTTTGTTTGATCCAAGATAAATGAGTATTCTCATAAAATAAGGCTTTTTTTATCCATTTCATAATTCTCTCTTAAAAGTGTTAGATAAGGTACTCTAAAATTAGCAAAATTTTGCTACCCTAAAGTAGTCAAAATTTTAAAAATATGTTCAAAATTTGCATATTTTTGGGGGGTTTTAGAAAACCTTGTATACTGGTATAAAGAGTTTTTTAACATCATGCAAAAAAAGGCTATTTTAGTGCGTAGAGTTTCTCTTTTTATGACATAGTTCTCGTTTGTTATGACTCAGTGTTTATTGCTAATAGCTGTGCAAAACGTATCCCATGATGATGGCAGGGTGCATAATAGCAATACTGCTTTCATTTCATTATCCATATCCATTTTCTGAGCCTGTAACTGGGAGAATATAACATCAAAATCATTTGGATGAGCAGCAATGATATGTGTGTTCTTCATGCAAAGGTCATATAATTTTCTCATCAGATACACTTTATTTGATGATGTCTCTTTTTCATATGTATTGCACAACTTCTTCTAAAGCTCCTCTGCACTTTCACAATCTAATAGTGTAAAGTAAGCATTATCTGCCAGGTGCAAGTGAATGGTAGACCTTGCCATTTCATCTAACTCATCCCAATCATCTTCATCCATATTAGCAAGCTTCTTTAAAATCCCATTTACTGGCTTCCATTGCCTCCTTTGAATTAGCACATCTTTAATATGATTCTTCCATAGAGCAAAGTTTGTGCCATCAAATTTTTGGATCTCAAAATGGTGTTTGCCCTGCAAGTTATAGCTCCTCCTCGGAACACTAGCACTAGACCCTGAGCCACCACATGTGCCTGAGACCTCTAATGCCATGATGGTAGAGAACTGAATAGAATGATAATGGAGCTAGAAGAGTCCAAACACCAAGGAATAAGTGTATCAATGAGTAAATTGACCACTGTATAGTTAAATCTAGAAAAATTTTGCCAGAGTATCCTCTGCAAAATGAGCATATGACTTGTGTCAAAATATCATAAAACTGCAAGTACTGATATGTTTACCTGCATAATGAATCACTAACTCCACTCCATGAAATTAGTTACCCAATAGAGGCAAACTAGGCTTATCGAACACCTTTGAACAACTATCATACATCTCCTATGGTGAGGCTATGTAAGTCTTCCACCTGCATCACCGAAGAGACCCTGACGTTTGGGTGTCTCCTAGTTAATAAAACCTCACCACGCCTCTTTATCAAATGTAAAAGGTTTTATGCAAAAACGTAACCACTATATCAATGACCACATGGATGTACATAAGCGGTATCCACAGAAGCATACATGGTGTGTATGTGCTCAATATATGCAATAAAATGACACAAAAAAGGCTGAATGCATAGCCCAAAAACTAGCCAACAACACCTGCATTGATGTTTGAGGCTCAAAGACCTGCATAAATTTGTAGTGGTTGCTCCCACTAAAACTCAAAAACCTTTCGAGAAACCTATAGTTTTATGAGTATGGATGAAAACAAAGCCCTGAGGATTGATATTTATTGTCGAAGAAGTACAAAGAACGCTCTTCTTGATGTTCTTGGATCTGTGTGAAAGGAAATCTGTGCGGGAGTACTCCAAAATGGCTCCAAAAAACACCCCAAAATGCCTCAAAAATAGGCTCTGAAAGCAAAGAATGAAGCTTTGAGGGACTAAAACATGTTCAAGGTAATGTTAACCTTAGTCTTTTCCCTTCTTCTAACACCACAAGAGTGTATCTTAGTGGCAAGAGATTGCCACAGTTAAGCGAACTCTTGGGGGAACAGTACTGGGATGGGTGACCTCTCGGGAAGTACCTTGAATCTCTATCTTCCTTGATCATTGAGGTCCTCCCTCACATGCAGCCAATGGCACCAATGGTGACTTTGGTGACTCGGATGACAAGGTATGCCAAGGTCTATGCATTAGTCGCCACCTTAGTTGTAAGCCTTGGAGAAAGTCGTGGGGGGGTGGCTTCGCTTGCACAAAAGGAACAAAGCTTTTGCATTGAATTGCTCTGATACCAGTGAAGTAGTTTGATGGTGATGTACCATGGCATGCTCTCCTTCTCGAGAGCTCCATGACAATATCCTTAGAGTAGAAAATTGAGCTCCTAAGGCAACACACAGTACTCCGAACATAGGCTACAAAATATAGAAAAAAACACACTACACAAGGAGCACAAAGATAGACTTCTTAGGTCTTACAAATGCGGTCGAACTTACAGTCTGTGACTGCCCCACTATATGTTTTATTAAAGAACATATACAAACAATTGTCCGGTGGCCATTTGGCCTTTCACATGGACACTAACGGTAACAAAATTGAAAATGTCCAAGCATGTGTTATCTATGATAAGACCAAGCACACCACTTAGAATAGTTACTTTAATTGGAAGACCTAGAAAGGAAGTGGAAGAGGTGGATATGGCAGCAATAGAGGCATAGGTGGACACAGCTTCAACAACAAAAATAAAGGCCATAAAAGAAAGGAATACAACAATTATTCTGAAGATCAACAACACGAAGACTCATTGCTTTTGATGAATCTAAGCCATAAGGAAGTTAAAGAAGATGAACATTCATTCTATATAGATTTAGGATTTTAAAATCATGTTGCAAGCAACATGGTCCTTTTATCTGACTTGGAAAGTCGAAAGCATAGAAATGAAGTCTAAATAGGGGATGGCACAAAGCACAATGTGGAGAAGATGGTAATGTCAACACTTCCTATGGTAGGATAAAGATTATAAGAAAGATACTCTATGTTCCCACTATTACAAAAAAACTAAAGTGTAGGCCAAATAGTTGAGAAAGCTTGCAAGTTAGGTTCACCCGACATGGAGCTTTTGTAGAAGACCCATGTCAAGGCTTCAAGAAGATAGCTAGAGGTGACAAGCATGGTAGGCTCTTTACTTTTGAAGTAGGAGAAACCAAGAACATATCTATATCCAATTTTGGGTCTCAACCCCTAAATGAGCTTGAAGTGTGGCATAAGAGGCTATCACATGTGAATGAAAGAACCTTGAAAGATATATGAAGAGATCAAAGTGTTCTAGGAGTCCCACACATATCAAATCAACACATGATCAAAAGATGTGATGCATATCACATTGGGAAGGCATAAAAACAACCATTCAACCACAAGGCTACATCCACAACAACTTATTGGACCTAGTACATACATATGTATGGTGGCCAAGCCAAGAACCTTCTCTTGCAAGATCAAGGTAATATGTCTCATTTATTGATGACCATAGTATGTGGACTATTGTGTACTTTATCAAGAGTAAGAATGAAGTGTTTGATTGCTGCAAAAAAATATATGGCATGTGTGGAGAACCATATAGGTAGATCAATCAAGAAACTCAAATCTAATGGAGGGGGAGAATACTTCTCCAATGACTTTGATGAGTTCTTGCAAGATAAAGCTATTAAGAGGGAAGTGACTACCATATACTCTCCTCAATTGAATGGAATTGCAGAGACAGAAACAAGACATTGATTGGATCAGTGAGAATAATGCTTGAAGAGAAGAAGTTGCCACATTACTTATGGTCAAAAGCTATTTCAATTGTTGTATACCTTGTCAATAGAATACCATCCAAATTGCTTCAAGGTATGGATCCTTATGAAGCATGGCATGGAAGAAAACGTAGTCAAGGATATTGCAAAGTGTTTGGTTGTTTATCTTATATTCATGTGCCTTCGCAAATTAGAGGTAAGCTAGATAAAGGGGAAACAAATGTAGCATTTATAGGATATGATTCAACTCAGGTGAGTTACAAGTTCTACAATCCTTCAACAACTAAGGATGTTGTGTTGGAATAACATAGGTCTTGCTTGGTATGCTGAAGACAAACAGGAGGTAACTCTAGCATATGATCTTGATTTTGATTTCCATCAATTAGGAATCAAGCACAATACACAACTCTAGGATCAAAGAAGTGATACAGATGATGAACAAGATGAAATGAAAAAGTATTACATGCTATGGAAGTCAAGAGGCAAGGCAAAAATGCAAGAGTGTGGAGAATGCTCCAAGCAAGCACCTAGAAGATCAAGAAGGGAAAGGAGACAACTAAAAATGTATGCATATGATTCCACATTTGTTACAATGCATTCAATCTACTTGGCAAAAGACTCAATTTTAGAAGAGCCCTCAATCTATGAAGAGGAAAAGGGAACCTAATTGGGAGGGGACTATGAAAGAAGAAATCGATGCTTTTAAGGAGATGGATACTTGGGAATTGGTTCCAATGTCATCCAATCGATGACTTATGTGCTCATTCGAATCTAAGACAGACGCATATCCCAGAGTTAAGGCAAGTATTTCACAAATATCGAGAATATCAGGTTTGTTTGAACCCAGAGAAATGCATTTTCATGGTCAGACAAGGCAAAATTCTAGGACACATTGTGTCAAAGAATGGAATCTCTACAGATGAAGAAAAAGTAAAAGTGATTGTAGATCTACCTAGGCCAAATAACGTAAAAGAGGTACAGGCATTTATGGGTCATTGTGGTTATTACAGACGATTCATGCACATGTATGCAATCATAGCTAAGCCTCTGTACTCTCTTTTGACCAAGCTCGAATGGACAGATGAATGTGAGAATTCATTCAATGAACTTAAACAACATTTGTGCTCAACACCTATATTGACAACCCTGGATTGGAGCAAGCCATTCCATGTACATGTGGATGCTTCCAATTATGCCATAGGATGTGTGCTAGCACAACCCAAGAATGAAGGTAATATAGATCTCCCCATAGCTTACGCGAGCAGACAGTTGAATGTAGCAGAAAGAAATTACACCACTACGGAACGAGAAGGATTAGGAATGGTTTACGCAGTAAAGAAATTCAGGCATTATTTGTTGGCAAACAAGTTCAAATTCTTTACAGACCATCAAGTATTATTTTACTTAGTCAATAAGCCATGTAACACAGGACGATTGATACATTGGTTTCTATTACTCATGGAGTATGATTTTGAAGAAGTAGTCAAGAAAGGAAAGACACATCTCAGAGCTGACCACCTCTCAAGACTAACCTCAGGAGAAGCTCCTCAAGGAATAGCGGATGAATTGCCAGATGCATATTTGTTTAACCTTGAGATAGCACCAGAATGGGCTAAGCCGATAGTCCCTATTCTCACATATGGACCCAAGAATCCTAGAATAAGGATCAAGCAAGGAGAGATTACCAAGTCACAAAGATACCAAATCATAGCAGGAAGTATATATAAACAAAATAATCAAAAGATTCTTGCTTGTTGTGTGGATGAATCAGAACATGTGAATTGGTTGCAATTAGCACACATAGGTGCAATAAAGCAACATCATTCGAAACATCGTACATTGCAGACTCTGCATAGACTAGGAGTATATTGGCCTTCTATGGAAGCAGACGTCTACAAGTTGTGTAAAGAATGCCATGTTTGTTGTGAAAGAGCACGAGTAGAACATGCTACATTATATCACGTGTCTCTCACACCAGAATGGAGTGAACCTTTAGTGACCTACTTGAGGACGAAAACATTCCCTCAAGGAATGACCTTAGCACGACAACGAAGTCTAGAGCTAGAAGCTCAAGACTATTCACTTATTGGTGATAATCTATACAAACAAGGACGAGACGGATACTTAAGACAATGTGTTCATGAGAGTGATTATTTGAGTGTACTAGAGACTGCACACCAAGGTGTTGTAGGAGGCCATTTTGGACCCGATAGGATAATCATAGCCATCCTCTTTGCAGGATTATGGTGGCCCACTCTTCAAATGGATGCACATACCTATGTAAAGAGATGTGATGTGTGCCAAAGAACTCAATTTCCTTCTCGCAGAGATGAAATGCTATTGAAACCCATGATGGGAGGACGTGCATTTTCTAAGTGGGGTATAGACTTTGTAGGACCCATTAACCCCCTGCAAAAGGTACACATGCTGAATACATTATTGTTGCGACAGATTATCTTACCAAAAGGGTAGAGGCAAAAGCCACAAAAAAGAATGATGCTCACACGACTGCAAAATTCTTATTTGAAAATGTCTTTATAAGATATGGATTGCCTATAGAGTTAGTGAGCGATCGAGGAACTCACTTTCTAAACCAAGTCATTGAATATTTGTTACACGATTTTATGGTGACTCACAAGAAATCCGCACCATATCATCCTCAGGCCAATGGTCAGGCTGAAAGCACTAACAAGATCCTATGTAACGTACTGACGAAACTCGTAAACTACAAACGTTCACATTGGGACAAACAGTTACACCACGTTGTTTGGGCATATTGAGTGGCCTACAAGACCGTACTCAATGCAACTCCCTTTCAGATGGTGTTTGGTCAGAATGCTATGCTTCCTTTGCACTTCTTGATACCGACCCTTAAGGTTACACAAGAACGTCAGTGGATCGGCCATGAATTATCAGCAAGAATAATGAACTTGGAACGATTAGGAGAAACCAGGCTGAGAGCAGCAGCAGAAATATATGCAGCAAAGAAGCGACAAAAAGCATATTTGATGCACATGTGAAAGATAAAGGCTTAAAAGAAGGAGATTTAGTCCTAGTATATATGCTGAAACAACATGCACGGAAGTTAGAAAAGCAAGGTTATGGACCTATGATCATTAATAGACTCTCGACAAGTGAAGCAGTACAATTAGCCACGTTAGAAGGAGACATAATGCCTAATTACATTAGTGACTGTAGAGTCAGGCTATATCAGGAACCTCTTACTGAGGATATGCTTAGACGACTCACTTTGGAAAAGAAGCATAAGGAGGAAGAAAATAGAATACGAGCTGAAGCTCAGGCAGAAGCTATAGAACGCATTAAGCGCATGAAGCTAAGAAGACAAGGACTAGGGAGAGAACATTATAACCAGGTGGACTGCATCAACAGCCACATGGGCAAAACACCCTGTAGTGCCCATCCACACTTACTACGGACTAGCCTAGATCTGTGGTACAGAATGCCTCACTTCCTAATGGGCAAGTTTCGCAAGTGTTGGACCTCCCTTCTTTTCCAAAGCAGAGTGTCCATCCGACTTCTCAACCTCAACCACTAAGGAGTCAACCACGACAAAGGAACCTAGACCGACGACAATATCAAAGAAAGCAGCAGTATCAGTACCACAAAGCAAGAGGCACGAGAAAAATATGGGTGCCAAAAGGACAGAAAGCACCAACTGATTTCAACAACGCAGACATTGATAAGAAGAAGTCAAGGCAGAAGCAGAATCAGTATCCAACATCTCCTTGACCTTTGTCTAAAAGTTTGAACATTCCACAGATGTGGATCGCCAAGAAGTACCTTATGAATTGACCCACACCCACGCAGATTTGGGTACCCAAACAGTGTATTATAGCTCAACCTTCAAGCCATGTAATATATAACCCTCATAAATCTCTTCACCCTTCAATACCACCACATCCGATCTCACCCTTTGTCCCTTTTGTCCCTCAGCAGAAACATATCACCCGCTCAGAAACTCTTAGGAAGTGGATACCGAAACGTATCCAGACGCCCTCTACGACCCCCTTATCTAACATAACTCCCACCCCAACTAATCTACAACCTTGTAATAACTCATTCACGACTGAACCTTGTACAAATCCACACACTATAACCCAACATCACTTGTAATAACACCTCATCAAGAAATGTATGCATCATCTGAAGCATGTAGGTGTCTAAAGACCTGCACTAGTTTTGCAACAATCATTCCATAAACCACATCACAACACTCGGCTACATGGGTTACACATCGGTTATGGAAAGGGATTGCGGTTTCACTTTAATGGGATCATGATTAATTTCCATACTAATGTGTTAATCTTTTGTAGCAGATCTTCTACGCATTCGCATCATTCATCATGAGGCAGAAGGACCATCTGAAGCTGGCCCTAGTGTACCCATGGCAAATATTGGCGAATTACTAGCTGAACCACATCCTACGGTTCAACCACCGAAATTTCAGGGATTTCCAAGACCCATGCCGATTGATGATCCTAGGGGATATACTGAAAAAATTCATCGCAACTCTCATTTGTTCCAAGGATTAGCAGGCCCATTGGCGGATGCAGATTTCCTTTTTGAGGCCTATTTGGCTTTTGATCACCGTACGTGGGGCAAGTACCAGTTTTTCTCAAGAGAGTTCGAAGGATTACAAAACACAGAAGACTTAATGCATGTTTGGGCGAGAGCAGGCTTCACAGAGTATTTCAGTGATCCTTTGCCCAAACCAGATTTCTACAGATGCCATTACTTGGTAACAACATTAACAGCTTCAAAAAACAAGGACCTACCAGGCACATTCATTTTGCCGTCCTTGGTAAATGATCCGCCCTTTAAGAGGTTTTATCTTTCTAAAGATCTGATTCATGCTGCAATCAAGATCCATGGAACACATACTCCTACAGAGCACGAAAGGCTGATTCTAGAGCCTATGAAACGTGGAGATGTCATTAAGTGGGAAGATATTTCAGCGATCACACCTGAGCTCTCTAAACCATTGAGGATATGCATGCAGCATTTCGCTTTCCCCGCTCAGGATAGATTCACCATGCCCCACAAGCGCATCTGGTTTGGCTTATATCTAGCTTGTACTGGGCCACAAACAGTTGATCTGGCTAGCTAGATCATTGATCAGCTATAGTTAGCACAACACCGATGGGAAAGGAAGAAGGTAATCCATGGATGCTGCGCTCTTACAAGAATTGTATATATGTGTTTGGCATACGACTTGCCAATCAAGCGTGCAATGACGAGCGAGGAGTTGAAAGCATTCAAAGGGACAACAAAGAAAGCTAGGAAGGCTAGCAAAGGAAGAGCAGGAAATCGCATGAGAGGAACCATTCCCTACCTCCAAGTCCCCGAATCACCGTCACCGCAACCCTCTCCAAAACAGTCTCCTACAGAAGCCCCTGTACAACCTATTCGCATACGATTATCACGAACTGTCGTTACAGAAGGCACTTCTAGTGCGATTACCTCACAACCAACATCAATTCAGGAACCTACCACCACTACAGCAGAAGCTCCCACCACTATTGGTGTGGAAGCTTTTTCTTTTCCGATACCCAACTTGGAAGGAGAACCGATGGACACAACATTCGATTTCGAGATGCAAGATGTGTTTTCAAGTGAATTTCAGTTTTCTGAAGGACAAATATTTTCTCAAGAATATGAACATCCAAGCTACATAACCACTCCTCCGGATCAACAACAAGGACAAGTAGTATCCAGCTCGCACGGAGAAAGAACCGAAACAGATGAAGACGATGGAGATGACGAAGCTAGCCAGGGCACTCATGACTCCCAAGAACATGTGCAGACAGATGAACAAGGACAGCACACTGACACCCAAGGTGATAGGAGCACACACGAAGAAGAAACATTTGAAGCAACAGCCTACACCTAGGCGATCAAAAAGTTATACAGTACCATGGAGAAAGTTTGGGCACGTAAGAGGTTAATTGAGGAAGAGAGCCAAGCACTCATAGGCAAGAACTTGTCTCAGGCGGTTTCGAAGAAGTATACATCAAAGGCTTCCGGGAACTTGTTAAATCTGTAGGATCTAACGAAGCATTGAGATATCTATAGAGAAAACCACTTCCGCAATTTGACCCCCGACGAGTACGTTTACTATCAAAACCTGGCGAATACATTCGCGTACCCACAGGTGGCCAATCTTCAGAACACACCAGGGAGGCACATCTCATCCCTGAAGGCTCATTGGCAGAAGACACCATTGTCATCGACTCCCCACCTCACACTACTATTGTACATACCATCGTTGTTACTGAAGTACCTACCACACCAACTGCTCATCTTTCACCTCCCATCTCTCCACTATACCCTGTACATCCGCTCTCTCCCAGACCATCCACTTCTTTAGATAGTGCAATAGCAGAAGCCTTTGTTGCTTCCATTCCTCTCACCCTTCCCGTACCTACGCAACCCAGTCTACCCCCTCGAACATCCACCCTTCTATCCAGTCCATTTCTCCATCCATCCTTCCCATCCTTCCCTACACCCCCGAGACCACTATTTCCATTTTCCAACCCCGATGACTTTCTCCCCTGTATCACCTCCCCGACCCACCATATTTCCACTTTCCCCTTTCCACCAAGTAGCATTAGAGAACCCCTCTGTAAATTACTCTTCAGCCTTTGTAAACCCTGTATTTACACCCACGCACGCACCCACTCTCACGCCTTTATTCACGGTCACCGCACTTGATCCACATCCAATGATATGGACATCTCACCACCCATTGCACCACCATTCCTTTCATTCATTTCACCACCACACATAGGCACATCACAATTTTCCACAATCACCACAACATCCACTCTCCCACCTCCATTTCCCTTACCCCTTGCATCAACACCCAAGGCATCTTCATTTAGCACACCTTTAATATTATCACCTACTATAGACACCGCATTTCGACAGATGTTCACCTGCATGACACAAGTAAGAGATGAATTTGCATCTCTTGGAAACAGTTAGTAGACGCTGCAAAGAACAACCAACGATTTACAGTTGCAACTTAATTCATTGTCGATCGAGAATGCATCACTAAACACCCGATACCAAGAACTACAGGAGGCATACCATAAACTGGAACTAGAAAGTGAAGAAAAAAACCAAAGAGGCCGTCACAGATATCAATAACTTGTTAAGGGCCTAGACGATTCGCAACGCGACAGTTACCAAGAACATGGGCTTACTCAGACGCCACTTGGCAGTAGCAAAAGAAGAGAACCAACGTTTACAAGAACAGAACAGAGAGAATTTATAAGCTGCCCTAGATCAACCCGACCAACCCTTAAAACCCAGTCGCTTTAAAGCCGTGCCCTCAGAATCTATGAAAATGTTGCTAGATGATCATGTCAGATTATTAGATGAGTACAACACCATGAACGAGGAATATCAGAAGTTAAACGAAGATCATAGACTACTCCAACTAAGAGCACCTGTACAACAAGGACTACCAGCCCCTGCAGACCCTTCTCCTGACATCATAGAGGAACTCAATGCATTACGGGCCCAGGTATTAACTCTTCAACCACAAATAGCAATATATGAAGCACCACCAAGGCCAGACTCCCCACTGGAACTACCAACAGAGGAAGAAACAGTGACTATTCCGGTGGAGGAAACTTTTGAAGAAGCATATGAACCCCAACCTATCACAAGCGACGACTTTTGAACTTCCCACTCCCGCATGGATGAAGACGACTTTTGAACCCACTCAGCAAGGGTAGAGGCTCAGGTACACAATGGCAATGATTGAAGAATGCATTTTACAGTCCCCCTATTTTGCTCATTTGGCCACTCGTAGATACATATCTGGGCATGAGCTACAATACAAACCTTATTTTATGTTAATGGCAGAATATCAGCTGGCCATAGAAAAAGAAACTCGCAAGAAGCCCTCCCACGTGACTCAATTTGAGCCGGAAGATTTGCCATTAGATGCGTAGGGAGAAGAGATATATCAACAAGATTGGCGCAAGAATTTATTACAAGAATACCCAGAGATGATGAGTACTTGGGTCAAGGCACCGTTACACTTAAAGTACAACCCATGTTGGGGACCAGTGCCATGTCGCCGCTCCTGGAAGGCATTTGCAATTAAGGTACAAAACAACAAGCAATGCCAGGATTGGCTTAATTACCCATACTTCACTCCACCCACAGGACCGCCAACTGTTGGATACATGATGGCCACGATTCGTCACTAGCTCCCTCGCTTAAAGCATATGGACAATATAGTAGCGCACATGACTGTCAAGATACTTCACATGATGCAAATGGTTTTCAAAGTCTTCCATCGCGTCAAGGCACCCCATGTGAACACCCTGGGTTTCGAGCATGGCAATCTCGATTTAGCTTATGACATGAGCATAACACCATCGCTCCGGGTGTGTTACGCCTGGCACTGTTGGCCCATTGATTGGGAGAAACTCAAGGCAGATATGGACCAAGGAATTCGTATATCAGAACACACCCTCGCTCAGGAGCTCCTACAGAATTACATCCGACAGACCTCACAACAAGGTTCTATCGAGGACGATAGAAGCGAGAGGGAGGGGGGTGTTGGCAGTAGCCAGAGGCATAGAAGACATGGAAGCATGTGAAGACAGAGCATAACAAAGAAGCAAGGAGTCAGTCAAATCAATTTTTCAAAAGACTTATATTTTTAAACACTTTTCAAAACCTCCAACAATGATTTTCATCACTTTTGTACCATATGTAACATAGAAAAACCCTTTTTGTAATTTATAGCTCTATTTTGTGCAAGCCAAGGAGTCCTCAAGCTTGAGGAGTTTAGGTAGAATGAGCATACGAATTTTGGTTATTTTTAGACATCGTTTACCCTTTCAAATAGCACTTAGAACCTATTTTTTAACTATGCCGGTCACTAGATGTGAAACCGGTCAAAACTAGTCTAGAATCTATAAAAAGAGCTAGAGAGCTCATTTTTGGGGTTAGCTTGTTTGAGTAGAGAAGAGCTTAGAGCTATTTTGAGCTTGTAAGAGTATTCCTGAGTAATAGAGTTGATTTCCTACCTTCCATTGTGTCTTGTTTGTCTCTTCGTTGTGTGTGTGTATGTGTGTGTGCATCTCCATCCTTCTCACCTTCACTCTCACTTCATCTCACATTCATGATCTTAATATCACTCCTATCTCTTTCGCGGATTGACATTAAGGAGGTGGAGCTTCTTAACGTGGTTCTCACCATTGTGCTAGAGCAACACTCAACCACCAGAAATTCATGGAATTTGGGCTCTCTCTCTCTTTATCCTTTTACATGTGTAAAGGTCTACCCTTTTACAATGTAAAAGATGCATGAAAAATCTTTTAAAAAAATACAATAAGTGAGCATAAGTAAAAGAACTCTCCAATGGATATTCTCTCGACATAATCCAAGCGATAGCTTTTGATGTAGATCAAATCCACCTAAAGCATAGTGTAAGCTTGATGTTCCAACAGTTCCCCCTCAAGCTAAAGTATGCCTGAGTCTTAATTGTCTAATAGGTTGAATACCTCCCATAGATTTGAATCTACAAAGCTTTATTCCATCAAGTGCCTTCATCATCATATCTGCTACTTGGTTTTCAATTGGAACAAAAGAAATGTCAATCTCCTTTGTCATGAGCTTCTCCCTTATCAAGTGGTAATGTTAATCACTCAATGATAGCCCTCCATTTTTGAAAGGCTTGTGCTCCAACTTTGAGGTCGCTCACGGAGATCGATGTCTGTCTTGCCACCTAGCTATGCACGTATATCTTGACTCTCTCTCTTTCCATAAATAAGAGTGACCCATGGCTCTATACATGGGTGCCACATGGCACTCATGTGTGAACCCATTTCATAATCACTTAAAAGGTGGTTCACACCTATCTCAAGGGTTACTCAATATAACATTTCCTTCTCCTTAACTCCATTTTTGTCCTCAAAAATGGTAGTGGAAGGTCTAAGGAAAGAGATAATCAAGGGAATAGTGCTCCCACTAAATCCCCATGTATAAAAATACATGGCCATGTCTCCATGTTGTTCCCCATATCCTTTCCCTTAAGAAGACTCTTGGGAACGTAGTCTAAAATTGGGAAACCGTCTCTAAAGGGTGCTAACTTGCTCCCATGTGGCACTGTCTTCTGAACTATCTTTCCACTTTACTAGACACTCTTTATACAAGTGACTTCTTGTCCGTTTCTCTCGAGTGCGTAGTATGCTCTCAGGCTCATGTGGATTAGATTGAACAGAGATAGGCTCTACTACCTCACTATCTGGAATGAGGTTGTCAGATTCACCCAGTCTTTTCTTAAGTCGACTTACATGAAAAACTGGATGGATTTGATTATTCTCTAGATGTTGGAGCTGGTAAGCCAGCTTTCCTATTCTCTTAAGTATTTGGAAAGATCCACAATACCTAGGAGATAATTTTGGACAAGGTCCCGTCTTCATGGTTTCAGACCTAGATGGAACTCTAAGATAGACCTGCTCTCCTACCTCAAAGTTGATATCTCTCCTTTGAGGGTCAGCATAGGCTCTAGCTCTATCCTGAGCTCTCCTAATGCTGTCCTTAGCAAGTCTAAGCATATCGTTCATCTCTTCCAAGAAGTCCTTTGTAGCTTGAACTTTCTCATTCTGCAAGCGTACTACATAAGGAGCTCTTGGCTGAAACCCACACATAAGCATAAATGGACTGGCAAACTCTACTATAGGTAAGTACTCTTCCCAATTAGTTTGCCTTTCATTCACGTATGTTCGAAGCATATCCTCTAGGAGTTGGTTAACCCTCTCTGTTTGCCCATCCGACTGTGGATGCTCGGCCATACTCATGCTAAGTCTCGTATCCAACCTTTTGAAGGCCACTCTCCAAAAGTGGCTAGTAAACTTCCTATCCCGATCGGAAACTATGTCTAAAGGAAGACCATATAACCGGTATAGGTTCTCTACAAAAAGTCTAGCCAACTCTGGTGTCTTCACTGTAGTACATGTCGGAATAAACCTAGCCATTTTGGTTAACCTATCCACAATCACTCAGACTGAGTCGTGCCCTCTCCGTGTCTTAGGTAATCCAACTATAAAGTCGATGAAATTCGCTCCCACTTCCCATTAGGAATATCCAATGGGTGGAGTAGTCCTCCAATCCTCAATCTCTCAGCTTTGTTGACCTGGCATTTAGTGCATTTAAGCACATACTCTAGGCCGTCCTTATGAAGTCCAGCCCAATAAAACTGCCTCTTAACAAGATCATAAGTCTTGTTAACTCCTGGGTGTCCGGCACTAGGTGTGTCATGACACTCATACAAAATATGCCGTCTCATCTCAATATTTCTAGGAACACACACCTTACCTTTATATAAGGGATATCCATCATGGACACTGTAGTTCTTCTAGTTGAATCCTTCTTGAGTACCCGTCGATAATCCATCCTCACTAGAAACCCGTATATCACGATCCCCATTCTCTATGGCTTCCCAAATCTCGAAATATGCAGGATCAAGCCTACATTTCCCTCTAATGGACTCAAGTAGCTCACTAGTGATCTAAGTAAAACTCAATCCATTGAGCATAGGCATGCGGCTAAGTGAATCAACCACTACATTAAACTTTCCCTTCCTATACCTAAGCTCATAGTCAAATTCCTGAAGGGTCTCTGCCCATCGGGCCTTACGACCTTTAAGGTCTGTTTGATTAGAGAGCCACTTAATGCTCTCTTGATCAAACACTATCATAACTTTAGCACCATATAAATAATGATGCCACTTCTTCAAAGCATGGACAATTGCATACAACTCCTCATAGAGAGAGTAATTCTTCTGAGCTGGTTCTAGTTTCGTACTCTCAAAAGCTACTAGTCGACCATCCTGTACTTAAACCACTCCTATGGCAAAGTCACTCGCATCAGTCTCAACCACAAATGGTTTGTTGGGATCTGCTATATGTAAAAGTGGAGCTGTAGCAATTTTTACTTTCAATTTCTCCATACTTTGCTTTTGTTCGTCTCCCCAATGAAAGACTTTCCCTTTCCCTTTAAGCTTTTCCATCATCGGGACAACAATCTTGGCATAATTCTTAATGAATCTTCGATAGAAACCTGATAAGCCTAGGAAGATCTGCAGCTCTTCCAGGTTCCTTGGATGTGGCCATTCCATAATAGCCCTTACCTTTTCAGGATCCATCTGGATTCCAAGTGAAGGAGAGAGCCTTCTACGTGGGTAGCTCCCGTCAGTTATGGCACGTCGACTGTATGCATGCTCAATGCCCATCGCATGTCTTTGTTTCTGTCGTGCTGCACTGCGTGGTCTTGGAAGTTGGATCCGATACCAATTGTTAATTCATACAATGATGGCCCTCCATTTTTGAAAGGCTTGTGCTCCAACTTTGAGGTCGCTCACGGAGATCGATGTCTGTCTTGCCGCCCAGCCACACACGTATATCTTGACTCTCTCTCTTTCCATAAATAAGAGTGACCCATGGCTCTACACATGGCTGCCACATGGCACTCATGTGTGAACCCAATTCATTATCACTTAAAAGGTGGTTCACACCTATCTCAAGGGTTACTCAATATAACAGGTAATGAACCTCTATGTGTTTGGTTCTTGCACGAAGAATACATTTGCTACTAGATTCATGGAACTTACATTATCTCCAAATATGTGAGGACTCACAAGTTCCAAATATGTATACAATGCTTTTAACCATATTACCTCTTGAGTTGCTATGGTTAAACCTATGTACTCTACTAATATGGAGGATAAAGCAATTGTTGGTTGCTTCTTGGAACTCCATGACACTACCTTTGAACCTACAAATGCTAAGTAACTAGAGGTACTTCTTCTGTCATCCTTAGCTTATGTGGAATCTGCATCTGAATAGATTTTGATATCCAAATCTGAATAGTAAAGATAGAATATACCTTCATTCATTGTACCTTTGAGATACTTAAGTACTCTCCTAGCTACATCCATGTGTGGTCTTCTAGGTGAGTGCATGAATTGACTAAGCACTCCCACACTATATGGGATGTCTACCCTTGTATGAGTAGCATATATCAAGCTTTGATATTCTTTAATGTCTTCAATTTTCTCACCTTCATAAACACTAAGTTTATGATTAATCTCCAAAGGCGTACTTGTAGATTTAGTGTTCTCCATTTTGAACTTAAGAAGTAGATCCTCAATGTATCTTCTTGGAGTCAAATACATTCCTTCATATGTGTATATTACATGCATACCTAGGAAATATGCGAGCTCACCTAAGTCACTGATATTGAACTCCTCTTATTGATCCTTTGAATGCCATTCAGATCATCACCTATCACAATAATATCATCTACATATACACATAGATAGATAACCTCATTATGATCCCCTTTGATGAATAGAGAAGGATTTTAGTTGCTAGGTCTAAACCCTTTATCTTGAAGGTATGTAGCCAACATGTAGTTCCAAGCTCTAGAAGCTTGTTTCAATCCGTACAATGCTTTCTTAAGTATGGTGTATTCATTGAAAGAAAAGCTTGTAATGTTTAGGTTATTTAAACAGTTTATGGTTATGGCTGGAAAATGAGCACTCTCCATTCTGATTGAGGGGGGATATATGTCCTCTAAGGTCAATCATTTTTTACTGAGCGTGGGATAAAACATACACCTAAAAAAAAAAAGAAGTTTCTAAAAGGAAGAATAGGTCTCCCATGGAAATGGAGAGGTGTATGTTGTATACACCTCAACAAAATGGAGTTTCTAAAAGGACAAATATGTCTCTCATGGAAATGGAGAGGTGTATGGTCAAAAGCTAAGCTTTACCACATAGCTTTTGGGTTGAAGCTATTATGTTTGTCGCATATGTACTTAACAAGTGTCAAAAAGTTGGATGATAAGGCTATGAAATGTATTTTTGTAGGGTATAATTTTGAAAGAAAAGGCCATCATATGTAGCATCCACAAACTAAATGCATTTTGGTTAGCCATGATGTTGTTTTTATGGAAGATGCAATAATTCACCCTTACTTTCATGTACTATGGAGACATCGATTAGCTCAGAGGACAATCAATTGCTCATCCGAGTGAGGAAATCTCTTAACCTTTATAGGTTTTAAATCATAATGCACATCATTCCATTTCTAATGCAAATTTACATGATGCACTTGTTGACGAGAGGGCTGACATAGAAGAGGCAAGAACTATGCCTAAATGGCGGGTATAGACATTGAGAGATAATAAATTAAATGCACTGTTATCCTATCATACTTGTTCAGGCTCTCATACTGCTTCCTTTGCATCGCTATCTAGAATCTCGACATTTCTATGTTGTATACGTTAAGGTATATTATTTGTTATCACTCCTTTCTTTCTTGACATCATCTCAAAGAGAAGCTTTTACAAACTAACCAACCAGCTGTTTGAGTTAAAACACCTCCTGTTTGAGTTAAAACACCTCTTCTCTTGTACAATGAAGACAGCTTTGCAATCATCCCTTTTTTATAGCTTTCGTTGTCACTCCTTTCTTTCTAGAAGCTCTTAAAAAGTGACCAGCTTAGCTTCCTTGAGTTAAAATAGCTCTTTTACAATGGTACCGATTCTCTTATAGAAAACGCCCTTACAACCAATCCTTTTTGTTTTTCTAAAAAGGATGGAACTCTACAAGCCCGATGTTTCTCTTTGGTACATCGAAGGGCCTAAGTTTCTCTTTCAAAAAGCAGTTCTCAAATGAGGAATTATAGAATACAAATTTTCTGTCTAAAAAATGCTAGCTTATTACCATTTTGTGAAAACGTGTGTGTGTGTGTGAGAGAGAGAGAGGTTCAATCATGTGTGTGTGTGAGAGAGAGAAGTTCAATTAGGTTCAATGTACAGTCAATTTAGAATTTTGGTTCAATGAAGGATCATCTATTACTTGTCTTTTCTCAAGTTAACTTGTCAATTGACATACCACTTTTATCCAAAAATTGTCATGCCAGGTAGCCAATTTTTTTGCCTTTCATATATATGAAAAAGTTCTACTTCCTATGAAATATAGACCCTGTACCAGCAGCCCAGCTCTAGATTACTTGTGGTCACGCGAATCACGCATCTACCTTGTGATATCATCATACGCAGTGTCTGCCAGAACGCCATCGGTCATAAGTGCGTCGTACAAGAAAGCTGCCAGTTTCTAGAGACTGAGTTGTACAATGGATCTGTGAACAGTGAGTCTCCCTCACACATAAGAGTCTCTCTCTCTCTCTCTCTCTCTCTCTCTCACACACACACACACACACACACACACACAGAGTAACTCATGGCGTTAAATTGCGGGCTTTGAGACAGACCGAGAGCCGCGCATTTCGCTTTGCAGCATCTGACCTAAGGTAAAGTACTTCTTTTCTGATACTGCTCTGCTGTATAGCTAGAGAGAAACGGTGCTGCTATTTGAAACACTTGACTTGCGTTGTTTGGAAGTTAATTTGAGAGCATTCCGAGTCCCGACTTCACTACAGGTTTGCCTATGGCGACTGTGGTTGATGCGTCGGTTCACGAGAAGAACAGCGTCAGGGTGGGAAGGAGTGCTTGCCAACGCCAAATAGTGGTGGAGATCCATGATCCAACTGGTGGACTCCGCCTGCCGGCCTTTGCGGGTCTTCTCGAACGCCAAGGTTTCTCCTCCTTCCACTTGTCGACTGCCTGCACCTTCCCCGCTACGGAGACTCTTCAATGCAAGTGCTTGATAGCCGAGGTAAATCTGCGTGTCTGAGCTTTCTTCTGATATTTCGATATCATGGCCTTGCTGTGCAGGTTTATTGATCTTAACACATCATTCTGCTCTGTCCTTCATATCTGCATAAGCAATGTATTTGCTTTCTGGTTCTCATTCCACCGCAATTAGTTTTTCTGCATTTAAATGTCGATCGATTAAACTAACTTTCCCTTGAATTCCTTGACATTCTTGCAGATTGATGCACAATTATCGGACACGGAGATGTCGAGGATGGAGCAGTTTATAATAAACTACTACTCTTAGTGCTATACAATCCAGTACTTCAAACGACGCCAACATCAAGGCCTTTGCATGCTACTCCGGTTGCATGCTTTATGTCATTATGTCACACTAATTATCCTTTATGAAATATGATGGGACTTTATAAACATACCAGTGGAGGAATACAACCCTTGCAGTTGAAGCTAAGTGAAATATGCTTCCATTGTTGCATGCAGCTAGAATTTCTGGGTCTTCTTTCTATGTACAAGCTCATTTACATGCTTGATATGTAGAATAGATTGAATAGAATATAGCGCATGGCTTGTTGTATGCAGGATACATCCATTAGAATATAGCGCATGGCTGCAGATGTATGAGAAGATGGATGGACGGAAAGGTAAGTTCTCTGCATAAGTGCTAGTAAGTGAATGGGTGATTGCAAATTAAGAATTTAAGTTCAGTAAAGGGTGAGCTCAACGTATGCCATGTGTATTGACTGTCAGCAAGACGTCCATAGTACATCCCTTTCACTAGCATCACGTGCATCACGTGCACCATCGAAGTTCGCCTTGCCATATACGGTATCCTAAATGTCAACAGTTTTCACGAAACAAATTTTCTATGCAACATTAGCTTTCCCTTTTGAGTTCCTCAATAGATTTCTTCACACGCATCTCTATGGAGGTGGTGCAGTTGTAATTTTGCAAAGTTTAAATGTCTACGCGTCAAGCAAATCACTCACTTTGAATCTTAGCATGTCAATCTTAACACATCACTCAATTGGATGTGAGTCGGCATGATTGACCCTCTGCCCATACAGGCCTTGTGAATAATTTTGTGAAATGATCATTCTTCATGTTGCACTTATTTTCTTTACAATGTTTACAATTGCATACGTTAAGTCCACCATATCTTTATGTCTTGATTCATGTGCAAATCGATAAATGTAAATTGATAAATAAATAAATACATATACTTTTGCACGTGTACATGCATACTAAATGCATACATTCTTACGTGGTATGCACATACGTATTTACTTGTTTATACATTCTTACGTAGTATGCACATACGTATGTACTTTATATGTACATAAGCACACATACACATACGACATACACATATACATACGCACAGATATGGATGCACGTACACATGTACATATATACATGCGCACATGCGTATGCACATCCACACACATACATATTCACATGTACATGCATTAATACATGAATGCACATATGCCCATACATACACTCATACACACAACACATACAACACTTTAATACATGAATGCACATTGCCCATACATACACTTATACATACAATACATACACATACATACATACAATACATAAATTTGCGTGTACATATACATATACATTCACACATACATTTGCACATACATGCATACACATATATGTATGAATGTACATATATGTATGCAGATATATTCATACATGTGCACACCTATATGTGATATCCATACACATATATACATATGCACATACATATGTGTATGTATCATGTGCACACCTATATGTGATATACATACACGTATATACATATGCATATACATATGTGTATGTACAAACGTACATACATACATATATACATACATACTTACGGTCTTACATTCGTACATAATACGTACATACATATATACATACATACTTACGTTCTTACATTCATACATATGTACTTACATACATATACATATACATATGTACTTACATACATACATATGCACATATTCATACATATGTACGTACATACATACATATGCACATACATGTGTGTATGTACAAATGTGCATACATACATATGTACATTCATACTATACATACGTAGGCTCCTACATTCATACATATACATACTTACACTCCTACATTCATACATATACATACTTACAATCCTACATTCATACATGCTTACGTATGTATATAAAAAAAAATAAATGTACATACATGCATACATCGTCTATACATGCATGTGACACTCCTACATTCATACATGTTTAAATATGTATATAAAAAAAATAAATGTACATACATGCATGTGTAAGTACATGTACGTACATTCTTACATATGAGTACATCCATATAGACATACATAAGTACGTACACATGTAGATATACTTAGAGATACATAAATATACTTACAAACATACGTATATACACATATAGTATATAGCACACATAGTATGCATATATACATATAGACATACATGTATACATATATAATATCTATATAGATATGTAGACATAGATAAGTACGTATAGTATGCATATATACATATAGATATAGTATATAGTATATATATACTATGCATATATACATATAGACATACATACGTACATACATATACATACATATACTAGTACATATAGTATGCATATATGTACACATATATGTGTACATATATACATATGTGTACACATATGTATATATACATATAGTATGCATATATGTACACATATATGTGTATATATATATACATATGTGTACACATATGTATATATAGATATATAGACATAGATAAGTACGTATAGTATGCATATATACATATAGATATAATATATAGTATATATATACTATGCATATATACATACATACGTACATACATATACATACATATACTAGTACATATAGTATGCAAATATGTACATATATACATATGTGTACACAGTTACATATATGTACACATACACATGTATGTACATATATAGATACATGCACACAACTACATATGATGTACATACACATGTACATATGCGTACATACATATATGTACACATATATGTACATATATACATACATGCACACAACTACATATGATGTACATACACACATACATATGCATACATATTTACAACACACACGCTCTCACACACACATGTATGTATGTATGTACATACGTATGTATGCAAACATGCATACATGAAGCCATGTATGTATGTATGTATGTACTTATGTATGTATGTATGTATGTATTTATGTATGTATGTACGTATGTATGCAAACATGCATACATGAAGCCACGTATGTACGTATGTACGTATGTACGTATGTACGTATGTATGTACGCATGTATGCATGTATGTAGGTAGGTATGTATGTACGTACGTATGTACGTACGTACGTATGTACGTACGTACGTACGTATGTACGTACGTATGTACGTACGTATGTACGTACGTACGTATGTACGTACGTACGTACGTATGTACGTACGTATGTACGTACGTATGTATGTATGTATGTACGTATTTACGTATGTATGTATGTATGTACGTATTTACGTATGTATGTATGTATGTACGTATTTACGTATGTATGTATGTATGTACGTATTTACGTATGTATGTATGTATGTATGTATGTATGTATGCATGTATGTATGCATGTATGTATGCATGCATGTAGGTAGGTATGTATGCATGTATGTATGTATCCATGTATTTATGCATGTATGTATGCATGCAGGCACGTACATATGTATGTATGAGCTCATGCAGCCATGTATGTATGCATGTATGCAGACATGCATGTATTTATATATGTATGTACGTACGTATGTATGTATGTATGTATGTAGGCAAACATGTAGGTATGCATGTATGTATTTATGTAGGCAAGCATGTAGGTATGCATTAATGTATGTATGCATGCAGGCATGTACATATGTATGCATGTATGTATGTATGCATGTAGGCACATACATATGTATGTATACATGTAGGTACGTACGTATGTATGCGTGTATGTATGCATGCAGGCAAGTATATATGTATGCATGCAGGCATGTATGTATGTATGCATGCAAGCACGTACGTATGTATGTATGTATGCATGCAAGTATGCATGTATGTATGTATGCATGAAGGCATGTATGTATGTATGCATGTATGTGTGTATGCATGTATGTATGTATGTGTGCATGTTCGTATGTAGGTATGTATGTATGCATGCACACATATACACATGTATGCATGTATGCATGTATGTATCTATGCATGTATGTATGCAAGCATGTAGGCACGTAAAAAGGTATGTATGTATGTATGTATGTATGTATGCATGCATGTATGTATGTATGTATGCATGCATGCATGTATGCAAGTATGATGTATGTATGTATACAGGCATGTCAGTAAGTACGTATGTATGTATGCAATCATGTAGGCACGTCCATACATATGTATGCATGTATGTATGTATGTATGTATGTATGCATGATGTATGTATGCATGTATGTATGTATGCATGTATGTATGCTTGTGTGTATGTATGTATGTATGCATGCATGTATGCATGCATGCAAGCATGTAGGCATGTATGTATGCATGAATGTATGTACGCATGCATGTATGTATGCATGTATGCATGCATGTATGTATGCATATATGCATGCATCCATGCATGCATGTATGTATGTATGGATGCATGTATGTATGGTTGTATGCATGTACGCCTGTACGTATGTATATATGTATGTATATATGTACGTATGTATGTACATATGCATGTATGTACGTATGTATGTACGTACGTATGTATGTTTGTACATATGTTTGTATGTATATATGTATGTATGTATGTATGTATGTATGTATGTATGTATGTATGTATGTATGTATGTATGTGTGTGTTTGTATGTATGTATGTATGTATGTATGTATGTATGCATTTATGTATGTATGTATGTATGCATTTATGTATGTATGCATGCATGTATGCATGTATGTATGTATGTATGTATCTCTCTCTCTCTCTCTCTCTCTCTCTATATATATATATATATATATATATATATATATATATATATATATATATATATATATATATACATATATATAATAAACCATTCAACTTGTCACAAATCCAAGGGCCCACCTTCAAAGTTGCCTTGACTTTTATCACTCAACCTCAACCATTGGATCAATGATCCAATCCAATGATCATTGAACACACAAAAACCATTCATACAATTAACTCCACTACTCTTAGGTGGTTTTTTCTTCTTTGACCACACAAAAAGCCATGGAAGCTTATGCTTAGCCTATGTGATTAATGGAATATACTATGGCCACTATCCTCTTCGCATTGGTCCATCACTAACCAACTCTTAATCTAAAAGGCCCAACGAGGGCTCATTTTTTCCTCTAATGATGCACAAACACACACTTATGTATGTATGTATGTATGTATGTATGTGTGTGTATGTATGTGTGTATGTGTGTGTGTATGTGTGTGTCTATGTATGTGTGTGTATGTGTGTATGTATGCATGTGTGTATGTGAATATGTATGTATGGACGTGTGTATGTGAATGTGCACTGCGCACATGTGTGTCTATGTATGCATGTGCATGTGTGCACATGTGTATGCATGTATGTGTGCACGTGTGTTCGTGTATGTGTGGACACGTGTGTGTATGTGTGCACACGTGTGTGCATGTGTGCACACGTGTGTGCATGTGTGCACACGTGTGTGCTCGTGTGCGCACGTGTGTGCATATGTATGCGTGTATGTGTGTGCATGTGTATTCATGTATGTGTGTGCATGTGTATTCATGTATGTATGCATGCATGTATTCATGTATGTATTCACATGTGTATTCACGTATGTATGTATGCAAGTGTATATTCGTGTATGTATGCATGTGTGTATATGTGTATGTATGCATGTGTGTAGGTATGTATGCATGTGCATGTGTGTGTATCTATGTGCACATATGTGTGCGCGTGCATGTGTATGTATGCACATGTGTGCATGTATGTATACACATGTGTGTGCATGTATGTATGCATGTGTATGTATGTGTGTATGTATGTGTGCATGCATGCATGTATGCATGTGTATGCGAGTGTCCATGTGTGTGTGTATGTATGTTTGTTAGCATTTATGTATGTATGTATGTATGCATGTGTATGTATGTGCATATGCGTGTGTATGCATGTGTGTGTGTATGTATGTATGTATGCATGTGTTGGTATGTATGTATGTATGTGTATGTATGTATATGTATGTAAGTGTGTGTGTATGTGTATGTGTATAGGTGTGTGTATGTGTGTGTGTGTGTATGTATGTATGTATGTATCTATGTATGAACATATGTATTCATACGTATGAATACATACATATGTATCCATTCATGAATATATATGTATATATATTTATATATATATGTATATATATATATAAATATATATATATATATGTGTGTGTGTGTGTGTGTAGTTTCACACACATATAGATAGGTAGATAGACAAATAGATTGATAGATAGATAGATGGATATACACAAAAAGGGATCTAGAAAATATCAAAATTCTTTAAGTGATACTTATGAAGAAAGTGATATACCAATGTCTTTGATGAATATGGAAGATAAACTGTTAGAGCTTGAATTGTACATCATGGTGGAATACATGAGAAACTCATCAAATTGAGGAATTTGGAAGCACCTTTGAATTTGATGCTAAGGGTACAATTCAAAGATGATAACTATATTATTAGACAAGGATGTTCTTATATTTTTGTGAATAATCCTAATGACACAAATGACTTGGGTCACTGGACCATTAAAACGTTTTGGGATGAAAACTTAGGGATCCTTAATGTGGTTGACAATCACCTAAGGGGTAATACTTCTCATAGGCTACATACTCCTATAGAACAGCAAAGGACAAAATGACAAACCTCGCATAATGCTTTCTTGCAAGAAGGAGAAGTTGTGAAGAGTTTCCCATTAGAAGGAGGTATGATTGGCATAATCAAGGGAGAAAAACTAGACCATCACAAGTGGCTAAGTATTTGAAGAATGAATATGATGCATCTATTGATCCACATAATGGTGTATTTGAATACAAGCACATAGTAAGAGCATAATAATCAAATGAGTATACTACTCAGCTTAAAGCTTTTGGTGTAACTTTGATTAAACCTTCTTTGTCTTGGTTTCAACCTTTTATAAAGGAGATGTTCTTGAAGAATTCATTTGTGAGTTTTTAAAGAGGAATCAAGCATACCACAACTACTTTGATTCATACCTTCAAAAAAAAACTTGACGAGAGTGTGACGATAGAAACTAATAGGTATAAGCAATACTTGGATAGATGCCCAAATTATGAAAAACCATCAATGCCAAAGAGTGTTTCACTTTTTATTGAAGTTGAAGCCAATGCTTAGTTAAGGACAATGAAGTATTTTAGGGGATGCAATGACCTAGATTCATGCATTAAATAATCAAATTACCTTGAACAGAATAGAGGTGATGAGAAAAGTGCCAATGGAGAGAAAAAATCCCACCAATAGAAGAATTAGCTCAACCTATAGCAAAAGCTCTAGGAACATCTATTAGACAAAATAATTTAAACCCTATAGCTACAGAAGCCAAAAAATATTACATTTGTGGTGGAAATCAATTAATAAATGTGTACTTATCAAAATCAATCTCATTTACATATGGATGTTGGAATATTATACCCTAGAAAAGAAATGGACTTATCATACTAGGAATGAATGTTTCTATAATATAAAACTTGAAATGGAGAGAGAGTACCAAAATCAATCCATACAAATGATAGAGAGAGAGAGAAAATCGAATGGATAATGCAAGCATGAAATGAAATGGAGTTCCTAGTTTGAATTCCATAAATGCTTTAAATAGGGGTTCAATTTTTTGAACCTTATGCATGCTTAACATATAAACTTTTGGCTATATTATGTATGCATATCAATGGATTGAATCATGTATGCATGGGTTTATGAAATGAGATAGAGATAAAGCTCACAAAGTTTAAGGTTAAGATAAAAACGACTTCTTAGTATGAAGTCAAAAGCATAAAAGAGTAATGGTACATTGATGTTAGGTGGCTCAATAACCATTATCCTTTTGTGCTCTTTATATGTTGGCTTAATCCAAAAGCAGAAAAATCTTAACACAAATGGAAAAATCTTAAGCTTTGAGTCTTCTTTATGGGTTCTCCAAATTCCATAAAACCTGATAGAAAAATCTTAAGCTTTGAACCTTCTTTCTGGGTTCTCAAAATTCCATAAATCCCATGGCATGCCTGATCAACAAGCTCAAGGACTTAGGCTACAAGTCAAGCAATGTTCCTCTTCTTATTAACCATAATTTACCTGTAATAAGAATTCGGATAGAAAGATATCCAAAAGAGAAATGAAAGCCTATATGATACACTACACACAATGATGGGCTAACCTTTCATGATCATGAAAGGTATCAAGAAGTTATAAGGCCTTAAGAAATTCAACAACTGATCATTTAGGATAATGATCATACTAATGGGGGAAGAGAATGTCATACAATGACAAACTAGGGCAAACAATGCTTAAAACATATCGCCCTTTTGAAGTGGTCGTTTCATCTCCAATAAGTTTATTTCTTTATTGACAAGAAGTATGATCCACTTAGAGCTTTAAAAGATTTTTTTAAGAGGACATTTGTGGATAAAAGGAAATAATAAAGGGTTTTAAGATACCCTTAATACCACTACTCCAAAATATTTCCTATGAGCAAGCAACAACTTTCCAATATAGTTAAGGATATGACTATTTGACTAAGTCAATGATGGGGTTCATTTCTATTTCCTTTGAAATAGATGCACAACTATTTCAAAAGATGACATCTCATGAAAATACTAGCTCTTTTATCAAATGAAAAAGAAAAATATATTTTTGATTGCATCTCATCAAAGAAATAGTTCAATGAAGGCTCAATCTTCAAAGTCTTCTCAAAAGAATTGACAAGGATATAACTTAATAAGATTTTTACTATACTTGAATATATTAATACAAAAAAAGTCTTCTCAGTATGCAATCCGTGAGTAAGATTCAAATTTGTCTACACTAATGTGAAAGTGTAAGATTCAAATTTTTCTACACTAAGGTGAAAGTGTAAACCGCATGGTATGGGACATCTTGGTTTACAATATCACTAAAGTAGATTGGGTGGTATGGGACACCGGATCAAGGCTAATGCAAGCTTGAACTCAAGGATATTCATTGACTTGTTTGGTCAGCTTGAAAGAAACAAAATTGGGTAAATAAAGCTCCAATTGGGTTTAGGACGTTGGAGGAGCATCAATTTCCTAAATCTTATAGTTTTTGGGGAAAAAAGTATTTAAAGGCGGGAAGAAAATATCATTTAATATCATAGTTTGAAGAAAAAAATGCATTCATTGACTCTTATGTAAAAGTTAAGGAATACACATTTGATATCAAGTACCTAATTATGTTTGAAATTCAAATTAAAACAAAATAAGCACCAAACATGCAAGGACGGAATTCATGGAAGAATTCCAATTCGATAATGACCAAAGTGTAAGATAGTCTAAGGCATGAAGCATATCCATAGTAAGGTACTTGAGAATAATGGGTGACGAAAGGTAAGCGTGAAAACTTGCTTAAGTCAAAGCGATGACATATAATTGTTGATCCCTAGAAGAAGAACAATTAAAGGTTTTGAGAATATCATGATGTTAAAATCTTAAGTTGGATGAAAAAAGTTATGAGTTAAAGATCCCCAACAAATCACATGGGTAGATATCAAGGGAAAGAAAGGGATCTAAAGGAGAAATGACTTGGTCTTATCTCAACCTAGCTTGGCTAGAGGAATTTAGAAAAATCAAACAATGTAGATCGTCTAAACCTTTAGTGGTTTGATAAATCAATCCAAGGAAAGGTTAATAGTTGACCAAAGAAATAAGAGTAATTGGTATTAGGCACATTAGTTCTTACTCTCATGATTAAAGATGTGGTTCTAAGGATTGGAAAAAGAACTCACTCATATGGGACAATGGGAAGTGACTCCCACTGAGAATTTTCTCTGATGGCCAGAGATAAAAGAGAATCAAGATCCTATAGAAAACATCAAGACAAGCCTTAAAGATAAGACCACTGAGATTAAGTTCTTAGGTTCATAAAGAGGTAAAGATATTTACTTGATTGAACCATATGAATACACATGCTTGTATTTAGAAGAGAGTAATTGGAATAAGATGCATTTGTACTCTTAATAAGATGCATTATTTTCGATAAAATCCATAGTAAACCTTAGATTGTGTAGTAGATGCAAAAAAGATGAGGATTAAATGGGAGTTTTTTTAGAAAAACTCCAAAAGTGAAAAAACTCCAAAAGTGAGGAGCTTGCTTAAAGTCAAGCCTATTCAAATGCAAATTCTTGAATGAAAAAATGATCTATAAAAGATCATCTTTTGAATCTTTGAATGATAAAAATGAACAATTCAAGAACATTCTCTAAGTTCCTACAAAGGGTGTGGGATATGATACCAATAAAGAGGTATCTTTCTTGCAAGAACTTGGAAGTTAAAGCAAATAAAAGAACTTAAAGCAAATAAAATCATTCAATAGATAGAAGATCTAGCAAGCAATTATCTTTATGGCTTGATAAGTATGGTTCCTCAATTTACTATGAATATTCAAAGGAATTGATTAAGTAAGAAATAATTGTTCCCCTTTGTAAAGTATTGGTGACCTTTTGGGTTATTATATATAACTATCTAGGGTATGAACCAAAGTTGGTTATAGAAAGTTATTACTAATCCTCTTTGGAAGAAGCTGCGAACTTAAGATAAACAAAGAACTTGGATAGAGACCAAGAATAATGGTCTACCAAGTAATTCCAATTCCTAAAGACGTAATTTTGGTCTTTGGATCTAGGATGTCTTGAAGATCAAAGATGTTTGAGAAGCATTGGTGTGAAAGAATAAGGAAATGTTCCAAGGAAAAGGAGGATCAAAACAATTGCAATAACAAATGAGCTTTTCGAAATTGAGATTAAGATGTATCACTCTTAGAATACTTGAACATTACGTTTCAAGAAAATCTTAGTGATTGATATAAGCCTTGCCAAGGAATGAGAATATAGAGAATATCTTTATGATATAGTGAGCATGTCTAGGCAGGGGCTAAGTAAATCCACTTTTCTAAGTTCATATAGTAACTAAGTCCTACCAATACAAATAAAGTATATTTTTAATTAAAAAGAACTATGCTAGAGTACCTTAAGTAAAGAAGATCTAAAGTTTCCTCCTATTTCTATTGAAAGTGGAAGATGAATCTAGTTTCCAACCCTTTCGAAATAAAGGTAGGACCTCTTTTGCATACTCCTAGGGTTTTACATTTCCAAGAAGGTATAAGGTTTGCTAAAATGTAAGATTTTATGGAGAGTGACATTGTGTAAGTGCCAAAGAAAACAATCAAGCTAAGACCACCAAAGAAGTCCACCCACTTCACTTGTCCATAAGTAAGAGGCATGCATGTACATATAGTTGGACCAACGGAAGGTGATTTGGGTAGGGATTATGATTGATCTCCCTTTAGATTAAGTAAGGTATTAGCCCTTATCTGATTACGGGACATGAATCTAAAGGGCGAGATGAACATCTTAGAGTATATATCATGTTCCAAAGGGGAATAATCCACATATGAATACTTCTACCGGACAAAAATTATTTAAGGGGTGAATAATGTCATATAATATATGGGTTTGGAAGACATATATGGATTCTAAAGGTTAGAATATGATGTATATTTTCCTTCATGTAGCCCTTGATTTACCCTTACAACATGCTTGAACCTTTGGGTTGAACCCTTTGTTTTAACCCTTGGAATATTTATTCATATGAGCTTCTAATTGAATGGTTGTGAACCTTAGGCTTTCTTTATACTAAGATGTAGGAACCTTGGTTTTAGGGAAGCTCCTCTAAGTGCCATCTTGGGGTTTGCATGAAAGAAGAATCCCCATTTGAATTCTAAGCCATGTCATAGACCTTGGGAAATTACAAGGCATGTGATCACACTTGGGAAAGTGTCCACATGAGGAACACTTGGTTGGCCACTTGGCCAAAGTCAGGCAAATGCACCCCATGGCCTAGAAGTATAGATATGGGTGGATTTGGATGGGTGGATACATGCTCTCTCTTTAGCTTGGTGGTCTTGTTAGAAATTTACTTGTAGCTCTTCTAGACCTGGTATTATAAAACCTTAATTGTAGGTGTTAGATTTGGGTAATGAAATGTATGAAATGGATGCTTCTACTTTCATGTACATAATCAATAATTACAACACCAATAATGACATGATCAAATCAAAGCCTTGATTCAAAACTGCTAAAAAAGTATCATGTTATAGGTTTTCAATGAGAACAATTTGTAAGGGATTATACCCAACCTCCTACTTTAAGAGTAGAGGGCGCTTGTTGCAAGGATTGTGGTAGAGAACATTTAAATAGGGTGTGCACTAAAATTTTAAGAAAAAGATTTCCCATAAACAAGTTTCATTGAAGGTTGTAGAAATATTATCTAGTTTTGGTAGTGACGTGGGGGAGATAGTCTCCATGATGTGTTGAAAAGGACTCAAGCTAAAACTCAACAAATCCAAGGAAATTCTAGAAGTCAAGATAATAGGGAGCTTCCCATTAAGAATTCTAGAAAAAGAATCCTAGAAGGATAAGAGAGCTAAGAAAAAAGTGAAATGGGCCAAAGGGTAGAAGAATTGGAAAGGTCAATGTGTGGTTGTGATCAAGTGAAGTTAGCTAAAAGAGAGAAGATAGAGATGATCAATAGGCTAAGGCCGGATGTGCATTAGTAGAAACATTGCCAAAATTTGATATTTTGCCAAATTCTTGTAAAGTAGGAATTAAAGAAGGACCAAGGTCTCATGATCAAGAAAAGGTTAATCCTATGCCAGATTTGAAAATAGAAATGGTGCACTTGTGTAAAAAGATGACAGACTTATTACAAGAGATCCTAGAAGGAGAGCCACAATAATTAGACACCATAATCTTAGCAAAAATATAGTTAGATGACTTAGATGAAAATATTTTGAAAGAATTAATAGAAAAGAAAGGAATCATATCAAAATGATGTCCCTCCCTTTCTAGAAGTGTTAGCACATCATAATCAGCCACCAAAAGGAAATCATTAGATGGATATGAAATTGAAGGTAGACACTAAAGTCGGTGTACAAATCTCTCATACCTTTACATTTAACGAGCTTCTAAGGCACAATCATAATTTAATACCATGAATAAGCATGTTTTACAAACACAAGCCTATTCACAAACCTCAAAAAATGTATATTAGTAATAGATTCCCTATTACATGTACCAATTGATAAGGTTGGGGGTTATTGTGAAGGAGAGGAAGGTAATACATTACTTTCAATGGAATTCAAAGATAAGAAAGTTTTTGCTATCTTGTGTTGAGATATCAAGCTCAACATGTGATGATTGAGGATTACATGTATCACTTTTTCAATTCTTTGACATGTATAGTGATCATGATGGTATAAGCCAAGGAAACTTTAGTGAGCTTTACTAGATTTATCTACCAAGATTGATGGCACATTTGTTTATTGCTAGCTCACTCATTCATGGACATTTCCTTATGTACTGTTCTATACATATTCCACTAGTTGTATTGGTGTATTAGGTCATTATTGTATATTCTCTTTATGTAATAGAAGAATAAGAAGAAGAAGAAGATAATTCTTCCTTGCCTCA
>CM035439.1:31583735-31593735 GCA_020310875.1 Ceratopteris richardii | reverse complement strand
CCTCTCGCAACGCACCGACCTCACCATCTCTGATCACTACCCGATCGTCATCACTTTTCAACCCCCCACCAAGATCCGTAAGGCTCCGTGGTTCCATGCTAGTGTGCTCTCCTTCTCTCTCCCCTCCGTCCATCAAGAAATTTCTGATGTGTGGAAGGAGGCATTCGCCTCTGGCTTGTCCCCAGCCAAGTGTTGGAGAAGTGCGGTCGATAAGTCACGACAGATCATGATTAGATCCAGGAAGATGCTTGAGACAGTGCGGCGGGCTCGGAGAGAAGCTCTATATCATAGACTCTGGCGGCTCGAGGAGGAAGTGAACAAAGGAAAATCTCAAGCCCAGAAAGGTCTTCGAAAGATCAGAGCGATGCTGAGATACGAGGAAGAGATACAAAGGAAAAATTTGCAAATTTTCTTCAAGGAGTGGTGGGCTGGCAAAGCCGACAATCATTGGTCATCATTGGTCAATGGCTTCGCGACATTAGCCTAAACCCAGATTTTATATGTATCCAAGAGATTAAAATTGACGGAGAAGACCTCCAGAAACGGCTTAGACATGTCTCCTCGACCCATGTTTGGATTTCAACGGCGCATCAGCGGGGGTCCGGTGGAACGGTAATCGGTGTTAATCAACACTGGTTTGAGAAGCTTGAGAACTCCACTGAAGATGATTGCCATCGATGGATTGCTGTTTCTTTCGGTGCTCCCTTATGTTTCACCTTAGTTTCTTTGTATGCCCCTAACGGGGAGCTTGAGAGACTTAACACTTGGGCCTCCTTGGACTCGCTCCCCCACGACGTGCTTATTTGTGGTGACTTCAACATGGTGGAGGACCCTATGGACAGATGGATGGGCAAGGGCAGGGTCATCGATAGTCGGGAAAAAGAAACGTGGGACAGAACTAAACTACACTTGGACTTGGTCGAATTCAAAGACTCGAAGGGCTTTTCTTGGTCAAATCTCCAAGAAGGCGAGGACCTGAGGAAAGCTAGACTTGATAGATGCTACATTTCTCAGAGTTTTAATCATCAGTGGGGCCACCCCTCCCTCTCACAACGCATCTTAAGGCTCTTCGCTTTTGATTTTGAATTAAATCTTTTTTTCAAAGCTCTACGTTGAAAAAGCATCGGTATTAGTTTGATGGGGGAGCGCCCGTTGCTTGGTTGAGGTTAAAGAAGTTTAAAGAAAATTAAAAAGAAATGAAAAAATAAAAAAAAAAGGGAGGATAAAAAAAGAAGAAAAGAAAAAGAGAAAAGAAAAAAAATGCAGTAGAAGAGAGAAAAGAAGCGAAGAAAAAGAAGAGAAAAAAGTAAAAAGGAAAAAAGAGCTTTGTAGTATTGTCGGTAGCTTTTTAGTGGGCTTCCATTAGGCTCTTCAAATGGAAAGGGGCCTTCGCTTTTTGTTTTAATTCCAAGCAAGTAAATCGTGAGCTTTCTTTGCTTTGTCGGGCCTTTGTCATGGATTTGGCGACCCCCTCTTTAGTGAGAAGCAACCTGGCCCCTCCCCCGGGGGAGACCAGTAACCTGGCCTCTTTGCTGGAGGGGGGTTCTTGTGCCGCCCTAGGGGCCTTCGAGAGTGCTGAAACCCCCTTGGTCTCCCTCAATAGATCCGCAATTTTGTCAGCTCAGGAGGAGCTCAAGAAAGTTTGCCTCGTCGGCCAAATGTTCGGCCCTAAGCCCCCACTCGAAACTGTGCGACAGTGGCTTCGCAACGAGTGGTTCCCCCGCGGACTAGTTGTTTGTAAGTGTCAGTTCTTACCGGCAAGCCACTTGCTGCTAGTCTTTGAAAATGAAGATATGGCGTTTCGAGCCCTTAGTGTCGAAACTTGGCAACTCGGCCGGGCAACCCTGTGCCTTTTCAGATGGTCCCCTGATTTTACTCCCGCCAAATCAAAATCGCTTCGGTACCCCCTCTGGGTCGAGCTCCCTAACCTGCCTTACTTCTTGTACAACTTCGTGTGGGACATCGTTTCTCCTATCGGCAAGCCGTTGGCCTCACGCGAGGACATTGGTGGTCTCATTTATGAAGGTGCAAGACACTCGTTCAACGCTAGGTGGCACCCTCAAATCTGTGTCGAGGCTGACCTCAGTGTGCCACTTCCTTCGAAGATCAAACTGGACTTGGGCGAAGGGGAGGTATGGGAGCAAGACATCAGTTACAAAAACCTTCCCAACGCGTGCTTTTGGTGTGGCCAACAAGGTCACAGGATCAAAGATTGCCCTTTGAGACGAAAAAGCAAGCGAAATCAAGAAGCCCCCAAAAATGCTCCAGATAGCAATGGAGCTTTGAATCATTCGACGAAAGCAGAGGTATTCAAGGGTCCCCTTAATCCAGAAGCTGATGCAGACGGGTTCATCGAAGTCAGAAGAAGAAGGAAAAGAAGCCCTAGGGCAACCTCTGAGCGAAACAACATGTCAGTTACCCCCTCCAGCAACTTGTATTGCAATCTGGAAAAAGAAATCAATGAGTTTGACTACCCTGGTGGGAACCAACTTGAGGTGGACACCGACGTCAAAGGCCTAGAGATCCCTGACAGTAAAGAAACCTTGCAGGAGGGTTACACTACAAGCAAAGAAGACGGCTTTACCACTAGCAACGAAGATAACATGGATAGTGAAAGCTCCATCATCGGATCGACTATTCCGGAAACGGAGTTGGAATCGGTGCCCTGTTCTTCCCAGCAGGAGACATCCCGCAAAGGAAAACAACCTATGGAGTTACCGTGGAAAAGCCCCCACAAGAACCTATTGCTAACTCGGGATCCGATCCGAGCGAAAAAGAAAGATGAACCCAAGAAAAGAAAGGACAAAGCTCCCTCCCGCAAAGAGGGATTACAACGACAATGATCATCATCTCGTTAAATGCTAGAGGGCTAACCGACCCCTCAAGAGCGACCATCATTGGTCAATGGCTTCGCGACATTAGCCTAAACCCAGATTTTATATGTATCCAAGAGATTAAAATTGACGGAGAAGACCTCCAGAAACGGCTTAGACATGTCTCCTCGACCCATGTTTGGATTTCAACGGCGCATCAGCGGGGGTCCGGTGGAACGGTAATCGGTGTTAATCAACGCTGGTTTGAGAAGCTTGAGAACTCCACTGAAGATGATTGCCATCGATGGATTGCTGTTTCTTTCGGTGCTCCCTTATGTTTCACCTTAGTTTCTTTGTATGCCCCTAACGGGGAGCTTGAGAGACTTAACACTTGGGCCTCCTTGGACTCGCTCCCCCACAACGTGCTTATTTGTGGTGACTTCAACATGGTGGAGGACCCTATGGACAGATGGATGGGCAAGGGCAGGGTCATCGATAGTCGGGAAAAAGAAACGTGGGACAGAACTAAACTACACTTGGACTTGGTCGAATTCAAAGACTCGAAGGGCTTTTCTTGGTCAAATCTCCAAGCAGGCGAGGACTTGAGGAAAGCTAGACTTGATAGATGCTACATTTCTCAGAGTTTTAATCATCAGTGGGGCCACCCCTCCCTCTCGCAACGCACCGACCTCACCATCTCTGATCACTACCCGATCGTCATCACTTTTCAACCCCCCACCAAGATCCGTAAGGCTCCGTGGTTCCATGCTAGTGTGCCCTCCTTCTCTCTCCCCTCCGTCCATCAAGAAATTTCTGATGTGTGGAAGGAGGCATTCGCCTCTGGCTTGTCCCCAACCAAGTGTTGGAGAAGTGCGGTCGATAAGTCACGACAGATCATGATTAGATCCAGGAAGATGCTTGAGACAGTGCGGCGGGCTCGGAGAGAAGCTCTATATCATAGACTCTGGCGGCTCGAGGAGGAAGTGAACAAAGGAAAATCTCAAGCCCAGAAAGGTCTTCGAAAGATCAGAGCGATGCTGAGATACGAGGAAGAGATACAAAGGAAAAATTTGCAAATTTTCTTCAAGGAGTGGTGGGCTGGCAAAGCCGACAAACCCACCAAAGAGATGTGCCGTATCCTCAAAAGGAAACACAACAGAGAATCGATCCCCTTATTGCTAGACGCAAATGGCAATGTATGCAATACGGAAGAAGATAATTTTGGGATCATTGAAGGGCACTTCACGAGACTCCTGGGGACCTCAAACCCCCTCTCCCACCATAGAAGGGACTGTATGGCTGCCATATCTAGGGTTTCCCCCCACAGGATACCTCCCAACCTTCACTCTCTGCTTCATGCCTCTATCTCTGAAGCCGAAATCATTGAGGTCATTGATGCCCTCCCCTCAGGTAAAAGCCCGGGACCCGACGGGCTCACTAATGAGTTCTATAAATCCTTCAAGTTGGCGGTTGCCACCCCTCTTCGTTTGGTTTGGCAAGAGGCACTCAAGTTTGGCGCGCTTCCTTCTTGTCTCAACAATGGCATTATCAAGTTAGTACACAAAAAAGGGGAAAAGAACAGAATAGAGAACTGGCGTCCCATTACAATGCTCCAAACAGGATACAAGATCATCGCCAAAGTCATTGCCAACAGAATCTCTTGCCACTTGAGAGCGTGGTTAAGCGAGGACCAAAAAGGCTTCATCAAAGGCAGGTCAATTTTGGAAACCATTATAGATATCTGGGAAGGTCTTGAATTCGCAAATGAGTCTAAACAAGAAGTTGTTTTCCTCAAGATCGACTTTGATAAAGCCTACGACAGGCTAGAATGGGACTATATTCTACAGTCGCTACAAGATCTTGGATGTAGTCAGAAATTCACCAAGATGATCGCGACCCTTCTCGAAAACGCATCGACCCAAATTAACATTAATGGAAATCTTTCAAAGGTGATCAAACTTAGAAGATCTATCAGACAAGGGTGCCCATTGGCTCCCCTTCTCTTTGCCATTGCCACAGAAGGGCTTAGCAGGCTGGTGGAGCATCAGGTGGATGCGGGTAACATTAAAGGCCTTCGTTTGCCGCATGACCACAGTCAGATCACCATGAGACTTTTTGCCGACGATATGAACGCTTTTGTGCACAATGATAGTACCAGCCTTGAGACGTTCTGGAAGTGTCTTGCTACTTTTTGCGAAGCCTCTGGATCCATAATCAACCACTCTAAGACCGCCTTTAGAGCTATTGGTGGGCCACAACCCGACCTTCTCATTGATCATGGCTGTCAAATCATTCCGCAGGGCCAAACTTTTCGGCTTCTTGGGATTCCCTTGGGGTTTGGCGTATCTATGGAACAGCGGTGGAACTGGGTGCTTGCCAAACTCGAAAACAAGCTTAACTATTGGAGAGGTATGCAAATCAATCTTGCTGGTTGTGCTATGGTTATCAACACGTTCCTCTTATCATCTACCATTTATTTCCTTTCTTGTTGGAGACCGAAAGAGCATGATCTGTCCAAACTGGATAGTATTTGTAGAAACTTCCTTTGGACGGGCGACCACAATAGGAGGGGGGTGCCTAAAATCAAATGGTCCATCTGCACCAGCCATAGAGATAGTGGGGGACTTGGTATCTTGGACATTGGGTGCATGGCTAACAAACTGTCGGCCAAATGGATGATTAAGGCTTGGTGCAACGGGGAGGCCTCGTGGGCCAAGCTGATCTTCAGAAACAAAAATGAGTTGGCACTCACGGGCTTCCCAAATTGGAAGAATCTTGACATCTTGACCTTGTTGTTTTCCCCGATCCCCGTCTTCCCGAAAGGCTCTAATCTGGTGTGCTCCCTATGGAAGAGTTGGAACAAAGTCAAAAGCTTCACAAGAATAAGTGAAGACTGGAAGTGGGCTGCCGGTATCAGACAAAACGACTCTATCTAGTTTCCGATCCATGGCATCCGGAGTGTGGAGTCTTGGAACATTCAAAATGCCAAGAAGCTATGGAACAAAGGCTTCAAAAAATGGAAACATCTCTGGAAACAAGACACCAACCGCTGGATCAACTTTGAGGATATTGATCCTAGCATCAACATTTCGCATGAAGAATGGAACACGCTGCAAAGCAGATGTCTCGCCTGGGACCGACACAAAGTTCGCCTTCTCATGGGACACGACATGTCGAGCTCGCTTGGTCTCAAATGGCACAATGGGAATAGCCTATCAAAAGTCCCGAACATCAAAGAAACGATCGACTATCAGGCTAACCTCAACAAAAAGTGGTGCCTGTCATGGACGCGGCTTCGGTGGGACATGAAGTTCATGGCTATCTGGCACCCCCTCATAGAAATCAAAAAGTCTGTCCTCTTATGGCAAATCCTTCATCACGGAATCTGGACCAACCTTAAGGCTAGCAAAATTTGTGGGATCCCTCCCTGGTGCAAACGTTGCCACCGGTCTATCGAAGATGTATCACATATCTTCTTTACCTGCCCCAACTCCAACAGACTCTGGCAGGTGGTTGGAAAGAGAATTAGACTTCAAAAACGTCTCAGTTGGCAGCAAGCCCTGCTGGGAGAAGCGATCGGCTGCTCCGCGACTCTCTGGAACGCTATCAGAGGGGAGGTCCTATGGAAAATCTGGCGGGAAAGATGTGCTTTCAACTTCGGTGACTCCCCCAAGGAGTGGTCAATTGAGAAATCGCTGTTCCTCCTTGGCAAATGGATTGTCAACTGTAAAAAATCCCCCCCCTTTAGGCATCATCAAGTACTCCTTTTGATCGATAACAAGCTTAAACCCAAGTGGGCCCCACATGAGGGTGATGAGAGGGTAATTAACCTTCTTTGTAATTTCATCTAAGCTCTGTAAAAGCTTCCCCTGCTTTGTGGGATTTGGGGGGTCCCGTGGGCACTAGTCCCCTCCTCTTGTACTTTTCTTTATTTAATTCAAGTCCGGGAGAGTAGGCTATTGCCGAACTTCCTTTATATTAAAAAAAAGTAGGGATTCATGCTTACAAACATGCTTGAATTAGTACACACACATATGTGGGGTCCTTCAAAAGAGTATAGCATCAATGGATCCAGATAGTATATTTTACTTGTAGAGGATGCAACAAGATGGATCATACTTTATGTGATTAAGGATAAATCCAAACTTTGTAATACATTCGAACACTATAATGCTTATGCAAAAAGGATCACTGGCCCAAAGCTCAAAAGATTGAGTTCTGATGGAGGAGGAGAGTATTTCTCCAAATAGTTTGATGATTTCTTGTGAAATGCAAGCATAAGAAGGGAAGTGACTTGTAGGTATTCTCCACAAAAAAATGATGTAGAAAGGATGAATAAAAATCTTGTGGAGTTTGCTAGATCCATGATGAAAGAAAAGAATTTTCCTCATTACTTATGGGCAGAAGCTATCAACACTACAACCTATCTTGTGAATAGGTTACCTTGAAAATCTTTGAGTGGTATGAATCCTTATGAAGCATGGTGGGGAAAGAAACCTACTCTTAATCATTCAAAAATATCTGGATGTTTGACATATGCTTATGTTCCTTCTCAATTGAGACATAAGCTAGAACCCAAGGCACAAAAGTATGTCTTTATAGGGTATGATGATAAAAAAAAAGGGTTACAAGTTGTGGAGTCCATCAACAAAAATAATTTTTGTTCCTTAAGATGTGACATTTGATGAATAAAGTACATGGTATAGAGGTTCAAATAATACTTATGTAGATTTTGAAGAATTCATGAAAATAAGGAAAGGAAAATAATAAATTCAAGTGTATGAAGATGAAAGTGATGATGATACACATAGAAATGAAATGCAAATTAGAGAAGAGGATAGATTGAGATTTGATCTAGGCCATACTGAGGCAAAGACTTTAAGTAAGTGCAAAAACAAGAAGGCCATCAAGAGAAAGAAAGAAACCTATAAGGTATATCTATGATACTTCTTATATTACAATGAAGAACTGTGCTTACATGTTGCAAAAAGATGAAGACCATCTGCATATGCAAAAGCTAAAAGTAAATAGAATTTTGAAAGAGCAATGAAGGAAGAGCATGATTCTCTACTTAAAAATGATGCATGGGACTTTGATACCTAGAGCAAGGAATCAAAAGGTAATTGGAAGTAAATGATTGTATGAAACAAAAAGGTTTGGAGATGGAAAAGTTTCTAGATACAAAGCTAGACTAGTATTCAAAGGATATGTTTAAACACAAGGTGTGGACTATGATGAAAATTATAGTCTAGTTGCTAAAATATCTACCATAAGGAAACTTATAGCTACTATTGCAAGCAAAGAATTAAATTTGTCACAATTGGATGTAAAAAATGCTTTCTTGAATGATTACATTGCAGATGAAGTATACATGGAGCAACCAAAAGGATTAAAAGATCCAAATGAACCAGATTGTGTGTGTAAGCTCAAAATAAATTTGTATGGCTTAAATCATGCCCCAAGGGCTTCAAACTACAAACTTGTGAAGCTCATAAATGATCTTGGTTATCAAGATTCAATGGCTGATATTAACTTGCTAGTGAAAGCAAGTGAAGAAGGGTACATATTTATGTGTATCTATGTTGATGATATTATGCTTATAGGTACACACACTCAAGGAATCGGAAAGCTCAAGAAGCAAATGGAAAGAGAATTTAAGATAAGTGATTTGGGAAACTTATCCTACTTCCTAGGCATGGAGTTCATTTACACTCAACATGGAGTGTATGCTGCATAAGAAAGGTATTTGAAGAATCTTCTATTGAAGTTTGACATGGAAAATTATAGACCCTCAATAATCCCATTGGAGGTAAATCATAAGTTGAGCACGTATGGAGGTAAATATTTCAAAGACATGAAGATTTATCAAATTTTAGTAGGAAATATGTTGATATATTTAGGTAGTGATGTGTGTGAACACTCTAGGACTGCCGGGGCACTTTTTTCCCTCTTTAGGAGGTTTTTTCCCCCCGGCTTGTATATACGCATATTGCCCTAATGGGTTACTTATCTTTGTACATTCTCTAGTTATACATTTAGTATTGTGTGTTCTGCTCCAAGCTTCTTCTTCTTCCTTGTGTTGTTCGCGTGCTTCCACGGACGTCTAACTCCAACAATTGGTATCAGAGCAGGTCGTCACTTCATCTAAGGCGCCGTCGACACTCCTCCAGTTGCAGTCTCAGAATCGTACGAATTTTGGTTTGCATACTAGCGTGTCTTCAAGATCAAAACTACTTCGCTCTGTGGTGCCGAAATCGCGATCTGAGCTCGTTTCGACCTCCAAATGCACTATCGCAACGCTTGTGTAGGCTATTTCATCTTTTTGTGCCAAAGGTATATACCAATTTCTGTTCACCAGTATAAACGTCTCAAAGTCTGCTATAGGTCTAGCAGAATTCATCTAGGCAGTTCTGTTCAACTTTTTGAGATACAGTCAATTTTTTGCATCAAGGTATTTTAGTCACCGGCCATGGCTGAAAGTAGTGATGTATTCCGTATGTTGGATGTTGAGGAAAAATTGGATGGTACCAACTACCCGTTATGGGCTTATATGATGCGACATGTGTTGGTTGCAAAAAGACTGTGGAACATTGTGTAGGGTGTTGAAAAACATCCTATCACACCTGCAATTGTTACAACTGCAGGTACTGAAGCTGATGCAGAGGGTGTCGAAGATGATGATATTATGCATATTCGTGTTCGTGCTGCGGTTTCTACTGCACCTACTACAGAGCAGATTTGCTAGGATGGCAGAGATGCCCAGGCACATGCACATACACTTACCACATTGTACCAAGCTAGGAATGAGGCTCGTGTTGCTTACCTCCAAAAACAGTTGGAGAGTGAGCACATGAATGAAGGTGATTCTATGCACAGTTTCCTAATGAAGATCAAAGACTTGAAGGACGAATTGATTTCTACTGATGAGGTTATACCAGTTGTGTAGACCGTTCTGAATGTTCTTCCTTATTCATATCAAAGTTTTGCTTCTACTCTTTGGTTGATGATGAAAGGCAATCCAAATGCCTTATCATTTAAGGAGTTAGTCTCTGTTCTGTATTCACTATCATTTCTTGAGGGAAAAGGTACTTGACAAAGAGATTGAAGTGATGTATACTTCAACAAAAGAGCAAGTTGCAGATATGATGACAAAAAGCTTGGATGTACCTAAGCTACAGAGATTCAAA
>CM035439.1:31563735-31566235 GCA_020310875.1 Ceratopteris richardii | reverse complement strand
AGGAATCTATATGGATTCATATCTGGAGATGAAGCAATGCCAACCATGAGGAACAAAGGGCAACCATCACATGAAGAAGTGGAAGGGCTTTGGAATTGGTGTTCGAAGGATGCACTTGCAAGGTCCTATATTCTAAACTCAATCTCTGATTTTCTTTTACCTCATGTCAAGGGATGCAAGACATCAAGAGAGACCTGGAATGCACTTGCTTCTTTCTTCTCCAACACTCGAGCAAGGAAGAACCAATTGTGGATGGAGTTCACAACAATGAAGAAAAGCCCGAAGCAAAATGTGACTGATTATGTCACAAAGATGAAGGAGATTTTCGACCAACTTGGAAGCATTGGAGAGGTAATTGAAGAGGAGCAAATCATAAGACAAATCATGAATGGAATCAAAGCAGACGACAAGTGGGAGTCATTCACAACAGCCATGGATTTATACATGGATATGCATGTACCCGACCTCAACACACTCATGGGCCAACTCTTCACTCATGAAGCAAAGATTAGCAAAGGTGGTGATTCCTCAAGAGGTAATCAAACTTCTGCCTTATACTCTGATAAAGCTAAGGTCAAGGACAAGTCAAAGAATAGGAAGAATGAAGATGAAGGTAGCTCTTTCCAAGCAAACTTTGCAGGTAGAGGAAGAGCTAGAGGAAGAGGCAGAGGTGGAAAGCAAGGCAGGGGGAGATTCCAATCATCTCAACCTTGCAACATATGTGGCTTATCTAACCATACTACTGAAGAATGTTTCAGGAACCCGAGGAACTCAAGAGGAAGAGGATTCAATAGAGGTGGCTATGGATCAAATAGAGGCAGATACAATGGAGGCTACAACAACAACAACTACTACAACAACAATTACAACAACAACAACTATCAAAGTGGCCATAGAGGAAGAAGAGACTACAATAACTATGCAGAGGACCAAAGTCAAGAAGATTCATTATTGATTATGAATCTATCAACGAAGAAGGGTAAGGATGATGATCACATATTTTACATTGATTCGGGATGCTCGAACCATGTAGCAGGAAATGTGGCTTTACTTTCTGATTTGGAAGATCCTCATAACAAGCATGAAGTGCAGACAAGAGATGACACAAAGCACTTAGTGGAGAAGATAGGTAATGTGAAGACATCAGATGGGAATATGAACCTCTTAAGCAAAGTCTTGTATGTCCCTACAATTACCAAAAATTTAATAAGTGTTGGACAGATTGTTGAAAAAGGATTGCAGGTTAGATTCAATCGATTTGGAGCATATGTTGAAGACCCAAGGCAAGGCTTTCGAAGGATTGCCAAAGGAGAAAAGACAGGAAGGCTTTTCACTTTTGAAGTGGAAGATACAAAGAACATAGCTTTGTTTAGCTATGGATCTCAAACTCTAACAGAGTTGGAGATATGGCACAAAAGGCTTGCTCACATTGGTGAGAGGACACTCAAACAGATTTGCAAGGACCAAAGTGTACTTGGTTTGCCTAATATCACAAGGCAACACATGATTATAAGTGTGAGGCTTGTCAACTCGCCAAGGCTCATAGACAACCTTTCAATAAGAAAGGATATATGTATCAAAATCCTTTGGATCTAGTGCACACGGATGTGTGGGGTCCAAGTAAGGAGCCATCTATATCAGGCTCAAGATATTATGTGTCTTTCATAGATGTTTGTAGCAGGTGGACCATTCTATTTTTCATGAAGCACAAGGATGAAGTGTTTAATTGCTTTAAGAAGTATATTGCTCTTGTTGAAAACCAAACAGGTAGGAATTTGAAACGACTCAGATCAGATGGTGGAGGAGAATACTTCTCCTCTGAATTTGATGCCTTCTTGCATGAAAGAGGCATTAAAAGGGGAAGTTACTACAAGGTATACACCCGAACTCAATGGTGTAGCAGAGAGGAGGAACAGAGCTATTGTCGAAGCAGCAAGGTCCATGCTCAACGAAAAGGGATTGCCAAACTACCTATGGGCAGAGGCTGTGTCTACAACCACATATCTCATAAATAGACTTCCATCTAAGTCACTAGATGGAACCACTCCATATGAAGTGTGGAATGGAAGAAGACCTAGTCTAGAGCATTGCAAAATCTTTGGATGCTTAGCCTATGCTCACATTCCTTCTCAAGTAAGAGGGAAATTGGATCCCAAGGCAGAGAAGTGTGTATGGATTATGATCAAAACCAAAAAGGATATAGATTGTACAATCCAACCAATAAAGGATTTTCTGTGAGTAGAGATGTAATTTTTGATGAAAACAAATCATGGTTTGATGATGACAGGAAAGTGAAGCTGCCATATGACTTGGATGAAGATTTTCCATCACTTCAACCAAAGGAGCCAAAGCAGATTGAAGAAAGTGATTCGGAGATTGACCTAGAAGACTTGGAAAGACTAAAGCTATGGAAGAACAAAGGAAAAGCAAAGATGCAGGATGCTACATATGGACCCGAGAGCTCACATCAACCACTTAGAAGGTCTTCGAGGGAGAAGAA
>CM035439.1:31512174-31517174 GCA_020310875.1 Ceratopteris richardii | reverse complement strand
TGATGAATAGCTGTATAAACACCAAAGAAATCACTTCTGCTTTAGACTCACGCATAGGAAAGTGTATTAGAGTTGTTGTTGAAGCTGAGTTTTCAAAGAAGTTAAAAAATCTTATCACAGTGCAAGATGTGCAGGCAATATGTGACGAAGCGGGCATCAGTAGAAATGGGTATACTGCAATGTACACCCTTCTCAGGCAAGCCTTACAATCACAAGGTATTTCTCAAAGTATATTTCCATGCCCATATAAATTGTCTATCAATAAAAAAACTTCAAATGAGGATGTGACTCGTACTATTGGACAATATTTATTCATAGAAGAAACTATGCCTGCCTCTATTTATCATCCAAATATTCCCAAGAAGCAATCAAAAATCCTATCTACACAAGGATTTACTTACACTAAATTCAACAATATATTTGTGGATCTTCAGAAGCTTCAACAAGCAATGGTTCACTTTTATAGTTCAACAATCAAAGGTACCCCTACTACATTTTATTTGGTGTTGAAGTTCTATTGCATTCAAGTGTCATATTAAGATAATGTTTTCTCTTTTGTGCAGACTGTAATGTTAAGTTAAAGTTCATACTGAAGCTTGATGAGTGTCAAATCATAAAGGGTCGGCGACTAGAAAGGTTGAGTGTGACGCTAATGAACGAAATTATGGACCATGCAATGAGTGATGAAACTTTAGGAGGGAGGGACCATTTGACTTACAGTGTGCAATCAGAGAGAGATATCTGGTGGTTAGGTGCTATAGAAGTTCCCAAAGAAACAAATAATGTTATTTCATGGATTTTTAGTAGGACTCCGTGGATTACGGAAGTAATCTCTTCTCAAATACATGGGCAAAAGCTTTTTGTAGATGATATAGGTGATTTTGATGTAGAATGGCATTTGGGTGGAGACCTTAAGAGTATAAAATGCATGTTAGGTTGTAAACAAGGAGCATCTTCTCTCTATCCTTGCCCATATTGTACACAAGGTTACAAAGGATCTAAGAGACAGTCTAAACATGCAAGGGCATTGACGAGAGTTGATGACTCTGAAGAAATTGATGAAACAGACTCATTGAATCACAGGGAATGGGAGATATCACTTTTGAGGTGTCCAATGTTACAGGAACCGACTCGTGATAAAATAAGCAATGATTGGAACCCCATTATCCCATTTCCATTAGTCAATGTTCACTTTTGTACTTTGCATGCATTCATGAGGATCTTTGATAGGCTTTTGAAGCTCCATGTTGAATATGCATTTGCAATGAAACCACTAGAGAGGTCTACAATAGCAATCCAGAAAATAGAAGATCTTTTGAATTCTATAGGTTGTCATGGTGGCCACGTATCTTTAGTTGTTAAGAAGTATGGTGAGTCTCAAGAGATTTTACAACAAGTTTCAATGACTGGGAAGAAGGCACGACGTTTCTTTAAAAAAGATGTGAATAGTCAAGATGATGGGAAATGGGAGCTTTGGAAGGACCTCTGTTCAATTACAACTGACAATGATAGTCAGGTTGATCTCATTAACAAGCGAAAGAAGGTTTGGTCATCGTTCGATCAATTGTTACATTTGATGTGTTTGGCTTCCACTAATGCTTCACAACGAGAATTATTCCAAGTGACTTTGAAGGAGTTTACACAGTCATTCATCTTATCTTGGGGAGAAAGCAACATTACACATTACATAGTAAGTTTCGCTTACATTTTTTTATTTGGTCTTAAACACTATGTGTATATCTTATTGACCAGATCATAGCATATTCTTTTTGCACATGGAGCATATTTTATGAATCGATATGGGTCACTGGACATTTTTAGTACACAAGGAATGGAGAAGTCACATTACAGGGCTAGAGGTGTTTACTTTAAAAACACTCGTCATGGGGGTGGTCTACTCCAATCAAACTATTTAGAAGAAATGTTCAATTGGTTCTTTCGTGCGACATTTGCTAGAAAATATGTAATGGAAAAGGCATGTGAGTCACAACTAGCAAAGATTACACGAAAGCTACAACATGATATTGCAAGAGAGAAGTGGATGTCATCGTCAGGACCCGAACATCATGCCCAATGGCGTGCACAAAGAGTCCGCGAGGGTTCTGCTTGGAAATAATTTCCAAACTCTTAAAATGCAGTATACTTTTCAAGGTTTTTATAACCCCTTTCACTTCAAATAAAATTCTACTATTTTTGTGAATATACTTTTAATGTCTTAAAACTAATTTTTATCCATTTAAATGTGAACAGGACAATTCTTAAGTGAAAGCCTATAAATAGAGGTGTCCTTCCTCATTTTACCACTTTACAACCTAAGAGAATGGCACGCACAAAGCAGACTGCTAGGAAGGATCATGTCGTCTACCCTAGCCATGTGCAAGGTACTCAGCGCCCAACATGGATGACACCCCACAAGAAACGTCGAACCACAAGCCACTCTTCAAGACGAAACTCGGGTGCAGGGACACAGTCCGGTAGCATTGCATCGCGGGGGGATGAAGGTTCACCAGAGAGAGATGTATCCCAAGAAATAAATTATTCCCCTTCCGGATCTCATGATGAGCCCCCAATCAGGACACCAATGAAGGCAAGGCCCAAACAACGAGGACATAGACGAGTTGTGATTGAGACATCAAATTTATCGAGTTCCTCAGATGAAGAAAGTATAAATGAGCCACCATGGAACAATGATGATATCCCTGTGAACCATCGAGTAACACAAGGAGGCAAGACACTCCCCCCAGGACAAGGACAAAGACCAACCGATGAAGAAAGAGAGCAAGGTCGGGCAGAGGAAGTAAATGATGAGGCAGGACCATCTAGGCGTCCTCCAAGAAGAAAGAAGAACTATCAACCACGTCGTAGACCACAACGACCACAACCCAACATCCCCCCAAATGCAAGAGCACCACAAAGGCGCAGAAAGCAAACCAGAGCCTTTGCGGAGATTCGACACTATCAAAAGTCTGTGGAGCTTCTGATTCCACGAAGGTCATTTGCAAGAGTTGTGAAGGAAGAGATCCAACGCTATTGCGCTGGACTTCGTATCCAAGGGATAGCCATTGAAGCTCTCCAAGAAGCTGCAGAGGCGTATCTTATATCAATGTTGGAGGACTCTAACCTATGTGCCATCCATGCAAAGAGAGTGACAATACAACCTAAAGATTTGCAGCTAGCTAGGAGAATTAGAGGGAATACCCATTAACCATAATTTGTACTCCCTTGTTTGGAGAAACTTTTGTATATCCCATACGATGAATATTTTGTAAAACCCAAATGATGAATATAATCTTTGTCTTCTCATATTTGCTCTCCCAAATGTTTATCTCTTAGTGTACATGTTTTGAAGTTTATTTCTCCTATGTTTGTAGGTGTGTTTTTCTAGTACATCTTTGAAGTGTTTTTCATAGTTGTATCATTCTTTTTTCTGTACTTGTTGTAAGTGGTAATGCTATTTAATGCATTTCATGGCCAAGAAATGCCAAAAAAAGGCCTGCCACAGAAACGCGGGGATGGGCCCTGCAAAAGTTTTGCAGGGCCTATCCCCGCGTTTCTGTGGCAGGCCTTTTTTTGGCATTTCCAAGCCATGAAAACCCATGCCATGCACATAGGGGCATATGATTGGCTTTGGCTAGAGTGCACTGCATGCTAAACCCCTGACCAATAGCTAAGCAATGTTTATGAACATACATGCACTGATTTACTGCTGCATGCTTATGTGCACCCAGAGGAGTCTTAATCTTCTCTAATTATTGCATATAAGAAGAGTGTTCCACATTTCCCCAAGTGAAGGTGCTAATTGAGAAGATAGACTTGCAATACAGGTAACCTAGTGCATAGGATGGCCTAGGAATGCAAAAAAAAGGCCTGCCACAGAAACGCGGGGATGGGCCCTGCAAAAGTTTTGCAGGGCCCATCCCCGCGTTTCTGTGGCAGGCCTTTTTTTTGCATTCCTTAGCCATTCCATGCATTTTGGTCAACACAAATTACAAGACACAATGGAAAAAGACTGATTAAACTGTGCAAAAGTAATGAGATTGTCAAACCATAAAGATATAATAGATTGAATGCACATGGAAATTGGAAAAACAAAACATTGGTATTATAAAGTTTTTACAATTGGCTCTTGGCCTTGAGCCTCTCCACTACATTCTTTCTTCTCTGAAAAGATAGAGGCAATTGGTAAGTCAAAACTGATTGGGATATTAATTGAGGGTCTGTCAATCCAAGACCCAAAGCTATTCCTATTTGACCTAATATTTTTCCTCTAAAGTTAACTCCTAGGGTAGTAAGGGCAAGGGACTTCCTAACTAGAAATATACAATTGGTCCCTTGCATTATTGTAGATAGGCACAAAACTTTACTCAAGGCCTTCATACACCAAGTCATGAAGTGTCCTTGAGGGGAAAAGTCCTTGTGGATTATTACAAAATCTTCCTTTGGCAATTTTCCAATGTATTGTGCCAAGGAAGAGCCATGGCCCCGGGAAACACGGTCACCACCACTCCTTGCTGCAAATTTATCCACTTCAATTGTTTCCTGCACATAGACAATCATAAAATTAAATAGATACATCTTGTATGAATATGAGACAACCATAAATGTCAGTAGAGACTTACATCTTGAAGCCTGTCTTCATCCTCTCCTCTTCCCATTGCATCTAGTGGAATTGATGAATGGGCCATGCCACTTTGCTCCACAACAGGGGATGTTGGAATCTTCTTCTCCAAAATTCTTTCCCTTGCTGTGGCTAGATCTTCTTCACTGGCATCTTGGTTGGCATGGCTCAAAATCTCTTCACACACAAATGCAATGGTGTCCGCAACTGATTCACCAAGTGGAATTGTTGCCTTTTCGATAATATCGGAAGTGTTGTCCATGGGAACATCCGAGGTTGAGCTGAAAATACTAAGGCATTCGTCGAGGCGTAGACCGAATGCCTTCTCAATATCGTGCAGGAACAAAAACTCCTCTCCATCAACAAGTACAACTGAAAACAT
>CM035439.1:31397174-31507174 GCA_020310875.1 Ceratopteris richardii | reverse complement strand
AGCAAGAATTCTTTACCATGCAAATGGGTGCATAAGTTGGAATTCACATCAAATAGTGCTTCTCCGAATTATAAAGCATTTATAGTTGCAAAGGGATTCAAGTAACAAGAAGGAATTGATCTTGAGGAGGTCTTCTCAAGCTATTGATCAAGATGGCTACATTATGCATTGTACTTGGAATAGTTGCAAAAGAGGATTTACAGCTGGTTCAAACGTATGTGAACACTAATTTATTGCATTGAGATCTTACAAATGAGATCTTTACAGAACAATCATAGGGTTACACGGTTCTTTATAAAGAGAGTCTAGAATTTAAGCTGAAGAACAACTTGTATTGTCTTAAGCAGTAACCAAGAAAGTGGAATCAAAATTTTGGTGCATTCATGAAGTCTCAAGGATATTATAGAAGCAAAAACAATCATTTTTGCAACAATAAAAGATATTTAGATGGTATCTTGATATTCTCAAGCGTTTATGTTGATGATATGTTGATTTCTAAAAATTCCTAAGAAGATTGGTCTGTCATGAAGACAATGTTGATTTTGAATTTTGATTAAAGGATTTGGGGCATGCCAAATGTAGACATGATTTTAGGATTACTCATGATAGAAGTAAAAAATTCATGCTAAAAAGGTAAATAATCAATTTTCTTTTTAGTATTCATTTTTGCATGAGAATGTAGTTAGATCTAGAAAAAAAAACAAATGTTTGAATATGGACCCACTGCCTCATTGAGTGGCTTACCTATTAGAAGAGGGGATGTCAAACAAAATCTATTTGGGAACCACCCTATAGGCTAAGTGTTGCACAAACGAGGGAGTTGAACAACAAGTCTACAAATAACTAGAAAAGAATTGATTAGATATAGTAACAAAACATGGGCATCACCAATTCTCCTCATAAAAAAGAAAGATGGAATACAAACCATAAAAAATAGAACTATAAATATTGAATTTTGAGTGCATAGATTGGAGGATTTATTCGAGTAGTTACACAAGGCAAAAGACTTCATAAAGTTACAACTTAGATTAGAGTGCCATCAAGTTACAATGATGGACCCAAGCCTACCTCTATAAAAAGGTATGACCACTATGCATTTTTATTGATGTCACTTGGCGTACAACAATGCCCTTGCTGCATGGCACCAATCATGCCATTTTGATGTAGATTTCCTTCATGAAATCCTAATCTATAGTACATTAGAAGAGAACTTTTGGAATACCAAAACAGAGTCTTTCAAATGTTACAAAAACGTTTTTGGTTGTTTAGGATTCAAAGTGTGAATTCCTTAAGAAGTAAGTTAAATATCTTGGCCATATCATCTCTAAAGAAGGATTCTGAATGGATCACAACAAAGTATGAGCTTTTATGGAATGGCCATATCTTAGAGATCTAGAGAAGCTTCATATTTTTCTAAGTTTATAAAGATCCATAAAAGATTGATTAAGAAATATGCTACTATAGCTATATCCGTGATAGAAGAGGTGAATGGGAAACCTGTAAAAACCTTTTGACAAGGAGATGAGTAAAAGCAAATCATGGAAAGGTTGAAAGTAAAAAATTCTAAAGCTCCACCTTTGTACATAGTGGCTGAGATTGACGTGACTGATGATGCTATTGGAGTATTTCTAATTTATGACGATCAATAAATATATTTTAAGAGTATAAAGTTAGAATTGGATATAAGGAATAAATACTCTATATATGAGAAGACTTTGTACAAACTTATCCATGCTTTGAAGAAGTGGTGTCATTATTTGTATGGTTCAAAGGTTACAAGAATGTTTGATCAAGAGAGCATCAAGCTGCTCTCTAATAAAATAGACCTTAGGGAACAAACAAGGCTTAATGATTAGACATCCTTCAAGGGTTTTACTATGAGCTCACGTATGGGAAGGAGAAATCTAATGTAGTGATTGAATTGCCTAGGAACATGTCTATGATCAAGAAATTGAATTTTACTTAAATCACTAGTGAGGTACTTGAGTCCACTAGAGGAAAATGTAGGCTTGATCTTTCATATGTCAATATATGGGAATTCATTAAAAAATAGGATTAAGATACATAAGTTTCCAATGAGGAAGGAGTATCAATGGATGCTAAAAAAGGGCTGAAGTGGAAGAGTTCTAATATCCATGATTGTTGGGGATGTAAGGGTCATGTGATATTAAGGGTCATGTGATATTATCCTTATATTCATATATATACATCATTTATAGAGCATTTCCTCAAGAGAGATCATTATGTGGGTTTCAAGGATCCCATGCATGTGTACACGTCTCTCCTCTCCTCTGTCTCCCTCCATCTCCTCCTTATTCCTCTTGTTCATCACACCAAAGACCTTCATTGGTGTTAGAGCTTGCAGAAGGCTGGCATGCAAGAACCTTCAATACAAGCTTAGGTCACAAGAGGTGAATGTGCACGTTGGCACCTCTTGACAGTTGTTCGGTATTTTGGCCATAAATCGAGCTAGGAAGCTCGGATTGGTGTGTTCTAAAGTTATGTGCATAGTTAAGATAGATTCTACAACTTCATAGAAGGATAATAAGTCTGGTTTGGAGTTTTAATTCACCAAAAACTCAAAAAACTCAAACTAATGCAGAAGACGAATCTACAATCACTTGAATAGTAGGTCCTTTTTTGGCTATAACTTGAGTTTTAAAAATGAGATCGAGGTTATTCATCTTGTTGTGGTTAGCTTGCAAATGTAACTACAAGTGTTTAGAAGAATGCAAATCCAGAGTCCGAGTGCTAGTTTACCAAAAATGTACAATAGTGTTGCAAGTGAAGTTGAAGTTGAAAGTTGATGCATGTTTTGTGTATATCTTGAGCTACACACATCCGATTGAGGAATTCTATATAACATTACATAGTCAAGAAATAATTCTTGAAGTTTGTTGAAGATCAAAATTTCAAATCTAGAGGTTATTATCCTTGAAAGAGCAAAACATAGAGTAACATATTTTCACCACAAGAACCCTAATTGCTTTTGGAGGTTCATTTTGTTGTGGAATTTCTTTGAGAGAGATCTTTTGGTGTGGGAGCTCTTAAGTTTAGAGCTTGAAGGCATTGTCCATGTATGATCACTGTGGTAGCTACTCCATATGAGAGTAGAGCATGATCTTGTCACGTGTTTGGCATGTGAGATAACATTGTGGTATACCTTTTTTGAGGTTTATGTCATCATGAGCTTGATCCTAGCATTCTGAGTGGATGTATAGTGGCATTGTGGTCTACATATTATTTATGCCACTTGGATATGGTTTAACTTGCCGGTTGCACACATTTTATGAGAGTTGATTTGGATCTTGGTTAGTACTTGTATTCTTATTTTTATGCAAGTACATGATCCAGTTTAGAGCCTCACTTGCACATCTATTTGTCACCTTGATTGGCTATTATTTTAGCATATGGTCATTGATTTGATATCTATTTGCTAATATGATTCTTGGCATATGTGGATGGTGATTTCCACATGGTTATTTTGGTTCAGAGTGCATTTCACAGAGGAGATGTTGTCGAAATTTTGTCAGCTTTTATGACATGTGGTTTACATGGTTTCTTCTCTCACAAATGAGTTATGCATATGGATATGCAAGTATGATCCTATTGAGGATAGAGTATTGTTTCTAGTCTCTTGTTATATTTTTAGTCCCTAAGATTTCCAGCATGGTGTCTTCTCAGTTTGATGGCACTAAATTTCCAAGATGGAAAGATCAATTGTGGCATACATTGGTTCCTATAGGGTTACAGATGTATCTGCAATGAGATGCACAGAGACCTCGTAACATGCCCGACCACCTATGGATGGATATGGATGCATTGGCGAGCTCCACTATTTGATTACAGCTTGTGGATTCTATATATGAGTCTGTGATGTATGAGGAGACGAGTAGTGCATTATAGAAGAGACTACATGATATGTATGTGTGTCCATTGACTCATGTGAGACATAGATCACATCAAAAACTCCAATATTGGCACTGTGAACATGAATGCCATACTCGATGACGTTGCTTCAGGTGGATGCAATGACAACATCAGAGATATGCACATGATGCAAGTCAGTAGTGGTTTCAAGAGAGTATATGGCAGTTGATTATGCTAGTGATGGTGATATAACTTTCTCCTATGGTTCACCTCATGATTCCTCTTATTCATTGGATAGCACACATATGGCTTGGTTGTTTGATGCATTAGCGAGTTTTCATATTACACCACATCACGAGTGGTTTTGTCGATTCTCAAGTGAGAGTCGTGGATGTGTGCACTTTGCGTGATGGTATGACATGAGTGACATTGAGGGTGCAGGAAATGTATGCCTTATGCTACCTAGTGGAGCATCACTTATACTCAGACATGTACATTATGAGCCTTCATTCTCTATGAGCTTGATTTTAGTTAGCTAGTTACAAGAGAGCAGATGTTATGCATTCCTTGGTGAACATCATTTTCAATTGTAGTTGGGAAAACTTATGCTTGTTAGACGTGCTAGAATTGGGCATAGCTATCCACTGCAGGTACTCCATTTGAGGGATATTCTTGACTCCATGGGAGTTCAGCCTTATGTGCAATGTGAGACTACTCATGTCTCATTTTTTCTTCCTACACATAGGGCTATTGACATTGATGATGCACATATATGGTAGGATTCAGATGCTCTGATGGATGCACATGTAGAGCATGTTTTGGACGCTCATGATGCTTATATAGAGCATGATTTTGTTGATCATATGGATGCTCATGTGTAGCACACCTTGGATGATCAGTTGGATGCTTTAGAGCATGATATGGATGTTCATGTAGATCATTATGATGATACTCAGTTAGAGTATGATCATCAATTTGACCCTGGTATTGATTTTGTGCAGTTAGTTCATGTTGAGCATCATGATACACTTGGTGTCATAGAGCAAGATAGCTTTTATGATACATAGGTATGGCACAACATATTAGCTCTCAAGATGCATAGCTAAACAGATCCTTTGTTGATAGGATGACTGATATGGATGTTGAGTCAATAGTTATGCAGTCATTCTTGGATTCACTCATGCGAGATGTTGACATAGATATGTGAGGATATGTTGGTCTTGATGCTATTGCTTTGGATGCCTTGGATACATGCATGGTTGACATGCTTAGGTTAGCTAGCATAGCACAAGTTTTGTGAGCATTCAAGAGTCTGATGTAGGAGTTGTTATTTTTGAGACCAGACATTGCTGTTGTTATCGAAGCATATGCACTTGGAGTTGTCAGTTGTTCGGTGATTGACATAGGCGTAGGGCGAGTGGGATCTTTGCAGGATCTTCATCAATTCTTGCATCAGTCATATATGAGATTGACACTTGTGAATATGAGTCTAGAGCAGTTTGAGGTGCATGAATACACCTTGTTTGAAGCAATTGGTGTAGGTTGATTGGTATGGGTAGAGATCCAAACTCTTCTTGTACATTAATGTATAGTCCTACATCATTCTTTGTATACTTTTCCACTTATGGACCATGGTCACATTGGCCCTTAAGTGGGAGATTGTTGGGGATGTAAGGTAATGTGACCTTACCCCTATATTGATATATATACATCATTTATAAAGCATTGCCTCAAGAGAGATCATTATGTGGGTTTTGAGGCTCCCATGCATATGTACGCATCTCTCCTCGCCTCTCTCTCCATCATCTCCTCTTTGCTCCTCTTGTTCAGCACACCAAAGCACTTCAATGATGGGTATCTATTACATAAAGGAAAAGTCTATCATCTCAAAATATTTAGAGAAAAAGCAATAAGATTGCTTGAGTGTTATGGCACACCTAGTGTGTGATACTTAGGAGTTAATAAGACATATTATCTTGTTATGAGATAGTCCTATTATCCTAGAGTGCACAAGCAAATCCTTGACTATGTGCTTAATTGCAACAATGCCAAGTTAATAAAGATAAAACACTAAAGATTCATGGTTTTATCCATTCTTTGGATATTCTTTATGGAAATGTGAGAGCATTTGTTAGGCATTGGTCTATAGAAACCATCTCATGTGTGTGTGGGAAAAGCGCTAGTCATAGCCAAGGTCCCTAGCTTAGTGGATATCCTAAGGTACCTAAGAGTAATGGGGATGAGTGTGCATGATGGCCACATGTTCACACTAGAGCATTCTAGATCATTGATATTTCAAGTGCAATAGAACATAATGAATGGAAGGAGACTAGCACACACATCATTCATGAGTTTTAAGTCTCAAGCCTTGAGAGAGTTTTTAGGAGCTTATAGAAATTGGTATCTAAAGCCTTCATCATTTGAGAAAAGGGGATTTTCTTGTGAGAATTGAAGTGTGACCGCTATCTACTTAAACACATCATCATCCCTACTCATCATCATGTTCATGTGGAAGGGTTTGTACGGTTGCTATTGAGGACCATCAACAAAAGAAGTTGTTGGAGCCCCTTGAGAGGAGGAATGAGTCCCTCCCCCTTGAAGAGGGCTCCAATGCATATGGAGCTTGAGGGAGAAACACATAGGCCAACCCATAGAAGCATCCATGCTTTCCAAAAAGATATTCTCATTGCCCGCACAACTACCCATCTTCCTTCCTTTGAAGTTGGGAACACATCAGAGTGTGCATGCCTAATTTCCATGAAAAAGTTGGGTCTTTCTTCATATGTGGGATAATTGAAGTGCTTGTACTTAGCTCAGGCTTACAAGAAGAAGAGATTCGAAGTCTCTTAATGTGCCAAATTCAATCTCCCCTTTAGAAGGGCATAATTTTGGCACCTAGCCTCACCATTTTAGGCATAGCTCTCTCATTATAGATCCAAATGAAGTGATCCCACTTCCTATGAAATCTCTACTCAATGTTCTATCATAGACTAGCTACAAGAAACCATTTGGTTTCATGTACACACCTATGAAAAGCTTCAAAGTTCTCTTTCTGCTATCAAAGACTCTCCTAGAAGCGAGGAGGATTGATATCAACTTGAAAACTCAAGAGGGCTACATAGTAGTCATCCACCCTGCACCACACTTGTACATGGAATTTGCAATACCTAAGATATGTTTTCTCATGATTTTATGCATTTCTACTCTCTTTCTATGCATTATTTTGCATCCACGACAAGCATAGCACATTATATATGCATATTTAGGATGGTATCATGTTCTTTTGCAGGTATAGCATGGAAGAGGTAAGAACATCCAATGTGCTTACCATTTTATTCATGCTACAAGCATGAGGATTTTTATTCAAGGGCACATAGTGCCCTTTGGTTATATTGTTGTATATTGTGTGCCTGGCTGCACACTTGCTTAGAACTGCATGTAGAGCACTTAGTCAAATCTTTTTTTATTTTCAATTTCCTATTGAAATGCTATCAAAATTTAAAAAAAAAAATCATGTGTAGATTATTTATGCATAAAAGTAGAGAAAACATACTAAAAGTGCTATTTTTTTTGCTATTCTTGTGTACAAAGGCTTGTGACTAGTAGTTTCCACTACCACTCTTTAACTTAGGTGTACATAAGCACATATACTAAAAAAAATTAAAAAAAGAGAAGAAAACAAAAACAAAAACATAAAAGACTTTTACTCTCTCCTAGTCATCGATTGAGGACCATCTTCATCACTTAGATATGAAATGCACATGGTTGACCACTTTGTAGAGATCATAGAAATCATGAATGCTAGGATCTCCCAGTTAGAGAGTATGCTTCATGAAATCTTGGAGCATGTACATAGCTCCAAGAAAGAAGAAGTAGTACCGAAAAGTGACCTCCTAGGAATGAAGTTAGATGCACTAGGTGAGCATTGAACCTGAGAAGCTCCTAGTGGGAGTGTCCTAGTGAGAGAAGCCAAATGGTAGCTTAAGGACCTTAAGACACCACGATATCATGGCTCCATTAGTGCATGAACTACTAATGATGTTGAGTAGTGGCTCATGAAGTGGGAGTGGTGCTCTCGATTATGCCATATAATGGATGACATACATACGATTCAACAAGCTATGTATAACCTAATGGACAATGCCCATATGTGGTGGTGTAAAATCAAATAGAAGAAGAAAGAGCCCACTACTTGGGAAGAGTTCAAATTACTCTTTCTATAACAAGTTTATGGTACTAGAAGAGAAGTATAGGGCATTAGATACTTGGTTTTTCATCAGTCAAGAAAACCAAACAGTTCAAGACCATGCTAATAAGTATAGGGAGGTACTTCTAGAAGTACTTAACTCTATTCCGAAGTTTCTCCAAGTTCACAAGTTTCTTGGGACTTAGAGAAACCATCAAACCTTTAGTAAGAAAGGAAAGGTGTCACTCTTTGGCACAAGCCATAAAGATGGCTCTAGTCTATGAGGATGGTCATAGGGGCATGGGCTTCTAGGGCCAAAGAGCCTCACGGACTAAGATGAGTCAGGCCATTTCCACTAGCACTCCTCAATTGACCAAATGACAGCCCCAAAAAGAGGCTAAGCAAGTGCACATGATCAAGAAAGTTTCAGGAGCTAAGAGAAAGGTATCTCCTCTAGCTGAGAGGGCTTATAACAAGTCCATTCTTACCCCTCAATAGAAAAGAAGGAAATTAAAGAAGGGTTATGCTATGGGTGCTTAGGATAGCATTGCTTTAAAGATTATCCTAAGAAGAAAAAGATAGTATCCACCATAGTCATAAACACCACATAGGTAGGGAGTGATGAAAATGAGGATTTCAGAGATTCCCCATCTCAGATATCATCTCCTATAGTGGCCATGATGGTCACAAAGAAGGTTCCTTTTATGCTAGATGTTTTGTTTTTGCCAATGGCACAGAAAGGGTACCACTTTCCTGATACAGAGCTCATTGTTATGAGAGGAATCGTGGCAAGGTAGCTTATCAAGCCTCTTTGACACTAGGTCTACACATAATGTCATAAGTTATCAACTTTTTAGAAGGTTACACTTAGACATTATGCGGTCAAAGTATGCTTGCATAGTGGAGTTAGCAGATGGGAAGGGTACTGAGACATGGGACCAATGAGCAGTGGGTTTACCCATCCAGATCCAATCGTATGAGGACAGATTGGACTTGAAGATAGCACAATTGGCTTGTTTTGATGTAGTCCCAAGTAAAAAGTGGCATGCTAGGAAATGATGAGTCATAGCTTCACATGTTTACCCATTTGAGCATGGAGGGAGGAAATAACTAATCTGTGGAGATCCAAATCTCAAAGAGATGAAATTGGTGACCACAACCAAGTTGCTCAAGATTGGTTGTAAGTATATTTATTTTCTATATTTTGTGTGTTCATCTTGTGTAATGATGGATTCTGGTGGTCAAGGAAACTCTAGTTGGAACTCTCAAGTACTTTTAGATAAATTAAGAGCAAAATTCCAAGGTTTTTTTTAAGAATCACCTTCGAGTTTACCTTCTTGCACAAACATTGAGCATAGAATCAAATTGGTACTAAGAGTGAGTTCGATCACACGACTGCCATTTCGAATGAGCTTGTAGGTGGAGAATGAAGTCCACAAGGTTGTGGGTGAGTATATGGAGAAAGGGCTTATCCGACCTAGCTATTCGCCCTTTGTAGCACTAGTTCTTCTAGTGAAGAAGAAAGATGGATCTTATTGGATGGTGTAGACTATAGAGCACTCAATAACATTACCATAAAGCATAGGTATCCCATGCCTAGGATAGATTATCTCCTTGATGCTCTATGTGGACTAGTTTTATATAGTAAAATAGATTTGAAAAGTGGCTATCACTAGATCAGAGTAAAGGAATAAGATGTATATAAAACTACCGGACCTATTTTGGGCATTATGGGTATTTAGTTATGCCATTTGGTTTGACTAATGCACCTGCTACTTTCATGATATTAATTAAAAATAGTTTATGTCCATTCATTGGAAAGTTTTTTATGGATTTTGTAGATGACTTGTTGGCATATAGTAGGTCTATATATGAGCATGAAATTCATTTAATATTAGTATTAAATAAGCTAAAAGAAAATCAATTGGAAGATGGGGTTTAGATGGATCCCAAGAAGGTCTCAGGTTTTCTAGCATGGCCTAATCCTCAAGATGAGAGTCAATTACAATCATTTTTAGGAACTTTTGGTTTCTATCAGAAATTCATTTCATCTTATTCCTCAATAGTAGCACCTATGATGAATCTACTTCGAGGCAAAGTACCCTTTGCATGGAAGCAAGAACAAAAAGAAAGTTTTGATACTCTGAAGCAAGCCATTTTAGAGGCTCCAATACACAAAGTGGTGGATCCACAAAAATCATTTGAGTTGGAGAAAGATGCTAGTGGCATAGCCATAGGTGTAGTCTTGAGCCAAGATGACAAGCCAATATCTTTACTCCTGCATGAGCTCAACCCAATGAGCATGTCTACATGGAAGTTATGGCTAAGTAGAAACGTACTTGAGTGTATGGTGATCTGTGTATACCTTAAAGTCTGCACCATAAAGATAGTGTCTCCATACAAATCATGTATAGAAGAGGCAAAACAAGTGTTGCAGCTAATGCATTATTGTTTGAACATCAAGCTTGCATTATGATTGAGGCAGATTTTTTCTACTTCATCAATCCATCATTTGGAATGTTCCCAAGATATCTCTTGAAGAGGTTCTTCATCAATATCCATTTTCTATTGTATTTTCATAAGGAGCTTTTGTGATCATTTATTTTTGTAAAATCCTAGATCTTTACGCTTGTAAAAAGGTAAAGTAAAGGCTCAAAAATTACGAGTTAGAGGTGGTTGTAACTTGATCAATTAACCACCAAAAGTAGATCAAGATTAGATCACTTTACTTTTCCTAGATTGTAGGAAAATAGATCCTTCAATCACAACAAACAAACCTACTCATTTTCGAGTTTGAATTCATGATGAAAAGGCGCACATAGATCATTGCATGTCTACATAAAGACTCTAAAGAGTTTTGATTTGATGTAATACATATACTATTTTGATAATTGCTTGGTGCCATATCTATTCTCTAATCTTTCTTCCTTAGATTGAGTCATCTTGTAGAGGTTCATTCTCTCTTTACAAAGCTCCAAATCAAGTGATTAACCATTCATCAAAAAATTATCAATGTCTAGTTTATGTATACAAGTTTTCAAAGAATTTGTTTCCATATGTTTTGAGAAAATTTCATTTTACTACTTGGGGTCATCTTCCACACAACCTTGAAAAATCGAGATGACATCCAATCACTGTTAAACTTATTGCTCCTTCATTGGTTGTTTTAAATAAAGGCTTTTGTGAATTATAACAATCCAAACCTATAAATAACACTCCCTTAAGAGGAATGTTTCCAATTGTAATTGTGCAAGCTGCTTTGAGTGTTTCAAGTCATAACATCCATCCAAATTTAGAAGGTTTTTGTGAGCTAGTTAAGATGCAAGTTATTTGTTTTGCATCAACTTGTTCTTATTCATGTTCCAAAGTAAATATTGGGTTTTATTGCACTGACCACAAGCCCACAAGGTATATTTTACATATTCAAAGATCTAGGGCAGGTCCTATGCTGATTTGTTGGACTATCTTCACCATTTGACAACCTACTTTCAAGATACTAAAAACATCTCCAACTTCTTTAAATTGTCACGAATAGTGTACCAAATGAGCTTTATAGTTCTAGAAATTTCATTGCTTCAAGAAATAAAGGAAGCATAGGCAGAAAATCCACACTTATCATAAATTATAAGAGCCATCATTTATGACTCTATTATAAGAGAGGAGGCAGTTGTAGTTGTTTCTTCTCCTAGTAAAGCAAACAAGTCAAGTTCGTATTCCAATTTATCAAGGGAGAATGGAATAGTTGAACAGAAAGGAAAGGTTTGCATACACAATTCCCAGGATTTGAGAAGACAAATCATGCATGATAACCATGATGTTACTTGTGCAAGGCATCCTGGTGTTGACAAGACCACTCAACTTGTTAGAAGAACATTTTGGTGCCTCAATTAGCCAGAGATGTCCACACATATGTTCAATTAACAACAATGCTTTATGTGTTAGGTCAACAAGGCAGAAAGGGTTAAGACACCAAGTATTTTACATCCTTTATAGATTTTAGAGCACAACTATGATAGTGTATCCATGGACTTCATAGTGGGGTTACCATAGACCCAAGGGAGAGGGACGCTATCCTAGTAGTGGTAGATAGATTGAGCAAGATGTCTCACTTCATACCCATGTAGGAGATGATAGAAGCTCCATAGGTAGCAGAGCCATTTATCTAGTATGTCTTCAAATTGCACGGGTTGTCAACACCCATAGCTTCAGATATGGATGTTGGATTCACAAGAAACTTTTGGAAGTTTATATTTGACAATCTCAAAGTGTCATTAAAAATGTTTAGTGGTGACGATCCACAAATAGATGGTCAGAAGGAGAGGGTCAATTAGATTATAGAGGACATATTGAGAGCATATGTGTCTGGAAGACAAATAGATTGGGATAGATATTTGCCATTAGTAGAGTTTTCTTATGATAATAGACCTTATAAAGTGATAGGAATTTCTTCTGTTGACATGAATCATGGCATGAATCTCACTGTTCTTAGTACCAAAGGAATGCAAATAAAATTCCTAGTTCTTTGGAGTTCTTAGAAAATATCCAAGAAAATTTAGGAATAGATAACGCCAATATGCATCATGTAGCTAATAGAGCAAAAGCATATGCTAACAAAAAGAGATCTCCTAAAATATTGGAGGAAGGAGAAAGAGTTTTTATTCAAGTACCAGCTAGATCTACTTCACTATCCACATGGTTAAGCTTTCACCAAGGTTTTGTGGACCTTGAAGATAGTTAAGAATCTTAGTGATGTTGCTTAATGATTAGAGATTCCTCCAAATTGTAGAGTCCATCAAGTGTTTCATGTCCATAGACTTAGAAAGTATATTTCCACGGAGGATAATCTAATAGAGGGTATTGCTTCTTTGCAAGAAAGTGACAACATAGATCATTCGTAAGATAGGATACTAGATGAGAGACAAAAACAATTGAGAAACCAGTTCATTGAGGAGTATCTAGAAGCCTCAAGTGTCAGACATTGGTGTATAGAGACCACTCCATGTGTGTGTGGCACAAGGGCTAGCCATAGCTAAGGTCCCAAGCTCAGGGGATATCCTAAGATATTCAATGGTAATGAGATGAGTGTTGCATGATGGCCACATGGTGGCACTAGACCATTCTAGATCGTTACTATTTTGAATGCAAGAGGAATAAATGGATGGGAGGAGGGTGGCACACACATCATTCACTAGTGTTTGATTTTCAAGCTTAGCAAGAAGTTTTAGGCTTCACATTTGGTAATCAAAGCATTCGTTTGGAAGTTTTCTTGGGAGAGAAGAGTCACAGCCTGTTAGAATTCGGGGCCCTAGGATCATTCCAATACTAAAACCTTTTGAGCATACACACTTAATGAATTAAGATGATAAGTGAGAGATAGAGAGAAAGAGATCTTGAGACAAGAATAGGGAACGTAAGCTGGATGCTTACTCCTTAAAAAATAGATGTCCAAATTACAACATGGGAGTACTACTCAACCATATAAAGTGGTGCACTCACTAATGAAAGAATATCCAAGAAGATGATGATACAAAATTTAGATTATGTTGAAATAATCTAAGTGTATGTGAAGTGAACGAGCAACGAAGCTAACCTTATTCTCACAAAATAGTGTAACAAAATTGTAAATCAACCAACCCTAATTTTGAGATTAGGGTAGAGAAACCCTAAAAACAAAATATAAGGTTAACTCACAAAAGATAGTTACCATCACCTTGTAGAAGACTTCTTGCTCAAAGAGTAGCCTCTCCTTCACCAAATCTTCACCTCCAAAGCTTCAGAATCTTCAAAATCTTGCTTGAGATCTTTGAGTGATGATTTGAACAATGACCCAAGGGCCTTCTTATATAGTTTTGTAGTGATCCTCAAAAAGCAATAAAAAAACATACGATCATAAAAACAATCGCTATCCGTAGATGTGCTTTTCAAGAAAACTTGTGATCGCTATCGGCGTTCTCTTTTTAAAAGCATAAAGAGAAAACTTCAATTGTATTGCCGATCACTAGCCATGGGAATTGAACCCAGGTGCATACTACAAGAGAACTTTGTTCTAGCCACGTTGCCCATGTAGCTTTCCTATAGAGAAACCAATATGAATCACATTAAAAACCAATATGAATCACATATAAAATATGTTGCGCCCATTTGGGATTTGAAGAGAAAAAACTTCTAATGAATGTTGTACCATATTGACATTGATTCCAACATAGTCAACATAGTCAAAAAAATCTTCATGTGAAATCCTTGGCCGCCTTTGGACCTGCACGAAGTCATCATCATCTTTGTGCTCATAAGTTCTATTGTCATTGACATGCTGGAGCAAAAGGTTGGTTTTGAGCACCCCTCATATGGTTTTGAGCACCCCTCAAAGGAGCATAGAGGCTTCCCCAAGGGAGCTAACAACATTAATTAGATGGCCACATGCCTATAGTACCATTGAGATTCACAAACGTCCCTTAGGTCACCTACGAGTGCACTTCATAAGAAGAGGGAGCTCATACTCTCCTCTACTCCTTGTGTGATAGAAGTTATGTGAAGAGGTCCCTTAAATACCCGCTTTACATGCTTTGAACTCAATCTATGGGATAAATGAGTAGCTCCCACACACCTTTTTGTTATGAAGAAGAGCTAAGAGGAAGGGATTGCAAACTTTCTCACTTTCCATAGCTAAATTCCTCCTATCATAGCTTATTGGAACCACTAGCTTCACTCATTTGGCCATATCTTGGTCATTTCAACTCCAAATTGATTGAACTAGATAATTGACATTGAGGACCCCTATTTGAGCACTTCTTTGACACAATTATCATCAAGAGACTCTTGGAGAAGCAAGGGTAGTGTATATGGATAATCTCCAGTACCTGCACACACCTACACATCAAGCTTTTGGACCATAAGATAAGTTTTCTTGTCAATTTTGATGCATTGTTGCTCTCTTCATGCATCATGGTGCACATAGGACAAGAATTTTGCATGGCATACATGGTATATGATTATTTAGAAGCTTATTCAGCTCTACACTTTATGTGAAAGTAGTGTTGCAGGTATAGCTAGCACTTGGTTTTGCAGGTACAACAAGGAAAATATAAGGAGTTGCAATGTTCTTATTGTTATACCATGCTGCAATCACGAGGTTTATTGAAGGGCGTGTAGTGCCCTTTTGGTATCTTTGTATATATTTTTCCTACCAGCGTCGTTTGTTTGGAGAAGTGCATGTAGTGCACTTAGTTTCATTTTTTTTATTTTCATTTTTACGCCATTATGATGCCAAAATTTGTAAGATTTAGCATGCATATGCATAAAAAAGTACATAAAGCATACTGAAAGATTGTTATTTCTTTTATGCAAAGGCTTGTGATTTGTCTATTTCTATTGTGAGTTGGATATCTTAGGTGTACATAGAGTGTAAAAACCTTAAAGAAAATAAAAACATAAAAATAATAAGACCATAAAAAGATTCCTACACCTTATCCTAGCATGGATTCAAGACCCTCTTCACCAGTTAAGATTGATACACTCATGGGTGAGCACACTTCAGACCCCATAGAGACCACGATTGCTAGGATAACACATTTAGAGAGCGCACTTCACGACATGTTGGAGCACATGCATGGCTCCAACAAAGAGGAAGTGTTGCCTGAGACTGAGTTTCCAGGGATGGAGGTAGATGCTCCAGGCGAGCATCAAGCTCCAAAAGTCCCTAGAGAGCATACTAGTCAGAGAAGCCGGATGGCAACTTAAGGACCTTAAGCTGTCTAGATATCATGGCTTGACTAGTGCTAGGACTGCTAATGTTGTTGAGGAGTGGCTTATCAAGTGGGAGTAGTGCTTCCGTTTATGTCATATCATGGACGATAGGCATAAAATTCAATAGGCCACTTATAACCACATGGACATTGCCCATAGGTGGTGGCGCAAGATAGAACAAGACAAGAAAGATCGCACAACTTGGGAACAATTTAAAGCCTTGTTCTACAATAACTTTGTATCGCTTGAGGAGATTTCTAGAGCGCTAGACACTTGGTTCTTCATCAGCCCAAAAAATCATACCATTTAGGAGTACTCAAATAAGTACAGAGAGGTACTTCTTAAAGTACTTGACACTATCCCAGAGTTTGTCCAAGTCCACAAGTTCATCTTGGGACTTAGAGAAACTATTAGCCCTTTAGTGAGGAAGGAGAGGTTTCACTCCTTGGCACATGCCATGGAGATGGATTTCGTTTATGAGGATGGCCAAAAGGGCATAGGCTCTCAGGGTCACATGTCCTCATGGAATAAGGTGAGTCAACCCTCTTCCTTGTCTACTCTTGGCTTGATTAGTGCACAACCTCAAAAAGAGGCTAAGCAAGTGCACATGATGAAAATAGATTCATGAGATAAAAGGAAAGTGTCTACTCTAGCTGATAGGGCATATAATAAGTCTATTCTTACCCCTCAATAGAAAGAGAAGGCAATGAAAGAGGGATTGTGCTTTGGGTGTCTAGGATAGCACCTCTTGAAGGACTATCCTAAGAAAAACAAAATAACAACCACCATAGTTATTAATGCCACTCAAGCAAGGAGTGATGGAGATGAGGACTTTGGAGATTCCCCATCCTAGATATCATCTCCCATAGTGGCCATGACAGTCACGAAGAAGGTTCCTACTGTACCAAACACTCTGCTTTCGCTAGTGGCTCATAAAGGATACGAGTTCCCAAGCACCATCATGAGAGGAGTCATGGTAGGATAGCCTATCAAGGTACTCTTTGACATTGGGTGAAAGCATAATGTGATTTGTTCTCGACCAGTCAGGAGGCTACTATGAAGTCAAAATCTGTGTACACAATAGAGTTAGCCGATGGGAAGGAAACTAAGACTTGGGATCGACAAGTGGTTGGTTTGCCCATTAAAATCGAGTCCTATGAGGACAGACTAGATTTCAAGATAGCTAGACCGGCACATTTCGATGTAGTCCTAAGTAAGAAGTAGCATGCTAGAAACGACCAATCATCCACTTTGCTTCGTATGTGTACTAGTTTGAGCATGAGGGGATGCAACTACTGATCCATGGAGAGCTAGATCTCCAAGAGATGCAATTGGTAATTGCTACCAAGTTGCTCAAGATTGATTGAACATTGAGCATAGAATCAAATTGGTACCAAGAGCGAGTGCGCCTTCTCGGCCACCATTTAGAATGAGTTTGTAGGAGGAGGTCGTGGATGAGTACCTACAAAAAAGTTCTGATCAGACCTAGCTATTCACCCTTTGCAGCACCAATTCTTCTCGTGAATAAGAAAGATGGATCTTATAGTATGTGCATCAACTACCGAGCACTCAATAAGATTACCATCAAGCACATATTTCCCATGCCCAATATAGATGATCTTTTAGATGCGCTATGTGGATCCATTGCATGTAGCAAAACAGATTTATAGAGTGGCTACCATCAGATTAGGGCAAAAGATCATGATGTATATAAAAAAACTTTTATGACCCATTTTGGGCATTATGAGCACTTAGTTATGCCATTTGGTTTGACTAATGCACTTGCTCCATTTATGATGTTAACGAATGATATATATGATCATTCATTGGAAAATGTGCTATGGATTTTGTTGATGATTTTATAGTATATAGTAAGTGTGTTCATGAGCATGAAATTCATTTGAGATTATTATTAAATAAATTAAAAGAAAATAATTTGTTCATAAATCCAAAAAAGAGTTAGTTAATTCTTCCAGAGATAGAGTATTAAGGGCATGTGGTATTGGTTGATGGGGTCCACATGGATCCCAAGAAGGTCTTAATTATTCTAGCTTGGCCTACTCCTCAGGATAAAGAGTAGTTACAATCATTTTCAGGACTTTTCAGTTTTTATCAAAAATTCATCTCCTCTTATTCAAAATGGTAGCAGCACCTATGAAGAACTTGCTTCAAGGAAAATTTCCATTTGCATGGAAGCAAGATCAGCAAGAAATTTTTGATACTTTAAAATTGTAAGCTATTTCTAAGGCTCCTATACTCAAAGTGGTAGATCCACAGAAACCCTTTGAGTCAAAGATAAATGCTAGTGACATAGCCATAGGGGCAGTCTTGAGCCAAGATGGTAGGCCGATAGATTTTGAAAGAAAAACGCTAAGTAGTCCATAGGGGTAGGTAGTCTTGAGCCAAGGTGGCACACCGATAGCTTTTGAAAGAAAAAAGTTAAGTAGTGCACAACGTAGTTGGCAAGTGCATGAACAAGAGTTGTATGCATTGGTGCATGCTCTTAAAGTCTATAGACACTATCTCTATGGTGCAGACTTTAAAGTACACACAAATCACCATACACTCAAGTACATTTGTAGTCAACCAAATATATGAAGCAGATCGGCTCATTGGGCTGAGCTCATGCATGAGTTTCACATGGAAATCATGTACACAAGAGGCAAAGAGAATGGATAGTGTATCAAATGAGCTTTATAGTTCTAGAAAGCTCATTGCTTCAAGAAATAAAGGAAGCACAAGTGGAAGATCCATACTTTTCATAGATCACTAGAGGCATCAGTGATGACTCTATCATAGGAGACAAGGCAATTCTAGATGTTTCTTCCTCTAGCAGAGCAAACAAGTTCAATATGTATTCCAATTTCTCAAAGGAGAATGGAATAGTCAAACAAAAAGGAAAGGTTTTCATACGAGATTCCTAGGATTTGAAAAGAAACGTCATGCATGATAACCATTATGTTCCTTGTGCAGGGCATCCTAGTGTTGACAAGACAATTCATCTTGTTAGAAGAACATTTTGGTGGCCTAAATTAGCCAGAGATGTCCACACTTATGTTCAACAATGCTTTATGTGTCAATTCAACAAGGCAAAAAGGGTAAAGACACTAGGTATTTTACATCCTTTACAGATTCCAGATCATAAGTGGGATAGTGTATCCATGGACTTCATGTGAGGAGATGGTTGGCTACACTCCAAAATGAGGTAGTGTTGCACAAATCCTGCTCTACACCTACCAATGTAGCTTCAAAGTAACTTAGTAGACACCTTCAGCTTTCCAAATATGCATTTGGATTTACAATGTTCCTTGGAGCATCACCTTCAAATAGTTATGTCAAAACATATAACTTTCAAAGTTGAAGGATTCCAAAAACTTGCTATTTATGGACTTGGTTCTTTTAAAAAATTCATTCATTGCTCACTCACTGGTTACAATTGATCAAAGAGCTTTTAGGCATAGCTATTTGAAGTCCTAAGCTTGCTATAGGAAGTTATTTCACTAATTTAGGATGAATACATGAAAAGAAATCATATTAAGAAGTTGAGGGTGTAATCTCAACTTTTTAGGAAGATGATAGTGAATAGACATAGGTGACTTGCAGATAACTTATCTCATAATCTACTGAATCAAACGATGTTAAAATTGATATTTGAAGAGTAGAAATGTAAGCTACATATAACAAGTTGAATTACATCAATTGGATGAGTACACACAGAGAAATCCTCAAAAGAAATTCATTAAATGAAGTCTTAGCACCAGATAACAATACACATTAAGTAATCTTGCACTAACTGAATCAAATGTGTATAATTATGAATGTATGATACATGGGAGATGATGTAGGCTTACTCATAAATGTGTGGGCTTAGTGTAGCCACTATTCTGCCCGCAATATAAAAGGTCATGTGATTTTATAGATGTGAGATAAATTTGAATTTTGAATCTGTCATCTAAAACTAATCCTACCTTTTAGGATCTTGATTGATTTGGTTCCAACTACTAGGTGGGTATGAATTGAATCTCATAATGTCACGAGATTCCTTCAATCATCTACTTTTATATTTATCTCAAGAGTTAAAACTCATGGCTTTTACAAGAGGTGTTCATATGTGTCTTATGAGTAGTCCTTCAAGACTTTAATGAAATAAGTCTTGATATTTGGTCAAGCATCAAGGCTTGCCAAATGTATCAACAACTCCCCCTCAAGCCTAAGATGCTTGAATCTTTATTCCATAGGTATTTCTAGATCAGGGAAGTTTTCTTGGGAGAGAAGAGTGACAGTGTGTTGGAATTTGGGGCCCCAAGATCGTTCCAATACTAAAACCTTTTGAGCATACACACTTAATTAATTAAGATGATAAGTGAGAGATAGAAAGAAAGAGATGTTGAGACAAGGATAGGGAACGTAAGCTGGATGCTTACTCACTAAACAATAGATGTCCAAATTACAACATGGGAGTACTACTCAACCATATAAAGTGGTGCACTAACTAATGGAAGAATATCCAAGAAGATGATAATACAAAATTTAGATTATGTTGAAATAATCTAAGTGCATGTGAAGTGAATGAGCAACAAAGCTAACCTTATTCTCACAAAATAGTGTAACAAAATTGTAAATCAACCAACCCTAATTTTGAGATTAGGGTAGAGAAACCCTAAAAAAAAATAAGGTTAACTCACAAAAGATAGTTACCATCACCTTGTAGAAGACTTCTTGCTCCAAGAGTAGCCTCTCCTTCACCAAATCTTCACCTCCAAAGCTTCAGAATCTTCAAACTCTTGCTTGAGATCTTTGAGTGAATTTGAACAATGACCAAAGGGCCTTCTTATATAGTTTCGTAAAACAATCGTTATCCATCGATGTGCTTTTCAAGAAAACTCGCGATCGCTATCGGCGTTCTCTTTTTAAAGGCGTAAAGAAAAAACTTCAATCGTGCTACCGATCCCTCGCCATGGGAATTGAACCCAGGTGCATACTACAAGAGAACTTTTTTCTAGCCACGTTTCTCATGTAGCTTTCTTGTAGAGAAACCAATATGAATCACATATAAAATATGTCGTGCCCATTCGAGATTTGAAGAGAATAAACTTCTAATGAATGTTGGACCATATTGACATTGATTCCAACAATCCCTCCTTCAATGTCATATTGGTACAAGCTTCAATAACCTGCAAATCTTCTCAGGAATGTCTCTAGTCAATGCTTTGGTAAATATATCTGCAACATTCTCACTAGAAGGAACATAAACCAGCTCAATGTGCTTCTTAGCTATCTGCTCTTGAATATAGTGCTAGTGTACCTCTATATGCTTTGTCCTTGCATGATGCACTAGATTCTTTGCTATAGTTATAGCACTCCGGCTCTCTGAAAATATTTGAATGGGTTCATGTACTCTCACATCAAGATAACTGAAAATCTTCTTCAACCAAACTGACTCTAGAGTAGCTATAAATGTTGCACAATATTCAGCTTCACATGATGAAGTGGCAATAGTGGGTTGTCTCTTCGAAAGCCATGAGATAAGACAATATCCAAGATAAAAACAAAATCCACTGGTACTTCTTCTTGTTTCTCTATCACCTGCCCAATCAGAATCTAAAAATCCTTTTAGTAACAAATGTGTAGATTTCGAAAATACCATAGCAAAATTTGAAGTCCCTTCAAATATCGAAAGATTTGCTTTACTACTTTCACGTAACACTGTTGGATTCTACATGAACCTTGATACTTGAGAAACTGCAAACTGTATATCAGGACTTGTATCACAAAGATATATTAAGCATCCAACTGCTTGACTATATAAAGTAGCATCAAACCGCTCTGCATCTGCTACCATTTCTAGAGACATGTTTTGATCCATAAGTGTTTGCATAGGTTTAGAATCACTCATCTGAAACCTCTCCAAAAGTTTCTCAATCTACTTTTGTTGTGTCATATAGATACACTCATCTTGAAATAGAAACTGAATCTCAAGATAATAATGCAAAATGCCTAAATCATTCACATCAAATGTTTGCTTCAATTGTTCTTTGAGCATTTACAATCTTCATCTCCGGGACCTGTGACTATAATATCATCCACATAAATGATTGCTATAATCATCTTACTTGTTTTAGCTTTGACATAAAGAGTTGGAGTTGCATCTGAGTTATAGAAACCAATGGATAAAAGATATGTATGTTGATGGAGAGTGTGAATCTCCAAAAGAACAAGCTATCCTTGATGTTAGACCACCTCTTTATCAAGAATAACTTCAGACTCCTCTTAATTTTGAAAAACAATCACCAAACTATCAAGAAATTGATCAGCTGTGAAAAATCACTTCTCAGAAAACGTCTGCTGCACATTAATCATTCATTGACTAATCATTCATGTAAAGTTTTTGATAAAACTTTGTAGACTGTGTCGCCTAGAGGTTGCGCATCTTCTACAAGTTAAAAATCCTCAAATGCTTGAGTAGATTGTGAGAAATGACTCAGACAATGTACCTATGTCTGAAACTGTCTCTCTGTAATGATGACTTTGACACTTGTAACTTCTAAGCTATGCTTCTCCCAAACTACAACCCGTTTAATCAAATGCTTTTAGCCATAGGTGGCTTACCTCTCAACTTAAATTTTTAATCCTAATTTGTGTAAAACTTTACACTATGCATTGAGCACTGTCCATTTCTTTGACCATCGAGTCTGCGCCTGTTTCAGAAGACATTCAGAACTTTCTACATATGAATGTTCCTATTCAAAATTCTCTCAGCCTGATCGCAATTGGACTCTCAAATTTTAACCATAGATGGATTAACTATAGACTTAGACATGTTCAAAAGGATTTCTCAAAAGATTAACCACAAAAGTAGAATCAGAGAAAAGATCGACGCGCAATTCTCTGAAGAGTTTTCTTCTCATAACTTTTCATACATCTGATGGATGACATGCATAATGTTCATCTCATACTCTCCTATTCTTCTATTCTTCACTTCTATTGTCTTCTCTATCTCTTCTATATCTCTCTCTCTGACTATGAACATGTATCTATATATATATACGAGTCTTACTCGTCAATTTTCCAAATACATTGAAATATTTACAAGAGTAATGTACAAAAGAACTTTGTTTCTGAATCTCCTCTTTCTTGAAACTGATCTTCAATCTTCCAATCATTTTTCCACTTCTGGATTTTATGTAATCACTAATTGTTGATTGTTTTGCTCCAACAGCTCCCCCTCAATCATCAATTGTGATTACCTGCATCTTCTTTATTCCTGCCATATCTTTAAACCTCTGCAACTTTGGTCCATCCAAACTTTTTGTCATCATATCTTCAAGTTGATCTTTTGTAGAAGTATGCATGATTTCAATTTCTTTATCAATAACCTATACTGAATTTCAATATGTTTAGTTCTAGCATGAAACACAGGATTTGATGCCAAATATAAAGAACTCATATTGTCTCCACAAATGATAGGAGTACTCTGAATAACATCAAAACTCTTCATAAGTGTCTTTAGCCATATTACTTCCTTTGCAGCTTCCACCATGCCTTTATATTCTGCTTTTGTGGATGATAGAGCAACTGTATGTTGCTTCTTAGAACACCATGAGATTAGCTTATCTCCCACATAACACAAATATCCATGTGTTGATCTTCTATCATCCAAATTACCTGCCCAATCTGCATCACCGTATATTTTGACTCTTGTATCTGAAGTAAACCCATAGTACAACCCTTCTTTGAGTGTACCCTTGATGTACCTAAGTACTCTTTGTCCTGCAATCCAATGTTCCTTTCTAGGACAATGCATGAATTGAGATAGAACTCCAACTGCATATGACAAATCAGGCCTCGTTAATGTAGCATAAATTAAGCTACCCACCAAACTCTGATAGAGCTTCATATCTTTGAATTCTTCTCCTCCATATTTAGTCAATCTATGATTCACTTCCATTGGAGTTGGTGCTAACCTGCAATCTTCCATTTTAAATTTGGTTAGCAAATTTCTCAGATACCTTTCTTGAGTTACATATACTCCATGTTGAGTATATGAAATCTCCATTCCCAAGAAGAATGACAAATTTCCCAAATCACTGATTTTGAACTCTTTCTCCATTTGTTTCTTAATCATGTGTATGCCTTTGTCATCTGTTCCTGTAAGTATTATGTCATCAACATAAATACAAACATAAATAAATCCATCTTCACTTGCTTTGACTAGCAAGCTACTATCTGCCTTTGATGATTGAAATCCAAGTTCCTTCAAGAACTTTACAAGCCTACAATTCCATGCCCTTGGGGCCTGCTTCAATCCATACAAAGCTCTCTTGAGCTTACACACATAATTTGGATACACTTGATCTTTGAACCCTTCTGGTTGCTCCATGTAAACTTCATCTGAAATGTAACCATTCAAAAAATCATTTTTAACATCTAATTGAGATAATTTCCAACCTTTACAAGCAGCAATTGCTATGAATGTTCTGATGGTTGTCATCTTTGCCACAGGACTATAAGTCTCATCATAGTCCACTCCATATGTCTGTGCATATCCCTTCACAACAAGTCTGGCTTTGTACCTAGACACACTTCCATCTGCAAATCTTTTTGTTTTGTAAACCCACTTACATCCAATGATTTTCTGATTATTAGGTTTAGAAACCAGATCCCATGTCTGATTTTCCATCAATGCATCATACTCCTCTTGCATAGCTTCTTCCCGATTCTTCTTCCCTTTGGCTTCATCATATGTAGATGGATCTTCATCTGCTTTTATCATGTAAGCATAATTTTTAGTAGTCAAGAATGAAGTATCATAGCTATACCTTGTAGGTTGCCATTTGTGCCTTGTAGACCTCTTGAGTTCTCCACTTCTTGAAGTTTCTGGTTCATCACATTCTGGATCAAACCTTGGCACTTCTTCACCTCCAACTTGTATTTCATTTTTCTCTTCTTCATCAAATATCTGAACCTTTGTTTTACCTTTCTTCTGATTCATAATTTCTTCACCTTCTGCATACACATTGGATGTACCTGCATACCAAGGTCATCAAATGTAACATCCTTGGACACAAGGAATTGTTTTGTGGATGGACTCCACAATCTATAACCCATCTGCTTGTCATCATAACCAATGAATACATACTTCTCTGCTTTAGGCTCCAACTTATGCCTCAATTGAGATGGCACATATGCATATGCCAGGCATCCAAATATTTTACAATGATCCAAGGTAGGTCTCTTACCCCACCAAGCTTCATATGGTGTCATACCCTGCAAAGCTTTACAAGGCAATCTATTAACCAAATATGTGGCTGTGTTTACAGCCTCAGCCCATAAATAATCTAGAAATTTTTTCTCTTTCAACATGGATCTTGCAAATTCAACAAGTGTCCTATTTCTTCTTTCTGCTACCCCATTTTGTTGAGGAGAGTACCTGCAAGTAATTTCCCTCTTTATACCTGCATTCCACAAGTAATCACTGAACTCATTAGAGAAATACTCTCCCCCTCCATCTGACCTTAATCTCTTCAATTTTTGACCTGTAATTCTCTTTGCATATGCACGAAAGTGTTTAAATGTATTAAACACTTCTGATTTTTCTTTGATCACATAAATTGCGATCCACTTGGTAGCATCATCAACATATATGACATAGTATCTTGAACCATTTATACTAAAGTCCTTTGAAGGACCCCACACATCTGTATGTACCAATTCAAGTCTTTCTGAATACATAAAACCATGCTTATTGTATGATTGCTTATGGGCCTTACCTAACTGACATGCTTCACATCTGTATGTCATGTGTTGACCTGCAATGTTAGGCAATCCAAGTACTGAACCATTGTTTATCATTTCTTTGATACCTCTCTCATTAAAATGTCCAAGTCTTTTGTGCCAAAGATCCAATTCTGACACCTTTTGCTCTCCATATGCAAACATAGCATGTCCAATGTTTCCTTGTACCTTTAATGTGAAGAGCCTTCCTTCCTTCTTCCCTGTAACAATCTGTTTATACCCTTGACTAGGGTCTTCAACATAAACTCCATCATTAGTGAACCTTACCTCATATCCTTTTTCCACAATTTGTCCTACACTTATCAGATTTTTAGGAATTGTAGGAACATACAAAACCTTACTCAAGAGAGTGCTTCCATCTTTGGCTTTGACTGAACCAATTGACTTTACCTTGTGCTTTGTATTATCACCTGTTTGGACTGTATGATTAATTGCATTATAATCTAGATCAATCATCAGGGCAATGTTTCCACTCAGATGGTTGCTACATCCTGAGTCAATATAAAATACTCTCATGTCTTCATGTGAAGCCTCACATGTTGCATAATAAGAGTCGAGTCTTCTTTCTGATATGATGCATAATTGTAGTAGGTGTTATTATACGATTGATGTTGGAAGTTTCTTCCTCCACCTCTTCCAAAAGAATACCTACCACCTCTACCTCTGAAGTTTCCTCTCTGATATCTGCCACCTCTTCCTCTTTGATTAAAATTTTGATTAAAATTACCATTGCTTTGATTATTGTGCCAACAATAATGAGATAGATGATTGGTCTTACCACATATCCAACAAGCTCTGACATTATCTTTGTTATTTCTGCCTCTTCCTCTATTTCTTCCACTTCCTCTTCCTCTTAGGAAGTTTGCTTGGCTTGGAGTTCCTTCATCTTCAACTGATTGTTGCTTTCCTTTGCTAGCTTTCTTCTTATCTTTAGAATACGTTGCATGTCCTGCACTCTTATCAATATCTCCTTTGATATCATTCTCAAAAGTTAGCATATGTCCTAACAATTGATTTAGATCAGGAGTGAAATGATCTAATGAAAGTTCTGTAGGCAAAATAAAAGGCTTCCACTTCTCATCTCCTCTTAGCCCTATGATTATTTGTCTTACCAATTTATCTTCTTCAATATCTTCATCCACTGCACATAAAGAATCTGCAATGTCCTTCATCTTTGTCACATAATCAGATATTGATTGTGAAGCCTTCTTCTTGAAGGTAGTGAATTCTGCCCATGATGAAGCTTTCCTTGATTTGGTTGTGTTCTGAAAATGCTCTTCCAAAGCATTCCAAATGTCACTTTCACTTTCAAGTCCTCTAATATGAGGAAGCAAATAATCATTCACTGCCATGTAGATTATGCTCCTTGCTTGAGCATCCTTCTTCATCCAAATCTTTACATCTGCTAGCTCCTCCCTAGTTGGAACACTAGGATCTCTGAACCCTGGCTTTTCTTCCTCTCCTGTGATATATCCCATCAGATCTTTGCTCATAAGATGAGCTTCCATTCTCATAGACCAAGCTGGATAAATTTCTCTATCCAACTTTTCAATTTGGAGACTATCTCCCATCCTTGCTTCACGTAGTCTCAAATATTTAGTCCTTATAAAGAATGAATGTACCTTAGCTTCGAATGTTGCTCCTTCTGATCCTTTGTACAACCTTTATGTGTCTTCCTTCAATCTTTCTTCACACTTTATCCTTTTGATCCTTCGAGATGTAAAGTGTGTATGTCTGCAGCAGTCGGAGTCTTCCTTTCCTCAATTTTGATATAACCTGCTCTCATACCACTGATGGAGAGTGTGAATCTCCAAAAGAACAAGCTATCCTTGATGTTAGACCACCTCTTTATCAAGAATAACTTTAGACTCCTCTTAATTTTGAAAAACAATCACCAAACTATCAAGAAATTGATCAACTGTGAAAAATCACTTCTCAGAAAAAGTCTGCTGCACATTAATCATTCATTGACTAATCATTCATGTAAAGTTTTTTATAAAACTTTGTAGAATGTGTTGCCTAGAGGTTGCGCATCTTCTACAAGTTAAAAATCATCAAATGCTTGAGTAGATTGTGAGAAATGACTCAAACAATGTACCTATGTCTGAAACTATCTCTCTGTAATGACGACTTTGACACCTGTAGCTTCTAAGCTATGATTCTCCCAAACTATAGCCCGTTTAATCAAATGCTTTTAGCCATAGATGGCTTACCTCTCAACTTAAATTTTGAATCCTCATTTGTGTAAAACTTTACACTATGCACTGAGCACTGTCCATTTCTTTGACCATCGAATCTGCGCCTGTTTCAGAAGACATTCAGAACTTTCTACATATGAATGTTCCTATTCAAAATTCTCTCAGCCTGATCACGATTGGAATCTCAAATTTCAACCATAGATGGATTAACTATAGACTTAGACATGTTCAAAAGGATTTCTCAAAAGATTAACCACAGAAGGAGAATCAGAGAAAAGATCGACGCGCAATTCTCTGAAGATTTTTCTTCTCATAACTTTTCATACATCTGATGGATGACATGCATAATGTTCATCTCATACTCTCCTATTCTTCTATTCTTCACTTCTATTGTCTTCTCTATCTCTTCTATATCTCTCTCTCCGACTATGAACATGTATATATATATATATATATATATATATATATATATATATATATATATATATATATATATATATATATATATATATATATATATATATATATATATATATATATATATATATATATATATATATATATATATATATATATATATATATATATATATATATATACGAGTCTTACTCGTCAATTTTCCAAATACATTGAAATATTTACAAGAGCAATGTACAAAAGAACTTTGTTTCTGAATCTCCTCTTTCTTGAAACTGATCTTCAATCTTCCAATCATTTTTCCACTTCTGGATTTTATGTAATCACTAATTGTTGATTGTTCTGCTCCAACATATGTATCTTTTCATACCATGCTCTAGGTTCCTGTTTTAAACCATACAAACCTATTATAAGCTTACACACTAAGTGTTCTTTACCTGTCTCTTCGAAACCTTCTGGCTGCTGAATATACACATCCTCATGTAAATCGCTATTTAGAAAAGCAGTCTTAATGTCAAGTTGATATATATGCCAACTAAAATGTGCTGCTAGAGCCAGTATTGACCTAATAACAATCATCCTAGATGTAGGAGCAAATGTCTCATCATAATCAATACCTTTTTGTTGTGCATATCCTTTAACAACTAACCTGGCCTTGTATCTATCAATAGTACCATCTGCTTTCCTTTTGATTTTGAAGATCCATTTTACACCTACAACCTTCTTTCCCTCTGGTAGCTCACATAACTGCCAAGTTTGATTCTTATGAATAGAATCAATCTCTTCTTGCATAGCTTTTCTCCAAATAGGAATGTTAAGTGCATCTTTAACACATGCAGGTTCATCTTCAAAAGTTGTAAGTGCCAAAATATCATGAATCTCAAAGTCTTTAGCAAAACTTACATGCTCTTTTTGTTGTTGCTGTCTAGTCTAACTTCTTGTTCTTACATGATCTTGTTGTTGTTGTCTAGTCTGACTTCTTGTTCTTACATGATCTTGTTGTTGTTGTCTAGTCTGACTCCTTGTTCTTCCAGTAAAAGTCTTTATACCACTATCTTTCCAAGTCTGATATAACCACATAGGTGTATCCTTAAATAGTGGTGAAACTCTTTCTGAACTTTCAGCTTCCACAGGTTCTGGAACTTGTCTTGTGGAGGTACTAGGACTTTTTGGAACTCGAACTTCTTCCATTTCTGGAACCAAAGTCTCATGTGGAACTGATTCTATAGAAGGTTGTGAAATTCCTCTTTCTTGAACTCTTCCTTGAATCCTAGGAATTTTAACTCCCTCCTGATATGGTTGAACATGTACATTTAGAATCTTTCTAAAAAATCCATAGTCATTTTCACTAATGAACTCTAGAATTTCTGCTTCTTTATCATAAATCTTATTTTCAGCAATATAAGCATTACGTGAAAGAATAACCTGTCTTTGGAACATAAAACATGAATCCTTTAGTCTCAATAGGATATCCAATAAAAACAGCTTTTTTTTGCCTTTACATCTAGTTTGCCTCGGTCCTTTCTCTCAATATGTACATAAGAAAGTGATCCAAACACTTTGAAGTAACTCACATTAGGTTTTCTACCATAATAAGCTTCATACGGTGTGATTACCTTTAAAGCTTTTGTAGATGACCTGTTTAAAATGTGGTTAGTTGTATGTACTGCATCAAACCAGAATTTCGATCAAAGCTTCTTGGATGCCATCATGCTCCGCATCATTTCAACAAGTACTATATTCTTTCTTTCTGCAACACCATTCTCCTAAGGAGTATAAGCAATAGTAAGGTATCGAGTAACACCTTTCTCATCAAGAAATATCTGAAATTCTTTTTACAAGTATTTCTCTATCACTTCTGAGAACCTGGATAGTTTCCTAACTTTCATTTTCAACCATAGCTACAAACTTCTTGAACATAGGAAAGACTTCTGACTTCAACGTAAGACCATAGATCCATGAGTATCTCTAAAAATCATCAACAAATAGAACAAAATATCTAAAACCCTGAATAGAGTCTGCTCTCATAGGTCCATTCACATTTGAATGAAAAATTTGCAATTTCGTGGTAGCTGTAGTATGACCATGTTTCTTGAAAGGTAGTTTATGCATCTTACCTTCAAGACAACCTTTACATATATCTGAATCATCTGGTAGCTTGAATGAGGGTAAACTCTCAACCATACCTCTGTCTTTGATACTCTTGAGAGCTACAAAACTAATATGTCCAAAATGAAAATTACCACCTTCTCTTGACTTTAGGGTTACTGTACCTATTCCCACAACATCCAAATCATTGCCATCTACAATAGTAACTCTTCTACCTAAAGAATAAGAAAGAGAAGAAAATACATCTCTGCAACATGTCATATGCTTTGTAGCACCTGCATCAAATATCCAAGAAATGTAACCTCTCTATCTCTTGTGGTAAGGGTAAGAGTGGTTATAAAAGATCGATATGAAATAAGAAGTGAATTAATTAGCATATTTACCATTTCTTCATCTGATATCTCAATTCCTACATTTAGAAGTTGATCTCTCAAGTCAATGAGTCTTGTAATGTGAGTTTGAATTGACTCACTAGCGTTCATCCTTGTATTTGCTAGCTCTCTCCTCAAGTGAGCTTTCCTAGCAGGATTTTTGCTCTGAAAAAGATTTTCAAGCTTCAACCAAGCTTGTCTAGAACTTCTCCAAGATCTGATCTGTGGTAGAATATGCTTTTTAACACTCATTGCTATGAATGAAAGTGCTAAAGCATCTCTAGCATCCCACCTTGCCTGATCTTCAATAGGAGGAACTGTAGGTAAAGACCTACCTGTGACTCTGGATGTCGAAGTGGTTACTTATTCTTGAGTTGGTTCTGTAATAGTAATTCTAGTATCTCTTGAAGCTACCGTGGCCCCTTCTTCGCCTTCTCGTCTAGGTCTTGTTAAGGATCCATTGACGATACTCCATAAATCCTTTGTCACTAAAATATTCATCATCATGAAACTCCACATGGGATAATTAGAAGATCCATCCAACTTGTCTTCAATCTCAATTCTAATCTCACTCATCTTAACTAAGTGTGTATGTCAATTATGCTATGATACCAAGTGTTGGAATTTGGGGCTCGAGGATCATTCCAATACTAAAACCTTTTGAGCATACACACTTAATTAATTAAGATGATAAGTGAGAGATAGAAAGAAGGAGATCTTGAGACAAGGATAGGGAACGTAAGTTGGATGCTTACTCACTAAACAATAACGAAGGTGGGATTCTTATCCCTTACAAGACTTTGAGAACTCTTGATTCACTTGAATTTGATTTGGAAAACTTGAAGTTTGGTTGATCCAAACATATGACTTGGATGTTTGTACAATGGTTAACTCCCAACCAGTATTTACTTATATATATATATATATATATATATATAGATATATTAAATCCCATTTGAGGACTACTTTGTCCTAAGGGCTTGAAAAATCCTATGTAAACTGTAGGAGAAAGTTTTCCATTTACCTTGGATCAATCTTACTATATCTTGACCAAGTCGAACTCAAAAATGAAAATCATCCAATCTTAGGACACTTTTCTCAAAGACTTTAACTAAACGTTCTTGGGAATTGTCAATCTGATGAGCAATTCCTAACTTCACTATTCTAGAGCATATAGGAATCTAGTAAATCATAAGAGGTATGCTAGTAACTATAAGCAAACCCAAATGAACAAGTCAATCTTGGACTTATCATCTTTTGAAGATTGAATAAGTTCTTATACAGAACATCTACCTAGGATGTTCAATTTAGTTATCTGGTTCCAATCGGCTAACTCTAGACTTTTGCGAAAGCAATCAAATACCATATCTGAGTCAATTCCAAAAGATTTGGAAAGCAGAAGGAAATAATTAAAACTTTGTATAACTAATTCAAACTTCTATTATACAAACTTGCTATGAGTCAAATGCTTGATGAGCCAAGACTTTAACTTCTTAACGATCTATTTCAACAAGGTATTGAAGCATTTATTTTTCTATCTTTAAGAGAAAGGAACTCGATTCTCAAAAAGATTCATAGAGTAAATCTAAACATCACCCAACCACAGGATACTAGTGTGGTATCCAACATCCGTGTGTCGACCCACTGAGGTTCTGTTGATAAGTTTTGAATTCAAATAATGCTTCTCTTGAGACTAAGTTCAGGTCACATTCTATCCTTTTGACTCCTTACTGGGAATACAATTCTTGTGCATTTCTTTGAGTCAAAAGAGTGAATTTACCAAATTACATTAGGAATTTGATGCTTGACTTAGTCAATAAAATCCTTAGTTGAAAAGATCAACTCAAAATTAAAGTCCAATTTTTCAGAATTTTTCTGATCAACAACACTTAAGCTTGAAGTGTAAGATCTTGGAAGTTACTTACTTCATATCTTCTCATTTCTTTATCTTGAAGTTATCTTAAAGTATTTTGAGATACTACTTTTATCCTCCTTGAATTTAAAATCCATCTTTGAAGTTTTAATTCCATTGAGGATCAACTTAACTTTCAAGATCCAATCTAGGACTAAAAGATAATTATCATCCACAGTCCGATGTCCCATACCATCTTTCCTACATCAATCTGAGTATAAGATCTGGTGTCCCATACCACCCTATTTTATATTCACATTAATGTGTGGGTGATACTTATCCAAAAGTCTAAAATATCTTAATTAGAGAACCTTTTTTTTTTCAATTCTTGACAAGAATTTTGAAATTTTTGGTATTACCTCTAACTAGATTTTCTACGTTTTGATTCCTTCACATGATCGTCTCACAGTCATGTGCTTTTCCTTGGAAACTTGAAAACCTTTTGATGGAGCATCCATTCTTCTTTGCTAGAGTTTTCAAATGAAAACCAATTAAAATTCAAAGTTCTTGAATTTTCTCAAATTCAAGTTCAATTGGTTTATCCTTGACCAATTTTGTAGTGACAAGAGCTTTTGACTTCTTGTCTTTAGATTCCTTTTCTTTACTGATGCTTTAGGTACCTACCCCGGGGACTTTATATAGGAATCTCTCTACTACTTAAGTCTTAAGCATCCGCTCATGCTCTTTGGATTTGTACCAAAATCCCTTTAAGGATAGGCAAACATTTATGTTTAACCTTCCACAGACTTAATTACTGTCGACATGGTTGCAGACTACATACTTGGAATATTTACTCTGTTCAAACTTGGAGCAGCTTACTATTTCAATTGCCAATACTTGGGCAAACTTCATAATAGTTCCAATCACAATTATCTTGGGCAAGCATGGCCAAGATTGATCGTCTTGTTGATCATGCGATAATAATAAAGACTTTATCTTTATCATTAAGATCTCTTGAGCTTTTCTAAGCTTTTTGGCTTACCTGCAGGATTTTTTAGAGGTCTTTTCCTAACTTAAGCCAAGCATACACTGATGCCTTTCCAATTCCACAACTAAGAATCTTTGATATACCTCAAGGTTATATCACTATTTGGACTTGAGTACCAATACTTGAAATTTGGAATTGCTAGGGAACTATTTACTGACTAAGAGTATGAAGAACTTCATTCTTAGTACTTGGAAGAATGTTATTCTTCAAAGACTTGAGATTCCTTCTAGGGAATCAAATATCTTGAGCAAATGATTCATCTTGGAATCTTTTGCAATGTTGAAAGGATATTTGAAAGAAATTCTTTCAGACAATATCCAAAAGGTTTTATTGATTCAATTGTATTCATTTCTTGAGTATCAAACTAGAGACTAAATATCACCTTTTGGATATGGTTTCCCATGCCACTATGAAAGTTTAAGCTGAACTTTCATTTATGTGATATTGACTCCTATTCTTGAGTTTGATACAAGAGTCATTATTATTGGTCAATCTTTAGATGTTACTAGAGTCCTTTAAACATATCTCACCAATCAAAATCATGCTTAAAGTCCAAGCATCTATTGATGATTGATCCAATAGTAATGCAACTATGAATACATAACTTTGAACTTTATAGCCTATTAAGGAAAAGTTCACACTTGCTTCAAGTCATTAGGAACTTATCTTAGTTCCTAAAGATTTCTTAGCTAGTTGGATCATTTATCAGAGATGCAACAAAGCATCCTCTTATTGATGTCAAAAATCAATTGATTTTGAGGTTCAACCTTTGATTTCCATCACTCCTTGGGATGAGATCAAATGAAAACTTGTAAAAGCTTCATAGTTTTTCTTGGCACCTTCATAATAGAACATCATCATTCTTTGGTCCTATCATATAGTTTGAATGTATGTGTATTTTGGGAAGATTCCATGAATCAATTAAGATCCTCTACTTGGAACCTTCCCAAAAATAAATTCATCTTGAACATGGTAGGAGAATGATCTCACATGAAATAGAAGGCTTGAATATTTCATTTTAGTGTTTCTCTTTTAGGAAATATCTCAATTTCGAAAAGTCACTTACAGAGGTTTCATCGTGAGATACGAATCTTGAAACCGCAAAGAAACTTCTTAGAACTTTCGATATCTTCTAAATAGAAGAGTGCTCATGGAACTTGGAAACATAGTTGAAGTTATCATCCAATCTTGGGATGATTGAGAAGTTACATAAATTACGTAACTAATCAACTAAAGCTTATCCGCATGACTTTCTAAATATTAACTATACTTAGAGAAATCATTATAAGCTTATCTTCATGACTCCTAAGTACATCCGGGACTTAGAGTCATTAGACATCACAAAAGCTTTGCAAGTAATTAACTTTGTCCTAGTGCCTACTTATACCTAGCAAGACATCAAACATACTTAATGGTCATTAAGTATTTATTTTTTATAATGGAGTATCAACTTGGGAAGGAATCAACTAATTACTTGAGCTGCAAACTAGAACTAGCATGTCTTTGCAACCAACTAGTCGTCTGTCTTCCCTGATGGCCGTGAGCTTTATAAAGTAAGCTAAATACTAAGAGAGTACATTTTCATATCCACTTGCAAACAGCATCCCATTCTATCATGCAAATGCATGTGCCTACGTACAAATCCATATGCTCACATGCGTATGTATGCATGTTCTTTGCATGCCCAAAAAAAATAATGCAACAATCATTCATGAGCTTGATGCATGACTTTTCCTTGTACGAAGAATGTAAATATCCTTTCCTTTGTCCTAATGCACTATGATATAAAAACATACCCTTGAGGTGCAATAAAAATCTTACTCAATGGAAAGGAAATCTGGAATTAAACTACCAAAATACATTCTTTGATGCACAAGGATCTTTTTTTTTTTTATCAAGTCTTTCAATAATGCAAACTAATGCTTGAAATGAGAAGTGGATTTTTCATTATCCTAATTTACACGTAATTGATTGAAAGCTTGGCTATTTCAATGTGCATCTAGGATTAAGTGTAGAATAATGAAAACAAGATAAATCAAGCATTAAGGCCAAGTAGAAACTCGAAAATAATTAGCTTTGATCATAGCTTCATCCATCCTCTGATCCTCAGGAAGAGCCATTCTTCACCCTTTGGTCTCCATCTCTAGTAGCCATGTAGCATACAAAGACCACTAGTTCCTCCTCTTTAGATTTAGAGAACATAGATGCAACATCTATTGGAAGAGTAAAAGGAACTCCTTCTTTTCCTCTTAGTCAAAGCTTGGAATTGTCCCGAAAGTGGGTAGATGTTGTGGCTTGTTCTCGTGAATTGAAGAACAATTTCTCCTCCACGAATGGATGGACTTCAATTTGGATTTTTATGAGGTTTGGATTGAGGTATATGGCATAAACCAATTGAGAATTCGGGTTTTAGCTGGTTTCAAAGCTCAGGTTAGGTAGAGGTTATGTGCAGAGATTGAGAACAAATATTGTTTGCAAAGATCAATCAATGCATTGAAAACGCTGTAGTGTAATGGTTGAGCGCCTTGTACCGGGAAGGTCATGTGTTCGAAGCCTCCACCTACGCGTTCCGTGAGAAACTTTTCATCCCTTTTTCCTTCTTCGATAAAGTAGTTCTGTAGTGCTTAATAGAATAAGTATAGTCTCTGCAGTATGGAAGAACCAATCATGTTGCACTTGCAGATAAGTTAGAGATCACTTCGGACGCATGTAGTGAGTTCGTATCCCTTCCTGCCAATTTCTGAGCGTAGACTTTTTTTCATATGATGAGCACGCAAAGTATTTGTCTTTTTGTCCTCCTTTGAATTGGGAGCCACCCAGCTGACTCGCCTCCTTGGACTAGAAGAAACATCCTTATTAAGAGGTCGCGAGTTCAAATTGCAGCAGTGCCACATCATAACTAAAAGCTTTTTTTGTAATCTCCGAATGGAGGTGGCACCAATTTGGCCGTAGCGAGAGAACTTTGAAGAAAACCTCAACACGTCCGCGAGCGAGAGATGCACACACCAACGGTGGAATTTTATGAAAATGATGGTGCTAATTGAGATGATAATGCTAATGGAGAGAAGCATGATGAAGCTCACTCCAAGGTCACCATGGAAGCTCTCATACCAATGCAAGAGAACAAGGATTACGACCACCACGTGCTTGAGAGATGACTCTCCTCCCAACTTTATGCATGTATATATAGCTACTTGAACCAATGAGGACCACAAATGTAACTAGGGTCCACAAGTGCATATGCAATCTCCTCCACTCCTTTCATATCCACCACTAGAGTCTACTAGTGGCTGGAGTGGTCGAGGACCACAAATGTTACTATGGTCCACAAGTGCATGTGCAATCTCCTCCACTCCTTTCATATCCACCACTAGAGTCTACTAGTGGTTGGAGTGATCTCGACCACTGCTTTGATACCTTCCACTAGAGTCCACTAGTGGTGGTTGTACTCACCTCTCGAGTTAAGTCTCCCTGGACTCAAGTTAACTCACGTTAACTTGAGTTGGAAGGCTCTAGAGCTCTTTGGGCAAAACTCTCTCCCCATGCTCCCCATGGGAATTGAACCCAAGACCTCCTCCTTCACAACCATGAGACTTAACCACTAGGCTAAGTGGATCACTTGAATATGAGAGCACATGAACTTATACTTGAGTCTATTCTTGAGATCTTTGGTCCTACAAACGAGTGACCAAATGGTATCTGATTTCAGAGCTGTCTGAAGCAGTCGGATCCCTAGACCATAGACTTACTTTATTATATTCTTCATCATCAGTTTTTGTCCTTTTTGCTTTAGAGCTCGAGACTACTTGCTCTTGTGGTTGATCAGGGGGTGTGGTAGAGTAACTTGGGCGTTCATCTGAGAGAAAATTTGTCCTTCGGAAAATTGAAATTCGTTCGAAAAATCATCCAGCATTTCAAAATCAAACGTGGTATTCATTGGTTCTACTTCCAAATTGGGTATAGGAAAAGTAAATGCTTCAACACCAATGGAGGTGGGAATTTCTACTGCTGTAGTGGTGGGTTCCTGAACGGTAGTTGCTTGAGAGGTAACAACGCTGGTCATACCTTCGGTGATAATTTTTCTTGACAGGCGTATGCATATGGGTTGTATCAGTGCAAGGGGTTCCGTAGGTGACTGTTCTGGAGAGGGTTGAGGTGATGGGGACTTTGGAACTTTTAGGTATGGGATAGATCCTCCCATGTGCTTGCCTGCCTGTCCCTTGCTAGATTTTTTTGCTTTCTTGGCAGTCCCTTTGAATGCCTTCAATTCTTCACTTGTCATTGCACGTTCTATAGGCAAGTCATAAGCCAAACACATATAAACAATTCGAATGAGGGTGCAACATCTGTGGATGACTTTTTTTCTTTCCCATCTCTATCGCGTTACATACAAATAATCAATGATCCAACTCGCAAGATCTATTGTTTGGGGCCCTACATAAGCTAAATACAATCCAAACCAAATACGCTTGTGAGGCATAGTGAAACGATCCTGAGCCCAGAATGCAAAATGTTGCATGCATATCCGTAATGGCTTAGATAGCTTAGGTGTGATGGCCTAGATGTCTTCCCATTTGATAATGTCACCATGCTTCATCGGCTCTGGAATCAACCTTTCACGCTCTGTTGGTGTGTGAGTTCCATGGATCTTAATTGCAGCTTGAATCAAATCCTTTGAAAGATAGAACTTCTTGAATGGGGGGGTCATTTACCAAAGGCAGTAGAATGAAAGTACCTAGCAAGTCCTTGTTCTCGGAGGTTGTAAGTGTGGTCAATAGGTAGTAGCATCTATAAAAATCCAGTTTGGGAAGTGGATCACTGAAGTATTCTGTGAAGCCTGATCTAGCCCAAATATGCTTTAAGTCTTCTGTATTTTGGAGCACTTCAAATTCTCTAGAGAAAAACTGATACTTGCCCCACTTACTACTGTCAAAAGTCAATGTGGCATCAAAAATAAAATCTACGTCCACCAAAGGTCTTGCTAAACCTTGGAACCGATGGGAATTACGATGAACTTTTTTGGTATATCCCCTGGGAGGGTCATCAATCGGCATAGGTCCTAGGACCCTTGAAATTCAGGTGGTTGTGACGTGGGATGTGGCTCAGCTAGTAATTCGCCAAAATTGACCACAGGTACACTAGGGCCAGCTTGACATGGTCCTTTTGTCTACATGGTGAGTGATGCGAGTGTGTAGAAGATCTGCTACAAAAGATTAGCACATTAGTATGGAAATTAATCTTGATCCCATTAAAGTGAGACCGCAATCCCTTTCCATAACTGATGTGTAACCTGTGTAGCCAAGTGTTGTGAGGTGATTTATGGAATGATTTTTGCAAAACTAATGCAGGTCTCTAGACACCTACATGCTTCAGATGGTGCATACATTGCTTGATGAGATGTTATGACAAGTGATGTTGGGTTATAGTGTGTGAATTTGTACAAAGTTCAGTTGTGAATGAGTTATTACAAGGGTAGTGTTTAGTCAGGATGGGAGTAATGTTAGACAACGGGTTTTGAGGAGACAGCTGGATACGTTTCGGTATCCATTTCCTAAGAGTTGCTGAGTGGGTGGTATGCTTCTGCTGAGGTACAAAAACTCATATTGGATGTGGTGTTATTGAGGGGTGAAGAGATTTCTGAGGGGTATATATTACATGGCTTGAATGTTGAGCTATAATACACTGTTTGGGTACCCATATCTGCGTGGGTGTGGGTCGATTGATTAGGTACTTCTTGGCGATCCAAATTTGTTGAATCTTTGTCGACGAAGGTCGAGGAGATGTTGAATATTGCCTTTGATTCTGCTGAAACTTCATCTTATCCTTATCTACATTGTTGAAATCTATCAGTTCTTTCTGTCCTTTTGGCACCCATACTTGTCTCGTGTTGCTTGTTTTGTGATGCTGATACTAATGCTTTCTTTGCATAGTCTGGTAGGGTCATTGGTTTGGGTTCCTTCATTGTGGTTGACTCCTTCGTGGTTGGGGTTGAGAGGTCGGGTTGACGCTCTACTTTGGAAAAGAAGGGAGGTCCAACACTTGCGGAACTGGCCCATTAGGAAGTGCTTCATTTTGTACCATTAAGCTAGGCCAGTCCACAGTAAGTGTGGAAGGATCTGCACTACATGCTATAGTGCCCATTTGGCTACTGATGCAGTCCACCTGAATGCTGATGCAACCCACCTGACCATTGCACCTGATCGTTGTTGGAAGACCCAAGGAAAATCCGTTGAGATTTTTTTTTGGGCCCCTATCCATCGGCAAGCTCTCATGGGTTGACTTTGGAGGGAGCGGGCTTAGCCGAGGGATCTAGCCAAAGATCTTCTAGTCCTCCGTTGCATGTGCTTCATATGGTCTAGGGTTACATACCTCAGGTGGAGTGTTGTTAGGGAAGTCAAGTAGTATCACTCACTACTGATCTAAGGTTCCAATCTGCAAGAAGCCTTGTCTAAGATTTAGGTCCATTGAGTGATTGTATAGCCAATCTTGGCCAAGGATTAGGGGTTCTATTAGGTTATCGTCATGGCATGCTAGTAGCTTTGCTATCATGGTCACATCGTGTATGAGGATAGGAAGGTCCACCTCACCCATGCAAGGGGTTTCCATGCCTCCTAGCCCTATGAGGTATGCCTCAATTGGCCACATTTCTATTCCTGAATCCTTACAGTGGGACCATCTAATCGCACTAGTCGCAGGACCTGAATCAATTAAAGCCCTGAGCTCATGGCAAGGGTTGTTGTGCTCTAGCCTAACCATAATGAATGGTCTCCTATCCACTATGCTAGGATGAGTTGTTGACTTTGCTTGACACATGGCCATGGGGTATTTGGGTGTTGTTTCCAGATGGTTATAATGTTCTCTCCGTCATCCTTGTCTTCTTAGCTTCATGCGCTTAATGTGTTCTATAGCTTCTGCCTGAGCTTCCGCACGTATTCTTTGTTCTTCCTCCTTACACTTCTTTGCCATTGTGAGTCTTCTAAGCATATCCTCAGTAAGAGGTTCCTGATAAAGCTTGACTCTACAACCACTAATGTAATTAGGCATTATGTCTCCTTCTAGGGTGGCTAATTGTACTGCTCCACTTGTCCAGAGTCTGTTAATGATCATAGGTCCATAACCTCGCTTTTCTAATTTCTGTTCATGTTGTTTCAACGTATACACTAGGATTAAGTCTCCTTCTTTTAAGCCTTTGTCTTTCACTTGTGCATCAAAATAGGCTTTCTCTCGCTTCTTTGTTGCATATATACATGTTGCTGCTTTCAGCCTGGTTACTCCTAATCGTTCCAAGTCCATTATTCTTGATGATAATTCATGGTCGGTCCATTGATGCTGTTGTGCAACCTTAAGTGTTGGTATCAAGAAGTCCAAAGGAAGCACAACATTTTGACCAAAAACCATATGAAAGGGAGTTCCATTGAGTACGGTCTTGTAGGCCACTCGATATGCCCAAACAACGTGGTGTAATTGTTTGTCCCAATCTGAATATTTGTTGTCACGAGTTTCATCAGTACGTTACAAAGGATATTGTTAGTACTTTCTTCTTGACCATTGGCTTGAGGATGATATGGTGCAGATTTCTTATGAATCACCATAAAATCCTGTAACAAATATTCAATGACTTGGTTTAGAAAGTGAGTTCCTCGATCGCTCACTAACTCTATAGGCAATCCATATCTTGTAAAGACATTTTCAAATAAGAATTTTGCAATCATGTGTGCATCATTCTTTTTTGTGTCCTTGGCCTCTACCCATTTGGTAAGATAGTCTGTAGCAACTATGATATATTCGACATGAGTACCTTTTGCATGGGGGTTAATGGGTCCTACAAAATCTATACCCCACTTAGAAAATGCACGTCCTCCCATCATGGGTTTCAATGGCATTTCATCTCTGCAAGTAGGAAACTGAGTTCTCTGGCACACATCACATCTCTTAACATAGGTATGTGCATCATGTGAAGAGTGGGCCACCATAATCCTGCAAACAGTATGGATTTGATTATCCTATCGGGGCCAAAATGACCTCCTGCAACACCTTGGTGTGTAGTCTCTAGTACACTCAAATAATCGTTCTCATGAACACATTGTCTTAAGTATCCATCTCATCCTCATTTGTATAGATTGTCGCCAATAAGTGAATAGTCTTGAGCTTCTTGCTCTAGACTGCGTTGTCATGCTAAGGTCATTCCTTGAGGGAATGTTTTCGTCCTCAATTATGTCACTAAAGGTTCACTCCATTCTGGTGTGAGAGCATGTGATATAACGTAGCATGTTCTACTGGTGGTCTTTCACAACAAACAGGGCATTCTTTGCACAACTTGTAGACATCTCCTTCCATAGAAGGCCAATATACTCCTAGTCTATGCAATGTCTGCAATGTATGATGTTTTGAATGATGTTGCTTTAATGCACCTACATGTGCTAATTGCAACCAATTTGCATGTTTTAATTCATCTACACAACAAGAAAGAATCTTCTGATTATCCTGTTTATATATACTTCCTGCTATTATTTGATATCCTTGTGACTTGGTAATCTTTCCCTCTTTGATCCTTATCCTAGGATTCTTGGGTCCGTATGTGAGAATACTTACAATAGGTTTAGTCCATTCTGGTACTATCTCAAGGTTAAACAGGTATGCATCGAGTAATTCATGAGCTATTCCTTGAGGAGCTTCTCCTGAAGTTAATCTTGAGAGGTAGTCAGCTCTAAGATGGGTCTTTCCCTTCCTTACTATGACTTCAAAGTCATACCCCATGAGTAATAGAAACCAACGTATCAGTCATCCTGTGTTACATGGCATATTGACTAAGTACAATAATGCTTGATGATCCGTGAAGAATTTGAACTTGTTTGCCAACAAATAATGTCTGAATTTCGTAACTGCATAGATCATTCCTAATCCTTCTTGTTTTGTAGTGGTGTAATTTCTTTTTGCTGCATTCAATTGTCTGCTTGCATAAGCTATGGGGAGTTCTATATTACCTTCATCCGTGGGTTGTGCCAACACACATCCTATGGCATAGTTGGATGCATCCACATGTACATGGAATGGCTTACTCCAATCTAGGGTTGTCAATATAGGTGCTGAGCACAAACTTCGTTTAAGTTCATTGAATGAATCTTCACATTCATCTATCCATAAAACTTGGTTAAAAGACAGTACAAAGGCTTGGCTATGATTGCATACATGTGTATGAATCGTCTGTAATAACCACAATGACCAATAAATGCATATACCTCTTTGACGTTATTTGGTCTAGGTAGCTCAGCAATTACTTTCACTTTTTCTTCATTTGTAGAGATCTTTGACACAATGTGTCCTAGAATTTTACCTTGTGTGACCATAAAAACACACTTTTCTGGGTTGAGACAAACCTGATATTCTCGACATTTATCAAATACTTGCCTTAGTTATGAGATATGAGTCTGCCTTATATTTGAATGAGCACATATGTCATCGATATAAACTTCCAAATTCTTGTGTAAGAGTTCCTTAAAAACATGACACATGAGTCGCTGGAAAGTAGCGGGTGCATTTGGCAGCCCAAATGGCATTACACAAAATGCAAATATGCCCTATTTTGTGGCAAAAGCCATCTTGTGTTGATCTTTTGGAGCAATGGCTACCTGATTATAGCCTGAGAATCCATCAAGAAAGCTATATACTTCCTTGCCCGCAACTCTTTCCAATAAATGTTCCGTGATAGGAAGAGGATAATTGTCTCTAATCGTAGCGGCATTAACTTTCTTAAGGTTAATACACACACACAACTTTCCATTCTTCTTGGGCACCACCACAATGGGGGATACCCATTCGGTATGCTCAATTTCGTAATCAAACGATCTATTTCTTCCTTAATCTTAGCAGCGTAGTTATCATTGTACATGTATGGTTTCTGTTTCATAGGCTTAGCATCTGGAGTCATAGGGATTCTATGGGAGCATATATCTGGGTCTACTCCTTTCAAGTCTTTGTAACTCCAAGCAAACACATCTCTATATTCTCGCAATAGGGCAACTAACTCTTCTTCTTCTGCATTCGTCAAATCATGCCCTATGTATGTGCATTTTTCTTCTTCTTCTATGGTAACTATGATCTTTTTGGTTTTCTCTCGGTTATCATATACTTCTCCAATATCAACATTTCTTTTAGGCATTCGTACCATGATTCGTCTATCTTCTATTTCATACTTCTTGAAGTTCTTTGGTATTTCCATGAGTTGTTCTTCTTCTTCTTCGGTCTTAGGTGATTTCTTTCTCTTCTTTTGTTTTCTTTCCGTATCTTCCGTGAGTGACTCGTGTTGTTCCATTTGACTTTCCTTTTCTTCTTCAGGGGTTTTGGCTTCTACAAAGTAAAGATATTCCTCTTTTGTGGAATAGAAGGGTTCCATGATGATAGATTCTAGGTCCTCATCATCACTAGTCTCGTCTTGTTCTTGGGTCACTTCCGTGCATTCTTCTAGGATAAAGTCTTCCTCAATAGGTTCAATTCTAAAAATGGAAATGTCATATCCGTCCTCATCACAATGAGGAGTCCATTGTTGTTCATTCGCCACTATGTCCATCGTGGCTAAGATTTCTACCCAACCGTGAGGCTCGAGTCCCTCGTAAGCTGGGTATTGAAGGGTTCGTGGATGTTGTTCTGAACTTAAAGTCCTGGTTTCTAATCGTTCTTCCTCTTGTTTGGCTACTTTACACATCCATAGATGATATCCTCGTGCAACCATGAGGGGTCTAATTCCAATGAGTGTACTGATTCTGTTTCTTCTTGTGTCTTATGGATGGTGTTCCATTGTATTGAGGGTACATCTTGATGGGAATAGTCTTTAAGATTGACTATAGTAGACACTCCTAAATGTTGCAAGTACAAAGAATTACTTCCCCAATCTTGTACATTTGCAACTGATGCATGAATGGTCGGCCTAAAATCATCTCGTAAGTATGATTTTTCCCAAAATCACAAATGGCAAAAGTATGCTCCAAATCTACACCACAAGTGGTGAGAGATATGCCTTCTAGTAAGCCTAATGGTTTCTCTATATGTCTGTCAGCCATTTGTAGCTTCATCCTGGTAGGTCTTAATGCTGGCTTACCCCAATGTTTCCATAAAGCAGTGGTAGTGATGGCTACTCCGGCTCCTGAATCTAAGATGGCTTTGGTGGTGTAGCCCTAGTGAGTTATTGGAAGATAAGTGTTACCTTCCTCTCCTTCACTCATGTCTCCAATTCACTCTATGGGTATTTCTGGTACCTTCTTGTGTGATCCTTTCTATGAGGGAGCAATAGTAACCTCAGGGAATTGATTTGCTACGTGTTTCCACAATTCGGGTTTAACCTTCAACAATTCCTCTAGAGCTAGGTGACATTGTACTTTGGTGTTCTTTATCACTTTCGTGTTTCTAGGGATTACTAATTCTTCATTCCTCACTATTATAGTGGGTGCTCTCATGCTAATAGACTTGGCTTCCCAAGGTCCAGTGAACTGAGGTAATTGGATTCAAAATCTGTGTGTTCACTCAGTTGTTATTCCTCTACATCATCATAAATAGAGCGGATGTCTTGGGGAAATTGCTCTTGCAAGTCATCTATTTCTTGAATAGGAGGATAGGTTCCTTGTTCTTTTCTCCACTTCTCTTCTTGGATTTCTCTTAGAAATTCATGTGAATACTTATGTATGGAAGACAGGTTGTCTTCAACCTCTGTATTGGGTACTTGAGACAGCGATGGTGCATTCCTTTCCTGTGTCTCTAAAATAGTAGGGTTCTGTTGTGGAAGGACCTCATAGCCTTCACAACAATCAACTAGGAAACTAAGTAACTAGACCACTCTAGAAACAGAGCTGTGTTTCCACCCCCTCTCAAGGGGACATGTATACCTTCTATCGCATGGGTCCCTAAGGTGTTCACATGGTTTCCAAGCTTAGGAAATCACATGAAATCACATGGCTTCTAAAAGAAGACTCTCCAAGCTCTCACGTACAAACCAAGTGGCTAGGAGAAGCTTCCAATCAAGCCTAAGGTACTCAACCTTAGAGAATTAGCCCTAAGGTTCAAGAACCATCTAAAAGGGGTAAATAAACCATAAATCCAAAGGGTTTCACACCTAGAAACCCAAGGGTTCTACCCCTTAGACCCATGTAATTATACAACATTCTCCCCCCCCCCCCTAAAAGCATTTTTGTCCTCGGAAATGACTGGAGATATATACCTTGGGGTATTCCCCCGTGCTCCATGATCAATCTCAAAGATCATGGCTTTCATCTCTCTAATTCGCCTCTTAATTCAAAAGGGTGATTTCTATCCTGAATGAATCTTTAAAGAGGAGAATCCATGTGTGGTCTCATTCCCTGCCCCCATCGTGTCAAGTCAGAATCCAACTTGTTCTGAAAGGAAGATGAATCTTTCATAATCCCTGCCCAAATTACTTAGATGTACACATACTTTGTACCTTTAGACTTAGTAAAATGGGTGGATTTTCCTGTTTAAAATTCACCTCCAAACATAGAGGGGAATCTATTTTTATAATTCCTTGCCCAACCAATAGAATGGTATAGGTGAATTATCTATCTAATTCTAAGAGGATATACCATCCTCTTTATCTTCAGAGAGAATAGCTTACCAAAAAGTGGTTTCAGTGTTCTTTCAAAACTTTACGTAGTTTTGAGAATCCACTTTAAGGGACTAGAATCCATAGGGATTAGTGTAACTATTGTAGACTCAAAATGATTGAAATCTATTTTCATTGTTCTTCCAAAAAGATTAAGATCTTTATAACTATATCCCAAGATGGGAAATCATAGTGTAAAAGATCGTGTTATCTTTAATGTCACAAGCAGAAATAGATTATTCCAATCATTTCTTCAATGCTTAATCCTTTTAGTTGGATCTCAAACCTTAAAGGTCTTCTTGATCCTTCCAGAGTTCTCTCCCTTATATTCTAGATCTATTAAAGATATCCTATGTTGACATCTTAAGTAGATCTTTCCTATTCTTCAGCTAACTTGAATTATCAAGTATCAAAAAGATGATCTTTCTGAGCTTTCTTTCAAGCTTGGCCTAAGGTCATCTTTATGTTTTTTGAATTTCAAGTTATGCTTTTGGATGAAGCTTTTAGAGCTTCATTCTTTGGAGTTTACCTTCAAACTCCAAAAAAAGTTGATCCTCTCCATATTTCTAACTCTTTATGAGAGATAGATCCTTTCATATTTTGTTGGAAGAATTCTTCTTCCCTTTGAGAGGATAATTGAAGAAGATACTCATTCCTAGACATTATCTTCTTGATGTATTTCATTGGATCATGAGTCCCTTTTTCTTCTAACCATCAAGAAAAAGTACTCAATGGGAATCAATCCCCACCGTCCCATACCAGTGAGTTCTTCATCCAATCCACATAACTATGTCTCTATATCTTCTCACCTTCTCTATCCTTATAAATGCCCTTCATAATATGGTACCAAATTATAAGAGCAAGGACTAAGGTGCTTAGATACACCACTACTAATCTTACTTAAATATTTGGTTAAGCATTTAATGTGGTGTGATTCATCTTATCAAACTTAAAGTTTGACTTGATATTTTCCCTACTTGGGTCTTTTGGCTTTCTTCTCTTCTTTAGCCAAAATAAGAGATAAGACTATGTCTTTCTCAAATAGATCCCTTCATGTTCAAAGCTCTACCCATGGGTTTTGCTTGAGGATCTAGCTATTATGCTTCATACAAGAAGCAATATTCCTTAAGTCTATATTACTGGAATCCATAACATATGTTATGTTATCCTCATAAAGCATCAGGATACTTTTAGGATGATGCTTTATAGCTCATCCCACTTCTTTTCCTAACCCATTTAGGATTTATACAATCCTCATAGTGTATGCAAGTCTTCTCTTGCATTGGGGTTCTTTGAGAATTTCCCAATCTTTGAGAACTTCATTTAGTTGGAAGATGCAATGAAAGATATATGTAGTACTAGAATACAAGGAAGTACTTCAACTTTATCTATTTCTTGCCTATCTTTTACCTTGCAATACCCTATTTGGTCTTTTCAAGGCATAAGATACAAATTCTTAGGGACTTTCTCCCCTCCTTAAAAGTTTTCATCCTCGAAAACTACCTGAGAGTAAATTGAAAATTGTGCTCTTTCAGAAGTATTTGAAAGAGTTTATTTTCAATCTTTTATTGTCCTCCTGGGTGGATACGTACTCACTCACTCTCTGTGTGGATGCTATACTCTAGGAAGGAGATTTCACAACAGTAGTACGTATCCACCCATCCAACTCCACCCATATATATACCAAAGGTCCAAGAGTTGCATGTCTTAATTTTTAGCCCTGTGTCCTTCCAAGTGTCCTTCATGTGGATACTTTCCAAAGAGAATCACATGGCTTCTATTTCAATTGAAGTCTTTCATTCATGTATGAGTCAAGGTGTCCCTTGGGAGAAGCTTCTCCCAAGACTAAGGTTTTATTCCCTTAGGTTAATTATTCCTAAGGTAACAAACCCTTCAATTGAGACTTATATGAAATAAAACCTCAAGGGTTAAATCCAAGAAATATAGGTTCCTTTTTGGAGGGTCAAACCCATGATTTACACAACATTCTTCCCCCCTTTAACATTTTCGTCCTCGAAAATGTGCTTTGGTATATTATGTGGAGTATTCCCCCGTGCACCATGATTCATTTCTTTTAATCATGGACTCACTCTCAAAAGATATTTTCCTCGTTTTTAACCAATAGTTAAAAAAGAGGGAAATCTTTTATTTATGGAACTTACTCGTTCCCAAGTAGCACTTTCTTCAGTTCCATCCCTCCATTTAACTAGGCACTCTTTATATAGATGATTTCTTGTTTTCTTATCTCGAGTGCGTAGTATTCTTTCAGGTTCATTAGGGATGTTAAGAAGGGGGATTGGTTGAATGATTGTATCTGAAGATAGAAGATTGTCTTGTTCAGCCAGTTTTCCTTTTAGTCGACTTACATGGAATACTGGATGAAGTAAACAATCTTCTGGGAGTTCTAACTCGTAAGCCAAAGTCCCTATTCTTTTTAGAACCTTAAAAGGGCCACATAATCTCAGAGAGAGTTTAGGACAAGGTCCTATTTTTAATGTTTCAGACTTCTCACGAACTTTAAGATATACTAATTCACCAACCTGAAAGGAAATATCTCGCCTTCTAGGGTCGCTAAAAGATTTAGCTATATCCTAGGCTTTCCTCAGGTTTTCCTTGGCTAGTTTTAGCTTAAAGTTCATATCTTCTAAGGAATCTTTTGCTGCTTGGACTTTTTCGTTTGAAGTCCAACAGCATACGGTGCTCTTGGTTGAAACCCATACATTAACATGAAAGGACTATATTCCATTGCAGAATGCTTTGCACTATTATAAGAAAATTCTACTATCAGTAGATAGTCTTCCTAGTTAGTTTGGGTAGAAGATATGTATGCTCATAACATATCTTCAAGTATTCGATTGACTCTTTCAGTTTGACCATTTGTTTGAGGATGTTCAACAGTACTCAAATTAAGCTTAGTTTCTAACCGACTGAATACAGCTCTCCAGAAATGACTAGTGAATTTTCTATCTCTATCAGACACTATGTCTTGAGGTAACCATAGAGTCTATATAGTTGTTCTATGAATAATTTAGCTAATTCTGGAGTTTTTACTGTAGTTCAAGTCGGTATGAAACAAGCCATTTTAGTCAATCGGTCAACTATGACCCAAACAACATCATGACCTTTAGGGGTACGTGGCAAGCCTGTAATGAAATCCATGGAAATACTTTCCCATTTTCCATTTGGAATTTCTAAGGAATGCAACAAACCCCCTATCTTAAGCTTTTCAGCTTTGTTAACTTGGCACTTAGTGCATCTAAGTACATAATTATGTACATCTTTATGTATACTAGGCCAGTAAAACTACCTTTTTAGTAATTCATACGTTTTGTTGATTCCAGGATGTCCAGCACTTGGGGCATCATGACATTCAAACAAATTTTCTTTTCTAAGTTCGGAATTACAAGGAACACAGATCTTTCCTTTGTATAACAGATATTCATCTTGAATACAGTAATGTTTCAACTTATCTTCATTTGATAAGTTTGTATTTGGAGTAGAAACCTTCTTCCAGGCTTCACTAAAACTAGTATCCTCTTGATACTTGCCCTTCATGAGTGTTACTAACTCATTAGAAATTTGTATGAAACTCAAAGAAATTAACATGGGCATTCTGCTTAATGCATCTGCCACAATATTAAATTTTCCCTTTCTATATCTGAGTTCATAATCAAATTCTTGGAGTAATTCGGCCCATCTAGCTTTTCTACCTGATAATTCGGATTGGTTTGCAAACCATTTAGTACTTGCTTGATCAAAAACTATAGCTACTTTGGCGCCAAATAAGTAATGTCTCCATTTTTTCAGAGCATGCACAATTGCATAAAGCTCTTTTTCATAGGTAGAATAATTTCTTTGAGCTGAATTTAGCTTTTGGCTTTCAAAAGCAATTGGTCGACCATTTTGACTCAAAACAGCTCCTATTGCTAGATCACTAACATCTGTTTCAACTACAAAGGGTTCATTTGGATCTACTATCTGTAGAACCAGGGCCGAAGCTAAGGCTTTTTTAAGTCTTTCCATGCTTTCAGCCTGTTCCTTTTCCCAATTGAGGCTTTTGGGTTTACCCTTTAATTTTTCAAATAAAGGGGTTGAGATTTTTGCAAAGTTAGGTACAAATTTTCTATAGTATCCTGCTAACCCTAAAAAACTTTGAAGTTCTGTAATAGTTTTAGGGTGAGGCCAGTTAAGAATAACTTGGACCTTATCATGATCTACTTGAATCCCTTTTTTAGATATAATGTGTCCAAGATATCTGATTTCTGTTGAAAAGAATTCACATTTATCTTCTTTTCCGAATAATTTATTTTCTCTTAGAACTTGGAAAACTTTTTCCAAATGTTCTAGATGAAAGGCTGCATCTTGATTATAGACAAGAATATCATCAAGAAAATCAACTACAAACTTTCCCAAATAAGGGCTTAATATAGTGTTGATTAGTGTCATGAACGTGGCTGGGGCATTTGTTAGTCCAAAAGGCATGAATAAAAACTCAAAATGCCCGTATTTAGTTCTGAAAGTTATTTTAGGAACATCTTCAGATTTAATTCTAATTTGATGATATCCTTGACGGAGATCAAGTTTTGAAAATATCTTAGCTCCTCTTAATTGATCAAATAAATCATCAATTCGGGGCATTGGATATTTATTCTTGATCGTAACTTTATTCAAGGCTCGATAGTCAATGCATAGTCTCATTGATTCATCGTTTTTCTTGACTAAAAGAATGGGTGCTGCCCAGGGTGAAAGACTAGGTTGAATGAATCCCTTAACTAGGTATTCATTTAACTGCTTTTCTACTTCAGCCTGCTGGGAAAAAGGGAGACTATAAGGGGATTTACATATAGGCTTAGTTCCTGGGAGCAAGTCTATAGCATGGTCGACTTGCCCACGAGAAGGAGGTAAGCCATGGGGAAGTTATTTTGGAAAAACATCCCAATAATTATTTATTAAACACTTAAATTTAAACCTTTCATGTTCAAATAAGGGAGACAAGATATAAGAAACTGGACTCATATTATGTATAATGTTTACATCAGTTGGAAGTATCATGAAAACTTCCGCTTTTTGAGTATTTACAAGTTTTTTCAAATCCATGCTAGAAATCAAAGGAGTACTAGGCACATCATGCTCTCCTTGAATTAGATAACATATTCCATTTCTCTCAAATTCCAAAGTATTCAGCTGATAGCTTCTTTTAAGTGTTTTCTCTAAACTCCAAAGCCATTCTCTACCCAAAACCACATCAGTTCTTTCCATGTGCATGATCTGGAAGTCTAACTTATCTTTATAACCTTGAAATTCTATTTCGAGGTTACAGATCATAGTATCCCAGACTTTCTTATCTTGACCCTGCATCATAGACACAACATACTGATGAGGTGACTTTTGTTGGGGCAACTTTAGTCTCTTCACCAGTGAGTAGTTTAGGAAATTGTGGGTGGCCGAGTCGTCTATCATGACTCTAGCCTTTTCACCACTTATACAAGCATGAAGTTTGACCAAGTCATGAGGTCCAAACTGGTTTTGGACCCACATTGAGTCAGACAAACAACACTGATGCCGAGAAGGTGAAACTTGTATTCACCTATTCTTAAAGGTATTTCAAAAGAAATCCAAAAGCATTAGAAGATGCTTAGACTTAAGTAGTAAATGAGATTCCTAGAAAACCCTAGGGTAGATTTTTGAAAGCTTTGGATGAATAAAGGAATCTAAAGGGCAAGAATAATCTCTTGTCACTTCAAGTTAGTTAAGGAAGAACTAACTAGAACTTGAATATGATTCAAGACACTTGGAAATCACAAACCTTAGAAAGAAAGGATGGATGTTTATTCCATCAGGATGGATATCTATTTCATCAAAAGATTTAGAGCTTCCAATATGACTTTAGGAATTATTAGGATCATAGAGTGATCATATGTTGGAAACCCAAGCAAGATGGAAACATAGAGATAATCCCTTGACTTCAAAAGGAATTTGAGTAAAGGGTACTCTATAATTAGATTAAGCTTCTAGACTTTAAGATAAATATCATTCACCCATCAGTGTTGGATATAAAGTATAGTGGTATGGGACACTATCCTTTATATTCACATTAATGCAGGAATGATGGTATGGGACATCAGAACTTGATATGATAGGTATCTTTTAGTCTTGGGCTCATGAGTTGGAGTGAAACTCCATCCCAATGGAAACTGAAACTTCATAGATAAAAATAAAGCATAGGTTGGTCAAGAATATGATCATATCAAGTAACTAATTAAGTTCGAAGATCGTGAAGAGAAATCACTTTCTAGATCTTCATAAAGATTTTCAATAAGACTAATGCAGTCTTGTTAAGGATTTTGAAGTTCTTTATCACAAATGCTACATGGATTTTTTGCGAGAGAACTTGGAAAGATCCTTTCAAGAAAGGTAAATTTGACTGAGTCAATCTTGGATAAAACACTTAGTTGACAAATACAACTAAGTAACTTAATATCTTTTAGAATAAAGATGTATCAAGAGATATTTAAAAAAAGATTGACTTAGTTATCTATGAAATTGGGGTTAGACTAAGTTACTCCAAATCATCTTGTTGATAGTACAACAAGATAATCAATCTCCTAAAGTAAGAGATTTATACTAGGCTTGGTATTCCAGTCTATAGGAGTTTCAAGAGATTGAAAAGGACTAACTTCTTAGTTAAGATATTTAAAGCATCATAGTTTGAGAGTAAAGTTGAGCATCATCAAAAATCCGTGGCTTGAGACACAAATGTTTTATACCACTAGAGTTTGGTAGATGGATGATGGTTTAACTTTACCCAAAGGATCTTCCTAAGAATTTAGATTCAATCTCATAAAGGTAAAAACAATGCTTCAAACCATTAGCTAGATTAAAATGTTTTAGTGTTCCACATGCAAAGTTAAGTAATATTAGAATGATTTGGGCAGGGATTAGTCCCACAAGTGGATTTTCTTCTTTTCAGATCCAGTATGAGATAGAATCTCCTTCTGATGAAGAAGTGAATCAGAGAGATGAAAAACCATGATCTATGGAAAGGATCATGAAGCACGGGGGAATACTCCACATAATATACCTACACACATTTTCGAGGATGAAAATGTTAAAGGGGGGAAGAATGTTGTATAACTATGGGTAAAAGTGGCCAAAGACATGGGTTTTGAGGGTCCAAAACCACTTGGAGAACCCTTGGATTCTATTGGAAAACCCTTGGGAAAGTGTCTCCAAGAGTGTGGTTTGAACCCTTGAGTAATTTGGATTTATTTGCTCCCAATTGAAGGGTTTTGACCCTTAGGATTGATATTTCCTAAGAGTATGATATTTAACCCTTACGGAGGCCTCTCAAGCCTTGAGACTTGTACGTACAAGCTTGGGAGAAGTCCTTTTAGAATCCATGTGAGAGCCATGTGATTCCATGTGATTTCCAAGGTTAGAAGGCCTTGGATTAGAATCCATGTGGAGAGGACACTTGGCAAGCTCTCCTCACATTTCCCCCTTGGTCTTGAGGTATATATATGGGTGGAGTTGGTTGGGTGGATACGTGCATCTCTCACCCCTTGTGGGTTTGATTTGACTTAGAATACTTAGATAGGTCTCTCTTAGAGTAGATTTGTTGTTTATACAATAGTGGTATTCAGAGCCGACTTCATACGTGATCGCACGCTATCCCATCGTCCGTCAATACCAATTGCGTCAGATTGTTAAGTTGGAGTCTCCTCTTTATCTCTGTAAAAAGAGATTTTAGGTGCCCGCGTGGGAACCTTCACCTAGTGAAGGGAGCATTATGCCTACGGTCCCATGTGTCGTGTCTAGATTTTCAGCGAGCAAGAGCTGCGCTTCAGAGTGTGAGAAACCCTTCAACGTCAGCGCCCATGACTCCGTGAGTTGCTCACATTCAACTTCAGCCGACTTCAGCCTTATATGACACGAGAATTTTCGCTAATGTGGGATAGTCCTGGATTTTCTCAGTGCGTGCGCATTTTGAGGAGGGCTTCATAGATTTTTTTTTCTTGACGCATAGTGAAGTAGTTTGATATTAAAGCTTTTCGAAATTACCAATGAAGAACTTTCGAATTTCATTGTCATCAACAAGGAACTAGCCGAGCCCCTTATATATATACGGTGATAAAAGCCATTAAGATTTTCTATGAGGTATATGATCATGGAGCATCACAAAGAAAAGCAATGGCCATGAAGTGGAAGGAAGGATGGCTCTTCTCGAACATCAACTTTTGCAGAAGCTACAAGTAAAGGATTGACCCTCACCTAAATGCAAAGGAAGGATGAAGCTTCTTATAAAGCTAAGTACCTTTTTTTTTATGTTTAATATTTGTTTGCCTTATTTCTCAATATCTTTGCATGTATACATAGTGGAAACACGATTTAAGACTTCTATTGGTGATTAGGTCCAAGTTCACATGCAAAGAAAGGGTATTTTTTGCGTTCAAGAGGAAAACATGCATAGTTGAGGTGAGATCTAGCACATCAAGCATTTGCAGGCACTGTTGCAAGGAATGTGAAGAATGTATGTGCATTAGCATGATGATGCATCATAGAGAAGCACATGTTTGTGCACTAAAAGGAAGCACAAGATTATGAAAAGTATTGATGTTAAGTATGCTTAAGGCTATGGATTAGTAGAATCATTCATGGCATGAAAAAGAATGCAATAAAAGAGCACCTCATTGAATGAAATGGAGTTCAAGATAAGAATTCCATGCATGCTTTAAAGAGGGGTTCAATTATGAACCTTATGCATGCTAAGCATCTTTGAGTGAAGATGTATATGTTTCTCGCACACACTAAGTATGCAAAATCAATAAAATGACATTCCATATGCATTGTTTTCATGGGACAAGAGAGAGATTAAGGTTAAGCTTAAGATAGGAAATGACTTCTTCACAGGAAGTTAAAAGCATAAAAGTTTAATGGTATGGGACTTAAAGACCATTGTCCTTTTATGATATTTTGGCCTGATCCAAAAACCAACAAAGCTTAACACAAATAAACCTCAAGCTTCGAGTCTTACTTATGGATCCTCAAGTTCCATAGCATGTCTAATCAATAAGGCCAAGGACTTAAGTAAGCGGTTTACTTGACACAAATGAAAGAATTTGTAACCGAAAAAAATTCCAAGTTCTTTGGTAACTTAGAAAGTTTTTGGGAAATTCTTTCATTATGACATAAGTTTAGTGTCATACACTAGAGAACCTAGCATAATAAATGCTAACTCTAAGTATAAGATATACTTAGAGATGGTTCCAAGACAAGCCTCTCATTGAGATGACTTAGGTAGATGATTTCCGTAAAATAGTTCTTTGGGGAGTTTTCTTTCCCTACTTCATAGAACCTACAATACTACTCTAAGTATAAGACATACTTAGAAATAGTTAATAGAAAAAGGTTCTAAATTAATTATGCATGAGATATCCTAAATAGGATGAAACTCTAGAATGGTTTCAAGAGTCTCATGATATAAAGCTCTATTAAGTTGATGCCATCAAATACATTGATGGAAACCAATCATGATCAAAGATTACTTTCACCAACATGAATGGTGAAAAGTATTCAAGGCATCATGAAAATTGAAAGCTGCCTCCTTTTGAAAAAATATCATATTATTTCTGAATCTCTGTAGCCCATCATGACATCTCGTAACTTCGAGGGATACACAGAGAGTGTTCTTTTTTCCACCCAGCCACGCCCGAACCCCCATACTCAGCTCATGAGTCTTTTTTTCTTCGACTCTTCTCTTTCTTCTACTCAACAAGGATAGAAACTCCCTAATGATGCCATGTGGCCATGCCATCTCACCAAGGAGGTTCACACCATGAAAACCTTAAACTAATGTGACATTTCCTTCCCCTTAAAAGCATTTTCATCCTCGAAAATGTAAATGAAATGTCCGTAATGGTAGAAGAAAGTGCTTGGACTCCCTTGAACCCCATGTACTCTATGTACATGGTCATCTCTGTGTGTTGTTTCCCCATATCCTTCCCCTTAAGAAGTCTCATATGAGATCATCTCAAAGGTGGGAAACCGTCTGAATGGTGCCTACTATCTCCTATGTACACTCAGCCTCCAAACTATCACTCTCATAATATATAACATCACCAAAATTACCTTAGTCCATATGATGTATCCTCTATGGAGTAATAGCATGTAAAAAAAGTGTAAAAGTGCCAAGCTTATAGGCTTGACCATACCATAATGGAGATAATAAACCATAAATTCCTAAGAAATATAGAACAAAGTCCCATAAAAAGTGACTGCAAACCCATCTAGGAGTATATGATAGATTTCCGTCATACCACTCTAGGTCTTGCTAACCTTGAGTGTAATCACAAGTAATAGTTTAACCTAACTACCTTGTGAACTATGCAAATTGATCATCTAGCTCATGGTAGTAAAATGCAACATCTGCATTTCACCAACCAAAAAGTCTGTGGTTTTTCATCCATTACCTTTGGACTAGGTTCTATTGGAAGAGCTTCTATTGGCACTTGTGCAAACTCTAAAATATTCTCTTCCCCGTAGTTTGCCATATGAATGTTGGTGCATTTTACCCAAGCCTACATGCTTGATATGCTTGATATTATGATCATTTGTAAGTCACATGTGTAGTCATGTGAACACCTCTTGTAAAAGAGTTCATTTTTATCTCTTGTAATTGAAAAAAGAAAAAAGAAAAGGATGGCTTACCTCATCCATGATGTAAAAGCAAGTTCATGGCTCTAACTACCTAAAACCACGAATTTTTGAGCTGAGGGAATATCTCCTAACTTTGGGGATCACTTTTAGGTGGAGCCATTCGAATTCGAATTCAAAACTCCCTCCAAGAATAGCTATAAAAAGAGCAAGAAGGAAGAGGCGATTAGCAAGCCTTGTACGTGACCACTTCATGTCATTTTGTAGAGATTGAAGAGCTTACTCCATAGCTCTATCATTCTACTCCCATTGTGCAAAGATTCATTGCCAATGTGGTTGTAATCATATGTGAATCTATACATTTATCATCATCTACTTCTCTGTTTTGTTCTCTGCTATACTCACTCAGAGCAGTAACTTCAGAAGGTCATATCTCACGTTCTACTCCACATTTTTCAATTTTTTAATGTGCGTTGGATAGCTCTTTTTTGTCTACTTTCGGCATATAAATTTTCAAGGTCATTGGATTTACAGGTTTGGAGATATCTACATTTTACTACTCAGTGGTCTATCTCTGTAGAGCTCCGAGAATGGTGGGCATGTTCCAGAAATTGATGAATCTTGTTCTCAGTGCTCAGGCCATCATTTGAAGTGTTTTAACTTGGATTGGGAAATTGCTAAGTCTATTTGCTATGCCCAAAAGGAATTTATCTAATTCCTATCAGGTTGAGAGCACTGTTCATTTTTTCAGCAGGTGCATGTCCAAAATAGCAAGTTTTGGGAGCGAGTCATCTTGCAACTAGTTTGTCTTGACTTAAAATTTTGAGATACATGTTCCAAAGTAATTGGCTGATATTTTGGTGGATTTAGGAAGCACAAAGGGTCTACTAATCAACTCTGAAGTCTCAGTTGGCTGGTGTGAAGCTGGTTGTAGCAGCACCTACTCATCTTTGGATTGCATCCACCATCTCTCTTCACAGTGGTATCAGAGCATAGTCAAGCAACATGGGAGATGGATTTCCATCAAGAATTGACAAATTGGATCGAAACAACTACCCGGCATGGTCACTAAGGATGGAGGCTTACCTTCAAGGGAGGAATCTATATGGATTCATATCCGGAGATGAAGCAATGCCAACCATGGGGAACAAAGGGCAACCATCACATGAAGAAGTGGAAGATCTTTCAAATTGGTGTTTGAAGGATGCACTTGCAAGGTCCTATATTCTAAACTCAATCTCTGATTTTATTTTACCTCATGTCAAGGGATGCAAGACATCAAGAGAGACCTGGAATGCACTTGCTTCTTTCTTCTCTTCCAACACTCGAGCAAGGAAGAACCAATTGTGGATGGAGTTCACAACAATGAAGAAAAGCCCGAAGCAAAATGTGACTGATTATGTCACAAAGATGAAGGAGATTTCCGACCAACTTGGAAGCATTGGAGAGGTAATTAAAGAGGAGCAAATCATTAGACAAATCATAAATGGAATCAAAGCAGACGACAAGTGGGAGTCATTCACAACAGCCATGGATTTATACATGGATATGCATGTACCCGACCTCAACACACTCATGGGCCAACTCTTCACTCATGAAGCAAAGATTAGCAAAGGTGGTGAGTCCTCAAGAGGTAATTAAACTTTTGCCTTATATTTTGATAAAGCTAAGGTCAAGATCAAGTCAAAGAATAGGAAGAATGAAGATGAAGGTAGCTCTTTCCAAGCAAACTTTGCAGGTAGAGGAAGAGCTAGAGGAAGAGGCAGAAGTGGAAAGCAAGGCAGAGGGAGATTCCAATCATCTCAACCTTGCAACATATGTGGCTTATCTAACCATACTACTAAAGAATGTTTCAGGAATCCAAGGAACTCAAGAGGAAGAGGATTCAATAGAGGTGGCTATGGATCAAATAGAGGCAGGTACAATGGAGGCTACAACAACAACTACTACAACAGCAATTACAACAACAACAACTATAAAGTGGCCATAGAGGAAGAAGAGATTACAATAACTATACAGAGGACCAAAGTCAAGAAGATTCATTATTGATTATGAATCTATCAGTGAAGAAGGGTAAGGGTGATGATCACATATTTTACATTGATTCGGGATGCTCAAACCATGTAGCAGGAAATGTGGCTTTACTTTTTGATTTGGAAGATCCTCATAAGAAGCATGAAGTGCAGACAGGAGATGACACAAAGCACTCAGTGGAGAAGATAGGTTATGTGAAGACATCAGATGGGAATATGAACCTCTTAAGCAAAGTCTTGTATGTCCCTACAATTACCAAAAATTTAATAAGTGTTGGACAGATTGTTGAAAAAGGATTGCAGGTTAGATTCAACCGATTCGGAGCATATGTTGAAGACCCAAGGCAAGGCTTTCGAAGGATTGCCAAAGGAGAAAAGACAGGAAGTCTCTTCACTTTTGAAGTGGAAGATACAAAGAACATAGCTTTGTTTATCTATGGATCTCAAACTCTAACAGAGTTGGAGATATGGCACAAAAGGCTTGCTCACATTGGTGAGAGGACACTCAAACAAATTTGCAGGGACCAAAGTGTACTTGGTTTGCCTAATATCACAAGGCAACACATGATTTATAAGTGTGAAGCTTGTCAACTCGGCAAGGCTCATAGACAACCTTTCAATAGGAAAGGATATATGTATCAAAATCCTTTGGATCTAGTGCACACGGATGTGTGGGGTCCAAGTAAGGAGCCATCTATATCAGGCTCAAGATATTATGTGTCTTTCATAGATGATTGTAGCAGGTGGACCATTCTGTTTTTCATGAAGCACAAGGATGAAGTGTTTAATTGCTTTAAGAAGTATATTGCTCTTGTTGAAAACCAAACAGGTAGGACTTTGAAAAGACTCGGATCAGATGGTGGAGGAGAATACTTCTCTTCTGAATTTGATGCCTTCTTGCATGAAAGAGGCATTAAAAGGGAGGTCACTACAAGGTATACACCCAAACTCAATGGTGTAGCAGAGAGGAGGAACAGAGCTATTGTCGAAGCTGCAAGGTCCATGCTCAACGAAAAGGGATTGCCAAACTACCTATGGGCAGAGGCTGTTTCTACAGCCATATATCTCATAAATAGACTTCCATCTAAGTCACTAGATGGAACCACTCCATATGAAGTGTGGAATGGAAGAAGACCTAGTCTAGAGCATTGCAAAATCTTTGGATGCTTAGCCTATGCTCACATTCCTTCTCAAGTAAGAGGGAAATTGGATCCCAAGGTAGAGAAGTGTGTATTCATTGGTTATGATCAAAACCAAGAAGGATATAGATTGTACAATCCAACCAATAAAGGATTTTCTGTGAGTAGAGATGTAATTTTTGATGAAAACAAATCATGGTTTGATGATGACAGGAAAGTGAAGCTGCCATATGACTTGGATGAAGATTTTCCATCACTTCAACCAAAGGAGCCAAAGCAAATTGAAGAAAGTGATTCAGAGATTGACCTAGAAGACTTGGGAAGACTAAAGCTATGGAAGAACAAAGGTAAAGCAAAGATGCAGGATGCTACATATGGACCCGAGAGCTCACATCAACCACTTAGAAGGTCTTCAAGGGAGAAGAAGAAACCAGAGAGGTTTGGTTATGATACTTCTTTGGTCACCAAGCACTCAATCTACATTGCAAAAGATTCAACCAATGAAGAGCCTACCACATTTGAAGAAGCACAAAGCAAGAAAGCTTGGAGAGATGCAATGGATGAAGAAATGGAAGCCCCGAAGGAAAACGACACTTGGGAGCTTGTACCTAACAAGCCATCTATGAAGGTAATTGGATCTCCATGGATATACAAAATCAAGAGGAATCCAGATGGAAGTATAAATAGGCACAAAGCAAGGTTAGTTGCTAAAGGGTTTTCTCAAACCCATGGTATTGATTATGAGGAGACTTTCTCTCCTGTTGCAAAAATGCCTACAATTAGGGTTCTCATAAGTCTTGCTGCATCTAGAAATTGGAATCTCTATCCACTTGATGTAAAGAATGCTTTCTTGAATGGATGGATTTCTGAGGAAGTGTATATGGCACAAACTCCTGGATATGAGGATGCACATTATCCTAACTATGTATGCAAACTAAAGAAAGCTTTGTATGGACTGAAGCAAGCTCCAAGAGCTTGGAATTTCAGATTGGTGACTTATTTGCAGGGCCAAGGATTCAAATCTAGCAAGGCAGATACCTCTTTGTTCATAAAGAGGAATGGATTTGAAGTGATCTATTTATGTGTGTATGTTGATGATATTATTATCACAGGAAATGATCTTGAAGGAATCAAACAGGTAAAGAGTCAAATGAAGGAGGAGTTCAAAATAAGTGATCTCGGACCACTCACTTATTTTCTTGGATTGGAGTTGATCTACACAGATTCAGGTATATACATCACACAAAGGAAGTATGTCCATGACATGCTCGTCAAGTTCAAGATGGAAAATACCAAGTGTGCAGGTACACCTATGGAGCAAAATCATAAGCTTAGTACTTATGAAGGAGAGCCAATTGAAGACATCACAAGCTATCAAAGCTTGGTTGGAAGTTTGAATTATGCAACTCTCACAAGGGTGGATATATGTTATAGTGTTAGCATATTGAGTCAGTTTATGCATAAGCCGAGAAGACCACATATGGAAGCGGCCAAGAGAGTCCTCAAGTACCTAAAGGGGACCATGAATGAAGGTTTTTTTTATTCATATACTTCAGATATTGAGCTAAAGGTCTACTCAGATGCAGATTGGGCCGGATCTAGAGATGATAGAAGAAGCACATCTGGGTATATATCATTTGCAGGTTCAAAAATCATTTCTTGGTCATCGAAGAAGCACCCAACCATGGCATTATCTTCTACCAAAGCTGAATATAGAGGTTTGGCTAATGCAACTCAAGAAATCATGTGGTTAAAGTCTTTGTACACAGATCTTGGACTTCATTCTTCAACACCTCACATTTTTGGTGACAACACAAGCTCACTACATCTAGCAGCTAATCTGGTATACCATGCTAGAACCAAGCATATTGAAGTCCACTACCATTATGTAAGGGAGAAGCTTATGAGCAAGGATATTCAACTATCCTAGGTCTCTACAGATATGCAATGTGTCGACATGTTGACTAAAGCTCTTGATGGTAAAAAGTTAAGTAGATTCAAGTTGATGATTGGCTTGCAAGAAATCAAGGACAATTGAAGACTTATTTGGAGGCCAAGCATGTTAGGCTTTAGGGGGAGCTGTTGGTGCATTTTACCCAAGCCTACATGCTTGATATTATGATCATTTGTAAGTCACATGTGTAGTCATGTGAACACCTCTTGTAAAAGAGTTCATTTTTATCTCTTGTAATTGAAAAAAGAAAAAGGAAAAGGATGGCTTACCTCATCCATGATGTAAAAGCAAGTTCGTGGCTCTAACTACCTAAAACCACGAATTTTTGAGCTGAAGGAATATCTCCTAACTTTGGGGATCACTTTTAGTTGGAGCCATTCGAATTCCAATTCAAAACTCCCTCCAAGAATAGCTATAAAAAGAGCAAGAAGGAAGAGGTGATTAGCAAGCCTTGTACGTGACCACTTCATGTCATTTTGTAGAGATTGAAGAGCTTACTCCATAGCTCTATCATTCTACTCCCATTGTGCAAAGATTCATTGCCAATGTGGTTGTAATCATATGTGAATCTATACATTTATCATCATCTACTTCTCTGTTTTGTTCTCTGCTATACTCACTCAGAGCAGTAACTTTAAAAGGTCATATCTCGCGTTCTACTCCACATTTTTCAGTGTTTTAATGTGCGTTGGATAGCTCTTACTGTCTACTTTTGGCTATAAATTTTCAAGGTCATTGGATTTACAGGTTTGGAGATATCTGCATTTTACTACTCACTGGTCTATCTCTATAGAGCCTCGAGAATGGTGGGCATGTTCCAGAAATTGATGAATCTTGTTCTCAGTGCTCAGGCCATCATTTGAAGTGTTTTAACTTGGATTGGGAAGCTTGCTAAGTCTATCTGCTATGCCCAAAAGGAATTTATCTAATTCCTACCAGGTTGAGAGCACTGTTTATTTTTTCAGCAGGCGTATGTCCAAAAATAGCAAGTTTTGGGAGCTAGTTATCTTGCAACTAGTATGTCTTGACTTAAAATTTTGGGATACATGTTCCAAAGTAATTGGCTGATATTTTGGTGGATTTAAGAAGTCTCAGTTGGCTGGTGTGAAGCTGGTTGTAGCAGCACCTACTCATCTTTGGATTGCATCCACCATCTCTCTTCACAATGAATGCAAAAGCATTCCCTTTGAGATTCAGATAATCCCTAAGTACCCATCCTCCTAACTGATGCTCACACATCATCCTCATGATGAAGTATCAACTAAGATTTTGGTACCTTAATAGGTTAGATATATCCCTATCTCCTAGAAAATCTAAAGAGAGAAGTCATAACTCTATTCCCAGTCTCACTAATGTCAATAACTGGATCATCTCATCTAGTCAAGGATCATCACTGAAAATAAACATAACTCCTTCTTCCTAGAGTCTATAGATGAGCCTCAATCTAACCATCATGATTAACTGATCTCCCTCTTGCCTTTGATAGAAGAGTGATACTTCTATCTAGACAACCTAAAAGTGAGAAAGTGAAACTCTCTCTCTCTCTCTCTCTCTCTCTCTCTTCAATCTCTTCTAAGGAAAAGATCTCTAGCAATGGAACCTGTTCCACTTTCCATTTCCCTTTGAAAGAGATTCTTTTGAATCCATATTCTACATTGAAAAGTAGAGGAAATGAATTCCTTTTGAAATATGACTAAGAGATGTTTCCTAAACACCTCTTCTCTCTAAAGGAAAACATACTCTATTCTTCTCCTATGAAGAAATCATGTTTTCCTTTCCTTCTTTTCTCTCAAAGAGTAGGAGTTAAAGTGAGACCACTGAACTAAAGTGAGATCTCTCATGAATCTCTGTGTTGATTCCCACTTTCTCCTTTCCTTAAAAGATAAACTCATGAATTTATTTAGTCCTCTCTTCCATAAGTAATGCATAATCCCTCATTACATATATTCCTATGAAGATGGAGAACAAATCTCCCCTGACTAATGCAGGTGTACATAGTGAAGAGTGGAGAAAATAAATTCCTAACAAGGGTCAAAGCCCTCTGCTAAAATGGTCAGCAATTATATGACATGATACCATAAACACCTGTGTATCCTTACTAAAGAACTATCTATGCTAACCATGCTCTATGCATGGATCTATATGATCCACTCAAACTCATGGAATTATCCTTCCTAAAAATCTGAAAATGATTATGTGAGACCAATGGTGATAAAATCACCCATCACATTCTCTACGGGAAGAATAGGTCTACCCTAATCTATGAAGGATAATTCCGAATCCTAAGGAGATGTCTACTAAGAGCTCTCCTCTGATCTAGTGAGACATGACGTCATGAATGATGAGTCCTTTTCTCCCTGGCCATAGAAGAAGAGTGCTCAAAGGGAAGTCATTTCCACCGTCCCATACCAATGAAAACTTCTTCCAATTCACGGCGTCATACCTACACTAAACCAATATATTCCATGTAATGGAATATGCAAGTGGACTCTAATGAATCCCATATCCTAAAATCATATGAGTGGACTGAAATGAGTCCCATGTCCTTGAACTAGTATAGTTTGGTTCTAGTCAACAATGTGACAATGGATATCCCCTTCTATTCCAAACCAACTTGTTCCTAGGTACAAAGACTAAGTCTAGGTACCTCTCTGTAGATCCCAATATACATATATGTGTATTTGGTACCCCAACTATTCCTTACTAAGGGATCTATGCTCTAAATCATAGAGCTAGTGCCATGCCTCTGGCCTTCCTAACCATCACTCGAATCACGTAAGAACCCGTCGATGCTGTCTCATGAAACCAATGTCTGTGATCCCATCTAATTGGTTTCCTTAGTAGTGTAGCAGAAATGCTTCACTACTTGGTCAAGTGATGTGCATGAGTGAAACTAATCACTTATTGGGTATTCTCAATAATACCCCATAGTCTCCAAATCATACTGTGAGACTCTTGTGAAGATAAGTAAATCTTCACTAACTTGGAGATTATCAAACTGTATCTCCTGTGCCTCTATGCAACTTCCTATAAGCTATAGGATTGTTTGTGCACATTACTAATGGTGAAGGTTTAGCTCCCTACGTTAGCAATCCTATAGTCTAAATCCAAAAGGATTATGAATAGGGATCCTATTTGCTACTGAAGTTGCTTTATCTATACTACTATGATGGTACTAAGTCCATCAAATACATGCTTACAAGCATGCTAATACCTTACTGATGTTTGTAGAAAATGCATGTTACTATGCCATAACATTCTTACCGAAAGGTAAGTGCGTATATAACGCCATGAGGAGGGAAAAATTTTGACAGCAAAAGATTTAAAACCACCTCAATTTTCAGGGGAAGATAAAGACCGAAACAAAGATGCAATCTTAATATTTTTGGAAAAATGGCAAGACTTCCATCAGTTAAAAAACACCCCTAAAGCTTATCAAGTCTTAGAAACAAGTTTATCACTTGGACCTAAGGCTTATAAGTGGTGGATGAGCTTAAAGGAGGCTCAAAGAATCCCAGAAACTTGGAATCAATTTGAAGAATTCTTCAAAAAAAAATTCTTACCAGAAAATGACTTCATCTTGTCGGAGACAATAAAAAATTTAAACCAGGTAAAAGAAAGCTAGGGAGATTCAAAAAAGATGACTTTAAAACCCCTAGAACTTCACGACCTAGGCTAGACCCTGAGGTTTGGAAAAAAGCAAAAAAAGTGGAAGTCCTTCATGAAGACTACAAGCATCAATGTTGTTTGTCTGACTCAATGTGGGTCCAAAACTAGTTTGGACCTCATGACTTGGTCAAACTTCATGCTTATATAAGTGATGAAAAGGCCAGAGTCATGATAGACGACTTGGCCACCTACAATTTCCTAAACTACTCACTGGTGAAGAGACTAAAGTTGCCCCAGCAAAAGTCACCTCATCAGTATGTTGTGTCTATGATGCAGGGTCAAGATAAGAAAGTCTGGGATACTATGATCTGTAACCTCGAAATAGAATTTCAAGGTTATAAAGATAAGTTAGACTTCCAGATCATGCACATGGAAAGAACTAATGTGGGAGAGAATGGCTTTGGGGTTTAGGGAAAACACTTAAAAGAAGCTATCAGCTGAACACTTTGGAATTTGAGAGAAATGGAATCCGTTATCTAATTCAAGGAGAGCATGATGTGCCTAGTACTCCTTTGATTTCTAGCATGGAGTTGAAAAAACTTGTAAATACTCAAAAAGCGGAAGTTTTCATGATACTTCCAACTGATGTAAACATTATACATAATATGAATCCAGTTTCTTATATCTTGTCTCCCTTATCTGAACATGAAAGGTTTAAATTTAAGTGTTTGATAAATAATTATCGGGATGTTTTTCCAAAAGAACTTCCCCATGGCTTACCTCCTTCTCGTGGGCAAGTCGACCATGCTATAGACTTGCTCCTAGGAACTAAGCCTATATGTAAATCCCCTTATAGACTCCCTTTTTCCCAGTAGGCTGAAGTAGAAAAGCAGTTAAATGAATACCTAGTTAAGGGATTCATTCCACCTAGTCTTTCACCCTGGACAGCACCCATTCTTTTAGTCAAGAAAAAAGATGAATCAATGAGACTATGCATTGACTATCGAGCCTTGAATAAAGTTACGATCAAGAATAAATATCCAATGCCCCAAATTGATGATTTATTTGATCAATAAGGAGCTAAGATATTCTCAAAACTTGATCTCCGTCAAGGATATCATCAAATTAGAATTAAATCTGAAGATGTTCCTAAAACAGCTTTTAGAACTAAATACGGACATTTTGAGTTTTTAGTCATGCCTTTTGGACTAACAAATGCCCCAGCCATGTTCATGACACTAATGAACACTATATTAAGCCCTTATTTTGGAAAGTTTGTAGTTGATTTTCTTGATGATATTCTTGTCTATAGTCAAGATGCAGCCTCTCATCTAGAACATTTGGAAAAAGTTTTCCAAGTTCTAAGAGAAAATAAATTATTCGGAAAAGAAGATAAATGTGAATTCTTTTCAACAGAAATCAGATATCTTGGACACATTATATCTAAAAAAGGGATTCAAGTAGATCTTGATAAGGTCCAAGTTATTCTTAACTGGCCTCACCCTAAAACTATTACAGAGCTTCAAAGTTTTTTAGGGTTAGTAGGATACTATAGAAAATTTGTACCTAACTTTGCAAAAATCTCAACCCCTTTATTTGAAAAATTAAAGGGTAAACCCAAAAGCCTTAATTGGGAAAAGGAACAGGCTGAAAGCATGGAAAGACTTAAAAAAGCCTTAGCTTCGGCCCCAGTTCTATAGATAATGGATCCAAATGAACCCTTTGTAGTTGAAATAGATGCTAGTGATCTAGCAATAGGAGCTGTTTTGAGTCAAAATGGTCGATCAATTGCCTTTGAAAGCCAAAAGCTAAATTCAGCTCAAAGAAATTATTCTACCCATGAAAAAGAGCTTTATGCAATTGTGCATGCTCTTAAAAAATGGAGACATTACTTGTTTGGTGCCAAAGTAACTATAGTTTTTGATCAAGCAAGTATTAAAAGGTTTGCAAACCAATGCGGACTATTAGGTAGAAAAGCTAGATGGGCCAAATTACTCCAAGAATTTGATTATGAACTCAGATATAGAAAGGGAAAATTAAATATTGTGGCAGACGCATTAAGCAGAATGCCCATGTTAAATTCTTTGAGTTCCATACAAATTTCTAATGAGTTAGTAACACTCATGAAGGGCAAGTATCAAGAGGATACTAGTTTTAATGAAGCCTGGAAGAAGGTTTCTACTCCAAATACAAACTTATCAAATGAAGTTAAGTTTAAACATTACAGTATTCAATATGAATATCTGTTATACAAAGGAAAGATCTGTGTTCCTTGTAATTCCTAACTTAGAAAAAAAAATTTGTTTGAATGTCATGATGCCCCAAGTGCAGGACATCCTGGAATCAACAAAACTTATGAATTAATAAAAAGGCAATTTTACAGGCCTAGTATACATAAAGATGTACATAATTATGTACTTAGATGCACTAAGTGCCAAGTTAACAAAGCTGAAAAGCTTAAGATAGGGGGTTTGTTGCATCCCTTAGAAATTCCAAATGGAAAATGGGAAAGTATTTCCATGGATTTCATTACAAGCTTGCCACGTACCCCTAAAGGTCATGATGTTGTTTGGGTCATAGTTGATCGATTAACCAAAATGGCTCATTTCATACCAGCTCCAACTATAGTAAAAACTCCAGAATTAGCTAAATTATTCATAGAACAACTGTATAGACTCTATGGATTACCTCAAGACGTAGTGTCTGATAGAGATAGAAAATTCACTAGTCATTTATGGAGAGTTGTATTCAGTCGGTTAGAAACTAAGCTTAATTTGAATACTGTTGAACATCCTCAAACAGATGGTCAAACTGAAAGAGTCAATCGAATACTTGAAGATATGTTACGAGCATACGTATCTTCTACCCAAACTAACTCGGAAGACTATCTACCGATAGTAGAATTTGCTTATAATAGTGCAAAGCATTCTGCAACGGAATATAGTCCTTTCATGTTAATGTATGGGTTTCAACTAAGAGCACCATATGCAGTTGGACTTCAAAACGACAAAGTCCAAGCAGCAAAATATTTCTTAGAAGATATGAACTTTAAGCTAAAACTAGCCAAGGAAAACCTGAGGAAAGCCCAGGATAGAGCTAAATCTTTTAGCGACCCTAAAAGGCGAGATATTTCCTTTTAGGTTGGTGAATTAGTATATGTTAAAGTTCCTGAGAAGTCTGAAACATTAAAAACGGGACCTTGTCCTAAACTCTCTCCGAGATTCTATGGCCCTTTTAAGGTTCTAAAAAGAATAGGGACTTTGGCTTACGAGTTAGAACTCCCAGAAGATTGTTTACTTCATCCAGTATTCCATGTAAGTTGACTAAAAAGAAAACTGGCTGAACAAGACAATCTTGTATCTTCAGATACAATCATTCAACCAATCTCCCTTCTTAACATCCCTCATGAACCTGAAAGAATACTACGCACTCGAGATAAGAAAACAAGAAATCATCTATATAAAGAGTGCCTAGTTAAATGGAGGGATGGAACTGAAGAAAGTGCTACTTGGGAACGAGTAAGTTCCATAAATAAAAGATTTTCCTCTTTTTTAACTATTGGTTAAAAACGAGGAAAATATCTTTTGAGAGTGAGTCCATGATTAAAAGAAATGAATCATGGTGCACGGGGGAATACTCCACATAATATACCAAAGCACATTTTTGAGGACGAAAATGTTAAAGGGGGGAATAATGTTGTATAAATCATGGGTTAGACCCTCCAAAAAGGAACCTATGTTTCTTGGATTTAACCCTTGAGGTTTTATTTCATAGAAGTCTCAATTGAAGGTTCTGTTACCTTAGGAATAATTAACCTAAGGGAATAAAACCTTAGTCTTGGGAGAAGCTTCTCCCAAGGGACACCTTGACTCGTACGTGAAAGAAAGACTTCAATTGAAATAGAAGCCATGTGATTCTCTTTGGAAAGTATCCACATGAAGGACACTTGGAAGGACACATGGCTAAAAATTAAGACATGCAACTCTTGGACCTTTGGTATATATATGGGTGGAGTTGGATGGGTGGATAGGAACTCACTCACTCTCTGGTGGATGTTATACTCTAGGAAGGAGTTTTCACAAGAGTCACTCGTATGGGAGGGTGGGGACTGATTCCCATTGAGTACTTTTTCTTGATGTCCAGAAGAAAAAGGGACTCATGATCCAATGGAATACATCAAGAAGATAATGTCTAGGAATGAGTATCTTCTTCAATTATCCTCTCAAAGGGAAGAAGAATTCTTCCAACAAAATATGAAAGGATCTATCTCTCATAAAAAGTTAGAAATATGGAGAGGATCAACTTTTTTTTGAGTTTGAAGGTAAACTCCAAAGAATGAAGCTCTAAAAGCTTCATCCAAAAGCATAACTTGAAATTCAAAAAACATAAAGATGACCTTAGGCCAAGCTTGAAAGAAAGCTCAGAAAGATCATCTTTTTTATACTTGATAATTCAAGTTAGCTGAAGAATAGGAAAGATCTACTTAAGATTTCAACATAGGATATCTTTAATAGATCTAGAATATAAGGGAGAGAACTCTGGAAGGATCAAGAAGACCTTTAAGGTTTGAGATCCAACTAATAGGATTAAGCATTGAAGAAATGATTGGAATAATCTATTTTTGCTTGTGACCTTAAAGATAACACGATCTTTTACACTATGAGTTCCCATCTTGGGATATAGTTATAAAGATCTTAATCTTTTTGGAAGAACAAGGAAAATAGATTTCAATCATTTGGAGTCTACAATAATTACACTAATCCCTATGGATTCTAGTCCCTTAAAGTGGATTCTCAAAACTACATAAAGTTTTGAAAGAACATTGAAACCACTTTTTGGTAAGCTATTCTCTCCGAAGATAAAGAGGATGAGAGTTAGATAGATAATTCACCTATACCATTCTATTGGTTGGGCAAGGAATTATAAAAATAGATTCCCCTCTATGTTTGGAGGTGAATTTTAAATAGGAAAATCCACCCATTTTACTAAGTCTAAAGGTACAAAGTATGTGTACATCTAAGTAATTTGGGCAGGGATTATGAAAGATTCATTGTCCTTTCAGAACAAGTTGGATTCTGACTTGACAGATGAATCTGATAAGGAAACCTTAAGTAGCATTCATCTATTTTGCTAGGTCCATGCACAAGTGGTGCAAAGCAATGGACCAAGGTAGTAATTTAGCTTAAGTCACTTTGTATCCACCTAATTCACATGTTTGAGCTATGGAGAGCCAGATGGCACATGGCTTAAACATGGAAATAGGCAAGGATATTCTTTCCACCCTTTTCATTATTTCTATATTTTGCATTTCGACTCAGTTCTTCTTTGTATGCAAAATTAGATGGAACTTTGAATGATTGGGGCAGGGAATCAGACCACACATGGATTCTCCTCTTTAAAGATTCATTCAGGATAGAAATCAACCTTTTGAATTAAGAGGCCAATTAGAAAGATGAAGGCCATGATCTTTGAGATTGATCATGGAGCACGGGGGAATACCCCAAGGTATATATCTCCACTCATTTCTGAGGATGGAAATGCTTTTAAGGGGGGGAGAATGTTTTATAATTACATGGGTCTAAGGGGTAGAACCATTGGGTTTCTAGGTGTGAAACCCTTTGGATTTATCGTTTATTTACCCTTTTTGGATGGGTCTTGAACCTTAGGGCTAATTCTCTAAGGTTGAGTACCTTAGGCTTGATTGGAAGCTTCTCCTAGCCACTTGGTTTGTACGTGAGAGCTTGGAGAGTCTTCTTTTAGAAGCCATGTAATTTCATGTGATTTCCTAAGCTTGGAAACCATGTGAACACCTTAGGGACCCATGTGATAGAAGGTACACATGTCCCCTTGAGAGGGGCTTACCCCCTTGGACTTGGAGCTATATATTGGAGGGGTTGGTTGGGTGGAAACACATCTCTCTTCCTAAAGTGGTCTAGTTACTTAGTTTCCTAGTTGATTGTTGTGAAGGCTATGAGGTCCTTCCACAATAGTGGAAACACATCTCTCTTCCCAGAGTGGTCTAATTACTTAGTTTCCTAGTTGATTGTTGTGAAGGCTATGAGGTCCTTCCACAACTGTGGAAACACATCTCTCTTCCTTGAGTGGTCTAGCTACTTAGTTTCCTAGTTGATTGTTGTGAAGGCTATGAGGTCCTTCCATAACAATGGAAACACATCTCTCTTCCTAGAGTGGTCTAGTTACTTGGTTTCCTAGTTGATTGTTGTGAAGGCTATGAGGTCCTTCCACAACAGTACCACTGTTGTGGAAGGACCTCATAGCCTTCACAACAATCAACTAGGAAAATAAGTAACTAGACCACTCTAGGAAGAGAGATGTGTTTCCACCCAACCAACCCCTCCAATATATAGCTCCAAGTCCAAGGGGGTAAACCATTCTCATAGATGCAAGCACCTAAGTGGTTGGTTCGGACATATTCTAATTGAGTTCTATAGGGTCCTTTGGGTCTTTCCAAATATGCTATGTTTAACCCTCCTTTTGGTCTTTCCGTGCTAAAGGTCATTTCTGACTCACTCGTATCTGAGCCCAACTCGTAAGGGTAACTATTCAATTGTTGTGCCCATGAACGTGCAGTAGTTCCTACACTTGCTTCTGATGATCTAAGGCTTCGTCGGTTTGACTTACCTATATGCTTGCCCAATCTAAGGTTCATGAATTTACTTCATGGCACTCTCTGATCGTCAATGTTTCTTTGTTCTTTATTGCTTGCTTCCTTTTTTAATACCTTTAAGTTCTTGTCTTGTCTTAATGTATGCATCACGAATCGACTTTTCGTTGTACTTTCGAGTTTGCGTTCTGTCAGACTTAAGTTCTTTCCTTTAGGTTTTCGTATCCCACACTTTTATCTTAGTCTTGGACTTGAATCCACGATGCTAAAGGTTTAGCCTAAGCTAATAATTGACTGAGGGGGTTGAGGATTCTTCCAACCTCAAGTCAGCTTCTTTGATTGCTCTGATGCCCAAGAAGTCGCACTTCCCAAGCCTTGCGTTCTTCTCCTACCTTGCTTTGATTGCCCTTGATAGCCCTTGCTAGACCTATAAACATCCAATTTTTAGACCAATTCTTAAATTAATGATCAAGCACTTTGATATATACACCTTTAAAAGTCCTTTCGCCTTGGCCCAAATCTTAATGCCCCTTGGTTTTTCTAGTTCCTCAAATGGTCAACCTCAAATTATCTTATCTAAATATTTGCATCTTCTTTTTGAGAAAAACAGTTGAGATCACGTAGTACTTGTAAAGAGATTTCTAACGAGCTATAAAGCTCCAAAAACGGACTTCGGATGAAAAAGATATGAACATTCAGGTCCTCGGGGGTAAAAAGTGACAAACAAGTTTTTCTTCACTTATGAGCTAAGGGGTCTCCAATGAGCTTAATCACCCAAAAATTTTCTCAAAATAGCCTCAAATGTGCCCAAAAAATAAAACCCTAATTTTTGGGTTTTGGGTGAACAATCGCGATGGTTTGAGATAATCGTGATGGTCTGGGATTGTTGCAATGGTTCAGGTGAACCGTCGCGATGGCGTGGTACAATTTTGATGGTCCGATGGCGCGGGGCATCACGATGGTCTAAATTGCGAACAATCACGATGGCGTGAGTTTGTCACAATGATCAACGGTCAATGCGATCGTCGCAATGGCGTGAGCCCATCACGATGGTCATGAGGTACGATGGCCTGAGTCAATTGCGATGGTCCAATTTTGAAGCGGTTCACTCTGCTCCTACATCTTGCTTTTATGTTCGACAATGTGTTTTGATTTTATCAAATCATGTTTTGATTGTCGGTCATCTAAAACCTAAATTGGTAACAACTAGAGTACATGTCACATGTACTCGTTTTTTTTTTTGACAAAGTGTATTTTCATTTGCTACACAATGGCATTGTCATGTTGCTATAGCAAGAGACAACACACTCTTCCCAGCAAAAATTTGCAGATATGGTCGTCTGTATAGGCATCAATACGAGCATCGCTATGCCCAAGGGCATATCGATGATTTTTCCCAGGCACATACCAACACCTATATTGGAAATTCTCATACCGATGCGTATATCCTCACTTATATTGCTGGTTTACAGGTAAATATTGGCATGTATACCCATGAAAATATACCGACATTTATACTAACACTTTTACCAATGATATTGGCCAAGTACCAATGCTTATACTAATGCCCATACTGACCCTTATACCGATATTATTGTATTGATGCTTATACTGGTGCTTATACCAATGTTGGGGTTGAATTGCCCCCGTGTATTTGCGCCAGTATAAGAGCCATTATAAGGCTCACATGTTGTAGTGAATGCATATCTATAGTCAAGTTCACATGTAATAATTGTCAAGCAATCTTTCATAGGGCAAAGTCCATTCAGGTTTATGTATGGTCTCATCTAGAAGAACCTTATGTAGTAGGGTTGCAACATGAGAAGGTCTAGGCTACAAAGGATTTCTTGGAAGCGATTAACACTATGGTTGCACTTAAAAAGGAAAGTTATGGGAGATCTAAAAGAAAGGATCATTGGTATAGTTCATGAGATTTGTAGATTTTGTTTACAACTGAGTAGAAACGACCATCCAAAAGTTGATTTTTTTAAGTAAAAAGGCAAAACATACCTGAAAATCATGTTTTGGGCATGTACGTCTAAGAAACTTATGCTTTGGATAATTTTTTGAGAAAATAATGGAATTCACTTAAAATACTTCTATTATCTCACTAAGCACGTCAATTAGATCTTAGATAACATGCTTAGAGCATAATCGTCTAAGAAATATTATGATTGACTTCATAAGGTGGTTCCTAATTTTATTTATATTGTGTATATCAAATTTCTTGATGTTCCATGAGCACCCAAGAAGTGTATGAATTAAAGTCCTTGTTATCTCTCAAAGAACATAACAAAACCCAACATGCAATGAGTAGTTAATATGCCTGAATTCTATATGGATTAGCATAGGTATCTTCATATGTAAGTGAAGAAGATAAAGTTCCTGTACTAATTACTGAACGATTAAGTCTCTTGACAAGACAGGAAAGTGCCCTAATTCTCATTTCTTTGGAGTGGGTCTTTGAAATCATGAAAAACCTTAGTCAATATGTCTCATAGGTACTATAGTGATCTCCAAATTAAAAATTTCATCTTGTTTTTCATTTCACTAAGTCGAAGGTTCTTCATGTGAAAATAGACGAACATATGGTATCGTTTCATGATATTATAAAGCCTATGAAGACGGTTACGAAAATACGTTATTATTATCACTCCCTGGGAGGCTTATCAGTTATTGATTCCACTAGGTAATCTGATGCATCTGAAGTAATTGAAAGTCTGTACAGATTCTAAACCGGCCAAGTGATGTTTTCTTCAAACGAAGAATGAACAGCGTGTGGAGAGAGCCTGCGGGCTGCTCATGTTAGTGGCATTGCCTGTAAGTGCAACTGAAGCTTGATCATAAGTCTAAACTTTCACAGAATATGAGTGAGATAGAGTAACTTCAGTGAGTGTGTGCGTGCGTGCGTGTGTGTGTGTGTGTGTGTGTGAGAGAGAGAGAGAGAGAGAGAGAGAGAGAGAGAGAGAGAGAGAGAGAGAGAGAAACAAAAAAGAGATTCTATTGTAGACTTTCTATTCTGCAGAGGATATGGCTTCAATCAAGCCAACCTACCGTAATCCACATCTGCTGAGTGCTCAGAAAATTCATCAAAAGATGGAAACGAATCCATGGCACTGTGTTGGAAATCGGATGGCAGGCGTTTGTCTAATGCAGACATATCGTGCTCACTCGTAAGTTTTTGATGGACCAGATTGACCTGTGCATCAGATGGAAATAAAGAAAAAATTGGTATGGCAGATCTGGGCAAGAAGCTAGGAACAATCATAGGCTTATGTTCCCCATACATGGAAGACTTAGCAAAAGGAGCGACGACGTTAGGAGGAGGAGCAAATGGTCCTTGGTTGCTGCCTACAAAAGAGGAAGCCTGCAGAGGATTCGTCATGGATCGAAAGAAGCAGGCGGAGGTATCAAGCGTAGGCCAAGCTTCTGCGAAACCAGTGAATTGTTCGCCGCCTCGGTGAAGACTTGTACGGTGCGCGGAGTCGGAAGAAGAAGACCGGGGTACGCCTGTGAGATTTTGTACCGTGAGCTTCTGCACCATCTCCCGGAAGTTGGACACATCGGTTGCCAGGAAAGCTGTGGGAGGCCTAGTGCTAGCGCGGCTACGTTTTTTGTTCACCCTATTCTCGAGTATTCCCATGGAAACCTTCGAGGACAAGGGTTTTACGGAGGATCCCGGAAAAGACAGTGAGCTATTTATTTCGCTGTAGGGTCTCGCATCACTAACTGCTGAACGGCTCTGTGATTCCCATAAGTTGCCACTAAACAAGCCCTCTTTGCCTCCTCGCTCCATTGATTCGTTTGTTGCACTCCGAGATTTGACGCTGTTACAGATGGGCATGTCGCTTGTTGCAGATGAAAGGAATTCTTGTGCGTCTCCCTGCGCGGGAACCTTCGGCTGCTGCTGGTGCGTTGATTTGAACAAGTTTCCCGGTTGGTTTACTTCTAACAAAGAGGTATTGATGGAGGCTGATGAAGGAGAAGCGAAGGCGCTAAGTTCTCTTGTGAAAGCGGCGGTGAGGAATCGGATATCGCGATCGGAGGCGGTGGAGAAGAACCATTCGCTTCCTGTTTCGTTCAAGCAGTGGCGGTGAATGGAGGAGTGAGAAGGGGGAGGAGTACCCATCAGGGAAGCAAGTCGTGGGCAATCAGACAGAGCACGATCTTTGCATTGACCGAGATGGGTCCTGACTCCTCCGACAGGCATCCAAGGACCTTGTTTACTTATAGATTCAACTGTAAACTTATTTAATCTGATAAAGGAATCGGCGAACAAGAAGAAGACGACGACGAAGAAGACGAAGAACGAATCACGATGTCGGAGTCAAAGCCTATTTTGAGTTTGCGTCATCAGTGACGTAAGGCAGCTCGCCGTACTTTCTCCGTGCAATGGAAATTTGCTTAAAAACAATTCAAACAAGAAATAAATCAAAGAAAAATGAGGACAGGGGATAAACGTGACGGATAGGGAAAACACTTTGCTTTTTTTATGACGGATATTTTCTAGAACTTCTTTGTCCAATGAGAGGCTATTTTCAAATGAGAGGCTATTTTCAGAGCAGAGAGATAATAATAGTGTTTGTGGTGACATGGATGTTTGAAACATGAAAATTTCACAATACCATCAACCACTACACAAAAAAATTGATCTCTCTCTCCCTCCCTGTGTCTGTCATAACTCTTTCATTTTCCAAAAAAAACAACTTTGTCCTAGTTCACTGGCTTAGTGGTTGGGCCTCTCGTTTCTTGAGGCGGGGGCGAGGGTTCAATCCCTGGCAGCAACATGCAAGGGACATGTAATCTGGAATGATGTTGCATTGTGGCTGAGTGCCACCGTTTGTCTATCCCTGCGGTAGTGTTGACCGCCGTTTAACCCAGTATTGTAAACCCCTGTTCTTGTGGGATAAGGGGGGTCCCATGGGTACTATGCCCTTCCTTGTACAGTTGCAATTTCAAAGTTAAAGTCCGGAGGAGTAGGCCTAGGCCGAACCTCCATTTAAACAAAAAAAAAAAAAAAACTTTGTTTCCAACTCGTTGATACACAAAATCATTTCATACATTGAAGATCTAGATTCTAAAATAATATGGGAAACGATATAAGTCCAACAAAGGTATCATAATATTGATTATAATACATGAAAGCTTCAAAAAAACATAAGAATATTCAATCAAATTTCTTAACAATCATAATGAGCTCAAATAAGGGTAGAAATAAAATGCATATTATTGTAAAATGATAGAGTGAAAATGAGATAAACAAAAGTGATTCTATATAAAAATAAGAAGACCATTATTCAATGGAATTGCTCTTCTATTCTTTGCATTCCATGTATGAAATACATCCTCCCAACCCATTGAAGAACTTCCATGCGCATCATTCGATAACAACATTAAAACATACAATTATCCACTCCTAATGAAGATCTTGAAGATTTTTTTTGAAATTTTGATATGAAAGAGCCACATTCATATGCAGATGTACTAGAATGAATAAGCAAAACCTAATTGCCATATTTTCACCTTCTCTAAATATAAATCTCACCATGAATTTATCTCATGACAAACTGTCCATGAATCTTCCATGTCCTTATCTTGCGCAACTCTACATGATATCCCAACAAATTCATTGACCATTAATATTTTAGCCCATTGATTGTTTGATTCTACCGTTCTTGATACACTTTTCTCGATCAACAACATCTAATGGATATGAAGAAGAGCTAAATGTTTTGAATGCATTATGTATGAAGAGATCTTCAGTAAATTTTGATTGCATCAAAGATGTTTCCTACATACATGTTTTTTATAAAAATGCATTCATCAAAGTGATCCATTTTCTCTTGCATTGCTATTTGCCCATTTGAAAATACATTCATCAAGTGATCCATTTTCTCTTGCATACATGTTTGCCATGACAATGCATTCATCAAGTGATCCATCTTATCCTACATTTATATTTCAAAATTTGAAAGTGCATTCATCAAGCCATTCATTTTCTACGCATATATCTTTGCCATGCTAATGTTCTATGAACTAGGATCATAAGGACCACCACATGCTTCAGAGATGACTCTCCTCCCAACCTTATGCCTATATATATATATATATATATATATATATATATATATATATATATATATATATATATATATATATATATATATATATATATATATATATATATATATATATATATATAGCTCTCTCAAGTGACTACCCTCTATGGCAAGTGGATACTAACCATCCAAGTGTGGGACATTGAACAACTTTGGTGGGTTGAACAAGACAAGCAAGGAGGAGATGGAGGGAGAGAGAGAGAGAGAGGAGAGGAGAGATGCACACACATGCATGGGAGCCTCAAAAACCAAACAATGAGGTCATTGAGGCAATGCTCTAAATAAGATATATGTATATGAATATAGGAGTAAGTTTTCATGACCCTTACATCCCCAATAATCTCCCGTTTAAGGGTCAATGTGGCCATAAGTGGCAACACATATAAAGAATGCCATAGGACTATACAATAATGTACAGGAAGAGTTTGAATCTCAACCCATACCAATCATCCTACACGCCTCAAACAAGGTGTAACCATGTGTAAGGAATTGAACTCACAACCTCTTGGTTAGGAATGTGATGGGCTAACCACTTGCCCCAAAAGCCATGGTTGAGGATTACTTCCTAATCCTCTCTCTTAGGGTGTAGTTCAACCATCTCCTATCTGTCAAGGGTGTGGCTCAATGGTCTCCTACCTATGACTTTATTACATTCTTCCCCCCTTGGTCAATCATTGTCCTCAATGATCTACTCTTGTATCCCTCTAGCCTTGGTGATCAGCCCCTTGAACTCCCTAGGTGCCCTTCAATTGATGTCCCTCAACCTCGCATAGTTTCTTGAACCTTGTTTGCAACCTTGGTCTCTTGAACCCTTGCTCTCAACCTTGGTGTCTTGAACCTTCTTGTTCTCAACCTTGGTGTCTCAAGCCCTTGTTCTCATTGGAAAGTTTGTTCCGAGAGCTTTCCAACGGTATATTATATGCCTCAATCCGACCTACGGATTGAGAGATACACTTGATTCTTTGTTGGGTCCATCCTTGAAACCGACGCGCGCACCTTCCACAATTCCTACCCTTTCACATGCAGGGTGCCCAAGCGCCTTTTTTAGAGGCCATTGGATCATTCCACCTTGCCCAAGCCTACTTCCTAGGCTCTGATACCAATGTAAGGAATTGAACTCACAACCTCTTGGTTAGGAATGTGATGGGCTAACCACTTGCCCCAAAAGCCATGGTTGAGTATTACTTCCTAATCCTCTCTCTTAGGGTGTAGTTCAACCATCTTCTATCTGTCAAGGGTGTGGGTCAATGGTCTCCTACCTATGACTTTATTACACCATGCAACTCAAACTTCTCTAGACTCATATCGATAAGACTCGAGCTCATATTTGACTGATTCAAGAACTGATGAAGTTCTTGCAAAAGTCCCACTTGCTCTATGCCTATGTCAATCATTGAACTATTGACAACTCTAAGTGCAAATGCTCCTAACAACTACAATGTCTTGCTTTGAGCATAACAACTCATACATTAGACTCCCAAATGTTGACGAATGTGCTATCCTTGCTAACTTAAGCAAGCAAAGCAAGCAAAGCAAGCAAAGCAAGCAAAAGCATGCTCTATGTAAGCATCATGAGCATCCAAAGCATGCTCTACATGTGCATCCATCTAAGCATCTAAATCCTGCTATCGATGTGCATCATGAATGTCAATAGACCTATCTATAGGCGGAAAACATGAGACATGATGAGTCTCACACTATACATAAGGCTGAACTCCCACTAAGATGAGATTATCTCTCACATGGAGAGGTATATTGGATACATATGCCCAATCCTAGCACCTTTGACATGCATAAACTGTCCAAACTGCAATTGAAAATGATACTCACCAAGGAATGCATAACATCTGCTCTCCTGTAATTGGTTAACCAAAATCAAACTCATAGGGAATGAATACATATAGTGTACATGTGTGAGTATGAGTGTGCTCCACTAGGTAACATGAAAAGTGGCTAATGCATCAAGCAACCAAGCCATATGTGTGCTCTGTAATGAATAAGAGGAATCATGGGATGAACCATAGGAGAAAGTGACCACTTACATCACTATCATTGGCATAATCAATCGCCATAGAATATCCTAAAATCACTACCTAACTTGCATCACGTACATATCTTTGATGCCATCATCACATCCGCCTCAAGCAACATCATCTAGTATGGTCCTCATGACCACACTGCCAACATCGAAGTCGTCCGTGTGATCTATGTCTTACATTTTGCTCGGTGTTTTGCTCTTTGAGGGCGCATAGCCTCTAAATTTGGACTATTTTATCTTCATCAAACTTGCAAAAAACTTTGTTGCCTATGCAATGGCACTTATAACCCCTCAATCAGAGGTGTGTACCTCAAGATACAACCAACACAAGCATCTCCTATCATTTTCATCTTCACCTACAACACTACTTCTCTCTCGTTTGCATTTTTAGCAATCTAATTTCTGAATTTGGACCTCTCTTCTTCCACAAATTTATAGAGGCTTTCTCAAAATACACATTAATTTCAAATCACTTCAATTTGACCTCTAGAACTCAAGTTACAACCAAAATTTTGACCTATTATCCAAGTGATTATAGATTTTACTTCTACATCATCTAATGTTTTTTATTTTTAGATGGCTAAAACTCCAAAATAGTTTCTATGGGCTAACATTGTAGAGCTCTATGTAAGCTAAGCAGAGAAATTTAAATCCTGTCAATCATAGCTTTCTAGCTTGAGTTATGACTAAAATACAAACATGCTATCAAGAAGGTGTTGACCTACACATTCACCTCTTCTACCCTAAGCTTCCATTGAAGTTCCTTGCACACTAGCCTTCAACAAGATTTGATACCAATGAAGAGATTTGGTGGGCTAAAGAAGAGGAGCAAGGACAAGATGTAGAGAAAGAGAGAGAGAGACACAGAGAGAGAGAGAGAGGAAAGGAAATACATGCACACATGCATGGGAGCCTTGAAACCCACATAATGATCTATTTGATGCAATGCTCTATATAAGATATATGTATATGAATATAGGTGTAAGGTTACATGATCCTTACATCCCCAACAACAATATAACTACATGTGTACCAAGTGTCCTAGTTAATTGGACTTAACTTAAGTGGATGCAATTGCAAGGCTCTAGAGCTCTTGGGGCAAAACTCTATCCTACCAATCTTGTATGACTTGAACCCAAGCCCTCATCCTTGCCATCCATATGACTTAACCACCAAGCCAAGTATTTTTGCTTGTTTAGAGAGCACATGCACCTATGTGTAAGTCTATCCTTGAGAATTTGGCCCTACATGAGAACGAAGAAATGATATCCAATTTCATATCTATCTCAATGAATGGAACACCCATGCAATAGCCTTACTTGAAAAGATTTATCCCCCCTTGGAAAAAAAAATCATCCTAAAAAATAGAGCCATATACAAAATTGTAGGCATACTCTCAAGCATCATGTTCTAAACCTAAAAGAACATGTTTCATCTTTGTGATGGTATTTACCTCATATTCTAAATAAATAGAGGGAAATCTACTTATCTGATCCCTACCCAAATTATTCAAAACCCCATCTCGCTTTTCACTTGAAAAGTTGAACCTAGTTCAAAATATGGAATGAATGAGAAGGGTGGAGCAAAAATCATCCCTTGGCTAATTCATGTTTCCACTATGTGCTATATGGGAAATAACACCTCAAATGGATGGATTCAAGATACTAATCCATTACTAGGCATTATTAATGCATGGACTTAGCAATTGAAGTGGGACTCTTATCCTTTTCAAGACTTTGAGGACTTCTATTTCATCTAAATTTGTTTTGGAACATTAACTATAACTTTGGTTGATGCAAACATCTAACTTAGGTGTTTGTACCATGGTCCACTATGAACCAAAATTTCCATGATTTTTCACCCATCAAAGGACTACTTTGTCCATCTAGTCTCAAAAATCGACTGAAGTGTGCCATTTACTTTTGGTCAAACTCACTTTAACTTGACCAAATCAAATCAAAAAATTATCTTTGTCTAACTTAGGACAATTTTCTCAAATAATGAGCTTTAAGTTATTTGCTCTAACCTCTTTTGGAGAACTACAAAAACTTTTTGTATCCATTGGAGTAAACTCAAATGGATGAGCCAAATTAGAATTAGCATTTTTGAAGATTGAATGGTTCTTCACAAAACATCTATTTGGGATGTAATTTTTTTTTATTTCAACCAACTAACCCTTGCCTTTATTGAATTGAATCAAATACTCTATCTGATTCAAATCCAAAGGATTTCGAAGGTGGGAAGGAAAAACCAAAACTCTATGTAGCCAATTCAAACTTTTCAAAGATGTGTTTCAACAAGGTACTGAATCATTTTACCTATCTTTAAGAGAAACAAACTAGATTGTTATCAAGATCTTGCTCACATGCACACAGAGGTTACAAACGCAGAAAACACACAGAAAAATAGAGATAGCAAGAGACGAGACTGAACGCGGTATTGGGTGCAATCTCCCCCCATGCACTTTGTTTCGACAGTCCATAGAGTGCATGTATTTATAGGAATTCTTTATTACGTCAAAAAGAGTGGTTACATGAGAGCGGCTTCGAAAATCATGCATGAAACTAAAAGTTGGTGACTTTCATAGAAATCCTTTCTTTTAATATTAGAAATTGTGGTCTATAATGACCCTTATTCTAACCACTATGTTTCTAACTATTTCTAACAATATAACCTTCTACGCAGATTTATTTACATACTAAATTATAAATTGGATTTATTGATGTCCGCCCTAAAGTCGGATTATTGATGTATGCCCTTCATGCTTTCATGCCCTCACAAACCTTCAGTTGCTATATCGAAAACACCCAAACACATTAATACATTAATAAATTAAAACTCCAACAATGCATTGTTCAACATATTCCATAATTTATAACATGCCTCTTAGTTGAAAAAGCAACTAACCTTAGTTGATAAATAAAATAAACATGGATGGCTAGTCACATGTTTCATCGGTGAAAAAAAAAAGCATGTTCCATGTAAAACACATGCATGGAAATGTTCATGGAGGTGTTAAATTATTAAAATTGTCTATGAGGTGATGACATAGCCTTTAAATAAGTCAATATTCTAATTCATTTTCAAAAGTATATCTAAAGTATGATCCAATATACTAAATTCTATATGTAAATGCATTATATATAATCAAAGAAAATTAGACTAGCGAAAAGACTATTGTTGTTCATGTGGCTGTTGTAAACTAATCCTCTTGATAATCGATTGGTACTCATTCTCCGCATCATGAGTAAAGGCAATAGCTTCATGAAGCGATATTGTAGGTCGGCTTGAGCGAAGCTTTGCTTGAGTTCCCTTCTCTAAACCATCATTATACTTCTTCTTCATAGTATCATCTAAAACATCCTCAAGCAAGGGAAGAGATACTAAGTATTGGTAGAAGCAGTCCATATAGGTTGTAAACGTATCACCTTCCATCCATGTAAATTTAGCCCACAATTGTCAAACATGTAGGTTGAACTGTAAGGGTAGAAAAGAATCCTTAAAACTTTTCTTGAAAAGCCTTCCATGTGTGTGGACAATATGCACTATGACAAAGATCATTCCACCAAAGCTGAGCTTTTTCAACTAAATACTTAGTGGCGAATTTGACTTTTTCACTTTCAGCATATGTTTCATCAATATAAAAATCATCAAACTGTGTAATTCGTGCCGCAGGAGCTCAAGGTGTTGCTTGAGTGTTACCTCGGGAAGAGGTGACTCGCCAAAATCTTCCATGTTGTTCATAGGGTCCATGAGGATTTAGAGAACAAAACCCTCTTGCTAGATATGTGAAGATAATTTTTGAGTTTGTTTGAGTCAAAATGTAAAAGGAAGGGTTGTTCTTGGGAATTGAAAAAGTAAGAAAGAGATGAAAGTTATGTTAAATATAAGAAAAGAGAAGTAGAGTGACAACACAAAGAGATAGTGTAGTGGTAAAACACTTCTCTTGTGTGGGTGACGTTGTGGGTTCAAATCCTCCCACCTTGGTGAATATAGAACTCCTTATTGCCACTCATATATTAAAATTGGTTCACACATAGCCAACGGTCGCCAAGCGAGCCTTGGGTGCCGATGATGCCAATGTAATGCCTAAGTTCTATGCCTTACTCGACGCCTTGGAAACCGAGACGGATACGGAGGCGGAGCCAGAATCGAAATCGGATCGTGAATAGAGAATAACAAAACAGAGATCAATTAGCCAAACCGAACAAAAACAGATCCCTCTGTAGTGATGCATGCAAGGCTCTGATACCACTATTATCAAGATCTTGCTCACACACACATAGAGGTTACGAACCCAGAAAACACACAAAAAAATAGAGACAATAAGAGACAAGACTGAATGCAGCATTGGGTGCAATCTCCCCCCATGCACTCTGTTTCAATAGTCCACAGAGTGCATGTATTTATAGGAATTTTTTATTACGTCGAAAAGATTGGTTACATGAGAGCGGCTTCGAAAAGCATGCGTGAAACTAAAAGTTGGTGACTTTCATAGAAAGCCTTTCTTTTAATTTAAAAAAATGTGGTCTACAATGACCCTTAATTTAACCACTATTTTTCTAACTATTTCTAACAATAGAACCTTCTACGTGGATTTATTTACAAACTAAATTATAAATTGGATTTATTGATGTCTGCCCTAAAGTCGGATTATTGATGTCCGCCCTTCATGCTTTCACGCCCTCATGAACCTTCAGTTGCTATATCAAAAACACCAAGACACATTAATACATTAATAAATTAACACTCCAACAATGCATTGTTCAACATATTCCATAATGTATAACATAGATTCTCAAAAATATTCCTGGATTAAAGCTTGAACATCATCCAACCACTAGAAACTACTATCATATCCAACATTGCTGTCTTGAGCCCTCGAGCTTTATTGGTGATGTTTTCTTGGTTTACTCAAAATACTAATGTTTTCTCTAGGACTAAGTTAATATTTCCTATATTAAATCTCTTAAGACTTTGTTTCTTGGAATGCATTTCTTATGCGTTACTTTAAGTTAGAAGATTGATTTAACCGATTGCACTAGGAACTTGGTGCTTTCATACTAACTTAGTCTCTCTAGACTTGGTTGAAAGGATCTTTACCCTTGAACCGAAGCTTGATTTAGAACTTTAGCTTAGTGAAATTTTTAAAACCTTACATCTAGTTGAATGTGAGAGTAAATATCTCCTTTATTATTTCTTTCACTATAGGTAAATTATATCTATGTACTTTCCAAGAAAGGGATAACTTGATTGATGTTTTTCTATGGATGATGAGTTCTTTTCTTTCTAGCCATCAATGAAAAATTCTCCAAAAGAGTTCATATTCAACTATCCCATACCATTGCATACTTTCTCCAATCCATGAAAAGACATCCTTCTATTCATGTCTTGTGAATGCTCTCATGATCATTTCAAATCATCCTTTTCTCTAACCCTTGTTGGCACCAATTTTGAGAGCTAAGACTAAGGTGGTGTCCTTTTTTCACACCTTCTAGTTCTTGCAAAGAAATCTTAGGCCAAAAATATAGGGTGTTTCTAGACCTTGTTACCTTTTTATGCCTTCTTTTGGAAAAATTTTGATTCCAAAATTTAATCCTGATTAGGATCTTCATGATCTATAAGATAACTCTCATGAGTCATTCATGAGATGATTACCAATACTTTGGCAAAATATCTTAGTAGTTCCAATTGCAACATCTTGGACAAGCTTTGTCAAACCAGATCAATTCCTATTGACTAGGACATAATGATAAAGACTTAGTCTTTATCTTAAGATATCTTTAACTGTTTATAAAGCTCATTGGCTTCCCCTAGGCATTTATGAGGGACCTTCCACTCAATGAAAGCCTAAGCATTTGATTGTTTCTTTCACATTTGAAAGCTAAGAATCTCTTCAAGATTGATACACTTTTGGGTTATATCAATCGTTTCACTTGAGTACCACTACTAATGGTTTGGGAATTCCTTGGGAACTACTTATTGTCTAGCTTTTTTCCTTTTTTCACTACTATGGAGAATTCATTTCTTCGAGTAATTGAGATTTTACTATTTTGAAGTAATCAACAACATGAGCAAAGGAATCATCTTGGAATTCTTTGCATCTCTTGAATGTTCCTTGGAAGGAATTCTAGACACTCTTAAGCTCTATTTCTTGATTTTTGTTCACTTTCTTAGTGTCAAAATAAAGGATGAATATCACCTTAAAGTATGGTTTCCCAAATCATGATGAAAGTTTGACATAAAATTTCATTTATTTGTGATATTTATTTATTTTTGATACTCAAGTTATTATCATTTGTCAATATATCTTCCTTTCTTGTATACTTTAAACTTCTTTCGCAACCCACTTTGGACGCGTAAGTTTAAATTTCAAGATTCTTACTTCACTTTTTGATTGAACCGATGTAAAATAGTCATATATGAACACAAATCATTCTTATTTATTACTTAGGAATCTTCTTGATTCTTTACTAGAAGTGATAGTTTGTTAATATCTTGAAAAATTCATAGCTTTGCAAATAGCTTGTCCACAATATATAGTTCTTCATCTTTAGTTATGCAAATCAAGGTATAAGTTCCAATCCTCTTCAAAACTAGGATTTCTTTGCAATTCTATTTCATTAAGTGAATTTCAAATTTAGTGAAGCTTAACACATGTAGCATAGATATATAACTTAACACATGTAGCATAAACATAGAACTTTGATAATATGTTGAATTTCCCTTTCTAGTATCAAAGTTTATAATCAAACTAGGATTTCTTTGCAATTCTCTTTCATTAACATTATTAAGTGATTTTCAATTTTAGTGAAGCTTAACACATGTAGCATAGATATATAACTTAACACATGTAGCATAAACATAGAACTTTGATAATATGTTGAATTTCCCTTTCTAGTATCAAAGTTTATAATCAAGCATTTGTAAAACTTTTTCGCATCTAACCTTTATACCTTTAAGTCATGCGAGTTTGCAAATGCTCTCTTGATTGAATAATATGGTCACTTTAGCCCTACACAAAAAAATGTCGCCACTCTTTCAGAAAATGAACTATTGCATATAATTCTCTTTCATATAAAGAAATAATTATCTTTCAAAACATAATAACTATACATAATGAATTATTAGGGTTCCTATCAAAAACTTGCTTGCATCTATTTCCATAATAAAATATTTACTTGTGGCTACAACCTTCTTTAAGTAGTCGATATTATCCAGTTGATCTTTTTCCTAGGTAAGGCTCTTACTTGTATCTTTTTGTTTTTCCATAAGTAGAACAACTGTACTTGCATATGTATGAATGAATCTTTGATATTACCTTGATAATCCTAGGAAAATTTGTAACTCGATCACTATTTTCAGGTGTGATGAGTTAAGGATATCTTGAAATTTTTAAGGATATACTTACATCCACTTTTTTGAAGTGATATGATTGCAATAAAGAACTTCTTAGGAAAAGAACTTACACTTGGATTCTTTTTGTTAAGCATCTGTTCTAACTGACTGTGTCCAATAGGACTACAGGAAACATGGCAACGTTAAAGGGTTCTTGGGTGGGGGGAATTGTATAAGTAGAATCCCTTGGTATTTTCCCTGCATAGCCTAATTTTTGAATAGATTACTTAGTGAAGAAACAAACCATGTACGGTATTTCCTTACACAATACTATGCAAATTATTTCCCTTCAATATAGTAATTACTCCCACCATAGATAGATTAACATAGAGTCAATTACTTATCACCAAATGACTCATGTAATCAACAAACCGAACAACAAATACCCGAAATCACAACACAAGATGAACCAAAATCTATTCTCTGTGCTGTGCATTAGAAATCAGCCACACAGACACCTGTTGTTGGCTTCACAACCTCATGACGATAGCATGTCTATGCACGTCCCCTATTCTGCTACATGCATCGACGTTCTTAATTAAAACAAGCAGTTACAATGATTCAATTCTTGCCTTTTGGGCAAGACTGTTTGATGTATATTCCAGTTAATAATTACAAAATTATTCGGCGACCCTAACATTGGCATGCTCAGAGAATGTGAACCCAATTTCACAAAGTCTAGTCTTTATCCATATCATCGTCTGAAGAGGAAAAGACTGCAACAGTAAACGAAGACCTTATGTCTACAAAAGTTTGCTGAATCTTTTTGTTTATGGACTTGAGTAAGTGCTGAACTTTGACGGGATTCAGGGTTGTAAATAAAAATCTTACCAAGAAATATTCTTACAACATGGGCGTTCGGCTTCAGTTCGATTGAGGGTGGCCACATCTAGTTGGGTTTGAAGAGCTTGATGCTCCTCAAAGGCGGCTTGCATAGCTGCGACTGCAGCGCATTCTTCTTCAAGATTGTGCTGCAATGCAATGACCTGCTGATTAAGGGTCCATACATGTTTCACCTACTGTGTTAATTTCCGAGAAAATTTCTCATTCGTTTCTTGCAATGCAGAGGCCATCTGTTGCAACAATGTGTGATCATTGACTTCACTTTTAAGTTGATACTTCAATTTTTTGATGGTGATGTATTTTATCATTACTTCCTTCTATAGATCCTCAATCTTCTGTAGATGGTGTTGATTGGCTTGTTCCAGATTAGTGGCTTGCTTTTGGTAGGTGTCAACTTTGCCATGGGCTTCTTCAAAAAAAGCTTTGAAGTATTCTGTTTGACGCAACTCGATCCAAAGAGTCTTAGTAAAATGCTAGATGTCAAAGTGCTACTGGTGGGCAAGATCCTAGAGGTGGTGGAGGCGGGACTGCAACCACTAATTGTAGGAGTGGAGATCGTCACATGAATAGGTGACTTGACCAAAATCATGGGCAACCAAGGATTGCAGATGGAGTAGATAAGCACTCAGGTGACTGAATCGTTGCAAGCTTGCACGCTCTTCATACCAAATTGCCAAAAACTTTCATGAGAAGGAATGTTATAGCATCTACTAATGAACAAAACTAGATAGTAAACACTACCTCTCTCTTATGCAAAGGGCACAAACAAATCTACTACAATAGAGTGCATTACACAAACTAATGACATTGAATATAGATCTATTGATGTCAATAGTAGTTACAACTTTGTCTACATTCCATCACAATCCAGGTGATGTTTAGTCAAATGGCACATCCACTCTCCACTAGTATCTGAAGAATGGGTAAGCCACATGGTCTATCTCAGATACATATGGAGGCCACATGCCCATTGCATAGTTTCCTTTTGTATCACTATGAAGGCATGCACCTATGGAGAATTATTGGGCCTTGTATTTCTACTTCTCATCCATAGAAAGTGCATGTCGTATGTTATTGAGAACTTTGATGATATCCATATCCTATCTATATATAAGCAGAAATATTGATGAGTATTTTGTTCTTTTGACAACAACTTCTAAGAGTACAAGGAAGAAAAATATCTTATGCAACATTGGGTCTAGAAAAACACCTATCTCCACCACAAAAAGATGTATGGACTTGAAGTTCTATGACAAGATCCTTGAAGCTTGTTTTGCATATCTAAATTGATGTTTAAGATGAAATGGCAGGATGTTGTATTATTCATATTTTTCTTGTAAGTGTTTATAACACTTGTGTTATGTATTGTCTGATGTATAACATAGTAATGTTGAGAACACTTTCTACTCTCACGTTTAGAGTTCATAAAGCAAAATGAGGATGTAAACATTAAAGAAATCAACAACTAATAGAGGAAAGAGAACCAATGTTCTATATTTAGAAAACTTGAAAAATGTTGATAATAATGATGCTAAAGGAGGAATAAATATAGTGCTTAGAAACACTCTTATTAGAAAGAGAGGGAGAAAGGGATTAAATAGAAATCACATTAATGATAATGATGATGAAGAAGAATGAGAACATAACTCAAAGTAAAATTACCCTATGCTTTGATACCATGTTGAGAAACATGGTGCAAGATGCAAGCAAACCAAGAACAAACTATGGAGTCTCAAAATACACTAGAAATGACATAATGAAAAAATGAAATAAAATGAACTAAATTATGAAAAGGAAACTTACATATCAAGTATGGAGCAAGAATCTCAAGGTCAGAGCCTTTGAGGAGTACCTGAATGAATGGGTGAGAGGTGAAGTGATTCCTTCCTTATATGGTGTAGAAGGAAAATTACATCCAATGTGGGATAGATGGAACCCACATGAGCCTACATGAGAGCTTGTGAGAAGTTCCTTGTGAAAGAACTTGGAGAAGCTTGTAGGAGGTAGAAAAGTGAGTTTTGAAGCGACGAAGTTTGGTCCAGCCAACTGGCACAAGAGCAGCCCTTGAGCTTATGGAGACTCAAATAGACCTTATAGGCATGCAATAAGTGCAATAAAATGCACTATGTACTTTGGAGCATCAAGGAGATGGAGTCGATACAAAACAGATAGGTTTGCACATCGACTAGCTCAAAAAGTTACTATGTTTGGAAGACACAATGAACTTCAAATGCTCATAGCGACCACCATGATTAAAATTAGAAAAATTACTTTTATGGGAGTGATACACATAGGGCTGAGTGTATATAATGCACATAAGTATAAGGAATAAGAGAAATATGCTATAGGAATGAATCAAACTCTCAACGGTGGTACTTCCTATTTTTTCAGGAATACATAGAGATTGACCCCGAACCAAAAAAATAAATATCTCTCCGAATTTAGGGGACAATGCTATAAAAATTTACAGCCATAAACTTAACACTAATACCTTTCTAACGAGACATTTCGCATTCAATTTGGAGCTCTATAGAGAGAGCAGTAGCCTCTACAAGCTTATTATTGGTCAAGAAGATGATGCAAAGAAATGGAGCAAGACAATGATGGTCACAAGTGTATGTATATTTCTTCCATGTATTGTACAAGTGTTTTGAAATCTTTATATAGACTCTAGAAGTGATACACGACTTCTAAAAGTGAAGTTTGAATTCAAATGAAGGTGGGAATGGTTGTTGGAGTGAATCAATTCACTTTCCTACAATCTAGGAAAAGTGAAGATCTAGTTTGATCTACTTTTAGGTGATTGATTGATTGATTAAATGCAAATCAACCACCACAACTTTGTGGAACTTTGACTATCTCTTTCTATTTTTACATGTGTCAAGCTCAAGGCTTTTACAATGGTAAAAGATCCATGAAAAATCTTGTAAAAAAATACAATAAGCCTCAAGCATAGTCTAAGCTTGATGTTCCAAAAGCTCCCCCTCAATCTAAATTATGCTTGAGTTTTCATTCTCTGATAGGTTGAATACCTGCCATAGCTTTGAATCTACAAAACTTTATTCCATCAAGTGCCTTCATCATCATATCTACTACTTACTTTTTAGTACGAACAAAAGAAATGTCAATCTCCTTTTCCATGAGCTTCTCCTTGATGAAGTGGTAATGAACCTCTATGTGTTTGGTTCTTGCATGGAAAATAGGGTTTGCTACTAGATGCATGGAACTTACATTATTTCCAAATATGTGAGGTTTGGTACTCACAAGTCCCAAATCTGTATAAAATGCTTTTAACCATATTGCCTCTTGAGTTGCTATGGCCAAACCTCTGTACTCTGCTTCAATTGAGGATAAAGCAACTGTTGGTTGCTTCCTGGAACTCCATGACACTAGCTTTGAACCTGCAAATGCTAAGTAACCAGAGGTACTTCTTCTATCATCCTTAGCTCCTGCCCAATCTGCATCTGAATAGATTTTGATATTTAATATGAAGAGTAAGGATAGAATATACCTTAATTGATTGTACCTTTGAGATACTTAAGTACTTTCGTAGTTGCATCCATGTGTGTTCTTCTCGATGAGTGCATGAACGAACTAAGCACTCCGACACTATGTGAGATGTCTACCCTTGTATGAGTAGCATATATCAAGCTACCTTCCAAGATTTGATACTCTTTAATGTCTTCAATTTTCTCACCTTCATAAACACCAAGTTTATGATTCATCTCCAAAGGTGTACCTACACATTTTGTGTTCTCCATTTTCACCTTGAGAAGAAGATCCTAAATGTATCTTCTTTGAGTCAAATACATTCCTTCATCTGTGTATATCCCTTGCATACCTAGGAAATATGTGATCTCACCTAAGTCACTAATTTTGAACTCCTCTTGCATGTGTCTCTTGATCCATTGAATGCCATTCAAATCATCACCTATCACAATAATATCATCTACACATACACATATATAGATAGCCTCATTGTGATCCCTTTTGATGAATTGTTAAGTCCTAATGCCCACGAAAAAGATGCTTATTCAAGTCCTTATTTTGCTCAAACCCCGTGGAATTGGTCCACTTGGATTATTTGGAACCCACAATGATCTCGAAATGGATTCTTCTTATGGCTATGCACTAGCTCGTATGGTTCCCGGCAAACGCACCAAAATGAAAATCTTCTAAACCAAGGGGGAAAGATGCGTATATATGCTTCTATTTTGGTTAACACCCCTAGGAATCAATCGTTCGTATTGTGTTGCAGTCGACGAATTTATCTCCAATGGATCATCCTGCGTGCTCATGCACTATTTCACACCCCTTCATGCACACCTCTTCATCATCCTCGGATTCATACACTCTCCCACACATGCACACACAATGACATTCCCACTAACCAATTCTTCCTTTCACTTTCCCTCTTCCCACCCACTTTTCCTTCACTCACACACAAACACACATATTCTCTCACACATATACACTTTCGTTCTTATTTTTCACTTCTCACTCTCTTACTCACTCTCATCTCTCTCTCTCTCTCTCTCTCTCTCTCTCTCTCTCTTACACACACACATGCACAAGCACGCAGAAAGCTAGATAACTTGTTGGAGAGTCTAGATAGGACACTTAGAAGGATGCATAACCATGAAGAGCATTTGATAATCTAAACAGTAAGGCTCTCATTGTTGATTTGCGATCACTTATTGTCGAACCATCTTCTCAGGTTGGTTGAACGGATGCAGCATGAAAGGCAAGCCAGACAAGAGTCTCTTTCATTTAGCCTGTATAAAGAATGTTGGTGGTACACACAATTATACCATCGCTATTACCATTTATAAATATATGTCTCACGTTCTACTTCTGGGTTTCTTCCTGCATCTTCTCCATGCTAGTCGTGGTAGAGGAAAACATTAAGTGCGGCCTTAGAAAGCAACATCTAAAAAACATTTAGTATGCTCCTATGTTGATCAGCGCATCAGACTAATTCGTTTGACACAGCCTTAAAATCAGTTGCAGTTCAAGTTGAGTGATATATTCATTTGTTATGAATAATCATTACATCTAAATGCTGGATGACAGAAGCTCTATGAAAAAAACAAACATATACTGTGCAGATGGTAAACATTCACCAATAAATTTTGTGATGCATACAATCACGCTTGTGCAATCAATGGATCCTCTTACTCTTGAAGCAGTTTCAAATCTCAATTCATAAGCGCAACTATGCATACAAGAATGAGAGTTTATCACAGTGGCAACATTGACATTGATCAAACCTTTTCTTTTGCAGTTGTGGAGCATGGCATGTAGCTTAAATTGAATAGGCACCATCAAAAGAATTGTCAGGAAAGGGCATGTTCAAGAAATTACCACATATAACTTCACATAGATTATCAAGGCCAGCCTTCTTGTTGTGACTTCTGGCTCGTGTGACTGATTACTCATGGCTGCAGCAGCAGCCATATCCCTTGATGCATTTTCAGAGATAAATCCACTTGGCAGCACAAACTCCTTTGCAACATTTACCTCCACAGGTGCGGTTTTTGAGCTTTGAATAGAAACCCTGAACGAAGAGTAGTCGATGGACCTGCAATACAGTTGACCATGCTTTTGTTGCGAATGGACATCCCTTTTTATTACCATCAGCTTCCTGAAAAGAGAAAGAAACTTCAGCACTTCCCATGAACAACTTCCATAAAGATCGTCATGTCTGCTCTTCAGCGCACATGAACCGGAAAAGAAAATGAAGAAGTCCCTTTCCGTCGTCGTCTTCCTTGTTAGGCTACTGCCCCTTTCCTAATCTGCTGTCTGGCGAATCCCCCGAGAGAGAGCTAAATTGTCTTTCCTCTCCTTCCTTCATCCCTTCATGCGCCCCCTTTCTCAGCCCGCTGGAACGAAGAAGAACCCCCCCTTTGGAAGCAAGGAGATGCCCAAAAGCTCCTTTGATTGTCATTAACTATAGTCCATAAAATCTTCTTCAAAAGGCTCTTGCCCATGCTTCCTTCCCTCATCTCTGCTCCCTTCAGCCATGGTCGATCCGCTTGCGAACCTACACACGAAGAAAAAAGAAGAAAACTCTCCTCAAATGATGCTCCTCGGTCCTCTTCTTCTTCGCATCCTGCACAATCACCGAACCACCTCGCAAAAACCTAAAAGATCGCCTCCCCCTTATCTGTTCGTGGCCCCCCCCCCAAAAAAACGCGAGAGGACCCCCCGAATCCGATAAGAGGAGTAAAAAGATCGACAGTTCCTACAAGGTAGTGTGCATTAGCGTTAATCAATGTTGCATATACCACAGCATCAGGATGATAGCCACGTGTCGTCATTTCAGCCATGAGCTTCCTCACACCATCCAATCTCCTGGCCTTGCAAAGTCCTCTTATCAATGAAGAGAAGATACCAGTTGTGAGGTCAGCTCCATTTTCTACTAGGACGTCCAGCAGCTCATAAGCCTCCTTTTCCTTCCCTGATGTGCAAAGAGCTTCAAAAATTGGACTGAAAGTGATGGAATCAGGTCGATTTCTGCTCTTTATCATAGTGTGACTGAGCTCCATTGCCTCTGGGACTCTATTTGCCTTACAAAGCCCACAAATGACTGCAGTATAATGTATCTGATTTGGAGTACAACCACATTCAGGCATCTGCTGTTAAACTGCATGAGATTGTGAATGCATCCAAAGGCGCACAATCCTTCTGCATCTGATTAAGGCATGATAAAACCTCATCTGCAAGACAATTTTCCATGTAACCTCAAACTCTTCACTTATAATTTTCACATGAACATACAAAAGCTTCTCAATGTCTCCAATGGTGCAACATGCTTCTCCCATGCCATGGTCCACATATCCACCCATCAAAGTTGTCCATGTAATCTCCAAATACTTCATATCAACCGTTTGATCAACTCTTCAAGTACCTGAAATCAACAATATTTTCCTGCCAATATATCCATATTAGTGCATAAAAATCAACCAAATTGTGGGCTAACATGAATAGAAAAGAATCTGAGCTGCTAGGTCTGAACCCTTGATCTTGAAGGTATGTGAACAACCTATAATTCCAAGCTCTAGGAGCTTGTTTCAATCCATAAGATGCTTTCTTAAGTATGCAAACATAAGATGGATGATTAGGGTTTTCAAAACCTGGCGGTTGTGCCATGTATACCCCTTCACTTATCCAACCATCTAAGAATGCATTTTTTACATCAAGTTGGAGGAGTCTCCAATTCCTTGTAGTAGTTACACTTATCAATGTTCTAATTGTAGTCATCTTTACAACTAGTGAGAATGTTTCCTCATAGACTATATCATGAGTTTGTGAGCATCCTTTCGCAACTAATCTTGCCTTGTACCTGCAAACTGATCCATCTAAATTTCTTTTAACTTTATATACCCATCTTCAACCAATTACCTTTTGATTGGATGATGTTGGAACCAAATCCCAAGTGTGCATCTCCTTCAATGCATCTATTTCTTCTTTCATGGCCTTTTAAAATTAGGTTTTCCCTTATCCCTTTGCCTCTTCATAGCTTGAGGCTTCCTCTGAAATTGTATCTTTTGCCAAGTAGATTGAATGCTTCGTAACAAATCTGGAATCATATCCATACATTTCTAGTTGTTTCTTCTCTCTTGCTGATCTTCTAGGAGCTTGCTTGGAGCATTCTCCAACCTCTTGCATCTTTGCTTTCCCTCTTGACTTCCATAGTTTGAAGTCCTTTTCCCTTTCATCTTGGTCATCGTCTGTATCACTTCTTGGATCTTGGACCTGTGTATCATGCTTGCTTCCTAATTGATGAGAATCAGAATCAAGATCATATACTAGAGTTACCTTTTGTTTGTCTTCATCATACCAAGACTTGTGTTCTTCAAATTACAAGATCTCTACTTGTAGTGAATTGCTTGGTTGAAGGGTTTATAGAACCTATAACCCATCTGAGTTGAGTCATAGCCAATAAACACTACCTTTGTTTCCCTTTCATCTAGCTTACCTCTTATTTGTGATGGTACATGAACATAAACTAAACAACCAAACACATTGCAATGTACAAGACTAGGTTTTCTTCCATGCCATGCTTCATAAGGAGTCATACCTTGAAGTGATTTGGATGGTAGTCTATTGATAAGGTACACAGAATTTGAAATAGCTTTTCCCATTGATAATGTGGCAACTTCTTCTCTTCAAACATTGTTTGGGCTAATCCAACCAATGTCTTGTTTCTCCTCTCTACAATTCCATTTAGTTGAGGAGAATACTTGGTAGTCACTTCCCTTTTGATACCTTTTTCTTGCAAGAACTCATCAAGCTCTTATGAGAAGTATTCTCCCCCTCCATCAGATCTGAGCTTCTTGAGTGATCTACCTATATGATTCTTCACATGTGCTAGATACTTTTTTGAAGCAATCAAACACTTGATTCTGCCTTTTGATGAAGTATAGAATAGTCCATCTACTATGGTCATCAATAAATGAGACATAATACGTTGATCCTATGAATGAAGGTTCTTGACTTGGTCTTCATACATCTATATGTACTAAGTCCAATGAGTTGTTGTGGATGTAGCCTTTGTGGTTGAATGGTTGACTTTGTGCCTTCCCAATCTGACATGCATCACACATGTTGATCATGTGTTGCTTTGATATGTTCGATAGTCCCATAACATGTTGATCCCTGCATATATCATTCAAGGTCCTTTCATTCACATGAGCAAGTCTCTTATGCCACACTTCAAGTTCACTTTCCAATGAGCCATGTCTCATCTAATTTGAAGCTCTGTAGAGAGAGCAGCAGCCTGTGCAAGCTTATTGTTGGCAAAGAAGATGATGCACAGACATGAAGGAGCAAGACAATGATGGTCACAAGTGTATGTATATTGCTTCCATGTATTGCACAAGTGTTTTGAAGTCTTTATATAGACTCTAGAAGTGATAAATGACTTCTACAAGTGGATTTTGAATTCAAATGCATGTGGGAATCAATTCACTTTCCTACAATCTATGAAAAGTGAAGATCTATTTTGATCTACTTTTAGGTGATTGATTGATTGATGGGTTAAATGCAACTCAACCACCACAAATTCGTTGAACTTGGGCTCTCTCTTTCTACTTTTACATGTGTAAAGCTCAAGGCTTTTACAATGGTAAAAGATCCATGAAAAATCTTTTAAAAAAATACAATAAGTGAGCATAAGAAAAAGAACTCTCCAACGTATATTCCTTCGACATAATCCAAGCCATAGTTTTTTATGTAGATCAAATCCACCTCAAGCATAATGTAAGCTTGATGTTCCAACACCTTGCATGTGGGATAAAGTGGATGCATGAAAATACAAAAGGGTAGAGCGTGTATATCTCAACAATTTCTTCCTCAAGGAAATCATTTCCTCTAGAATCCTCATAAGAGACCTCAACACAGTGGAATATATAAAGGATTCATCGTGAAAACTTCAAAGTATTTTGAAGTTCAAGGAGGGAAACAAACTCCTTGTATTCATGTTGATCTTCTTCTATCTCCCTTTAGTTTGGCATAAAATCAAGGGCATCTTGGGTGATATTTTTGTTATAGGAGCTTCTCGACATAATTCTTGATCTAGGCCATTAGAGGCACCCAAGGAAACTCTCATGGAAGAAAATTAGATAGACTAGATATGGAATGAGGTAGAAGATATTTGTAAGACTCAGAAGACTTGATAAAGAGGTTAAAAAGGGAAAATTTGAAGTTCAAATTAGGGATCATAAAAGTTAGAGCTAAGATAGGGTATCAAGAGGAGCTCAAATGTTGTCAGCTTCAACTATTCTTTAGGGAGTGGTGGGGGAGGAAACTTGATCAGCATATCCAAGAGATGTGTAAACTTTTTAAGAAAAGGAGCACATGATGATGATCATGAACAATATCGATGGTAGTAGTTGCAACACTAAAAAAGAGAACCCAAGATTCATGTTGAAAAATTTCAGTGCAATTTTAGGAACTATCTCACTAATGTCACATCATGGATGGGAATACATGTTGCTATTTCTAGTGCTAGGAAACTAAGGTTTTGGAAAATTTAGCAAGAAAAATGGATGGAGCTATCAATAGATTTGATCTACTTGAAGTCACAATTCCTTGTTGAAGGCAAAAAATCATTGAACTAGAAGAACTCACCAATCTATTGTTCATTGCCTTCAAAGAGGTCCTATTGGAGCCCTTCTGCAAGGTTTGGCAAGAATTCTTAAGATTCCATTCCCTAAAATGATGTCCAAATGATAGAGTTATTAAGTAAATCCATAACAAATATAAGTCAAGGCCTATTCCTATGCTTCAAAAAAGATACAAAATAACTTTTAAATCTCTAGCCAAAAGAATCATGCAATTTCTCAAAAAATGAACGCTTAAAGACTTAGAAGGGTTCATCAAGGGAATTTCTATCTTGGAAACTATTTTCATATCTTGAAGCCATGGATTTTGAAAAATAGTTAGGCCAAGACTTTCTGTATTAGAAAATAGATTTTGATAAAGCTTACTACATAGTAGACTAGGACTTCATTCCAGAATCCTTGAAGAACTTGGGCTTATGAAACAAATATATAAAGATACTCTGCTTCCTCTAGGGTAACACTACTTCAAGGTCAACATCAATGGTAAAATGTCTCCCCTCTTTTTCCTCAAGCAGTTAGTTACAAAAGGGTGACCTATCCACTGTTCCTCTTTTACCATTGTTGTAGATGGCCTCAATTTCCTACGAGAGGAGCATCAAGGGACTATCAAAGCTATTTCACCCCAAACGGTCATCATGAACTTGTTTTTACATTGTTAGGAGATTGTTGAAGCTTTCGGATCGAGAATTCACAAAAATAGCACTATAAAGAAGATAATGTAATAATAAGTGTAGAATATGGAAAGATACGTATCCCTTTAGGATCATGGATGTACACACAAGTAAAGGGAAAACTTTTTTTGAAGTAGGGAAAAAGGTGCCCCAATAGTGCGGAGTGTGATCACACACACCACTACCAAAATATACTAACAAATCACCCTAGGAGTATTGCTATGAACAAAGGGTTGTCACTCATGTATAAGGAAGTGTCAACCAATGTGGAGTACAATCAATAAAAAAAAAGAAGTAATCCAAAGCATTGTGAAAAGCTTCAAAAATCTCATACATACATACACACACACACACACACACACACACACATATATATATATATATATATATATATATACATATATATATATATATATATATACATACATACATACATACATACATACATACATACATACATACATACATACATACATACATACATACATACATACATACACACACACACATATACATATGTACATACACACACACACACACACACATATATATATATATATATATACACACACATACATACATACATACATACATACATATATATATATATATATATATATATATATATATATATATATATATAGATAGATAGATAGATAGATAGATAGATAGATAGATAGATAGATAAAGCCTTTGTTAGAATATTTGCAACATTATCTTATATGGGTACATATGACAAATTGATCTGTCCAACAAAGGGTCTCTCTGTGACATAATGATAGTGCACCTCAATATGCTTAGTGCAAAGATGGAATACTTGGTTTCTTGAAACTAGAAATGTGCTCTAATTGTCTATAAGTATGGTGTTAATTGAATTCTAACTAGCATCCAAGTCATCCAAAAGGTATTTGAGCCACAGACATTGAACACTAGTTGTGGAAGATGCCCTAGACTTAGCATTACAACTAGACATGTTCACAATAGGTTGCTTCTTTCTCAATCGAGATATACATGAACTACCAAGCATGAAGGAAAAACCACTTTTGGACATACAAGCATCATAATAACCAACCCAATTTGAGTAAAAAATATACAAATGTAGTGGTTCTATTCCCCCTTGGGATTAAATAACCCAATATATTGAGTATCACACAAGTAGTGAACTATACACTTTGTTTTTTGTCAATGCTTACTCTTATGTTGTGCATAAATGTGCTCATCTGAGAGAAAACAAATGAAATATGAGGTCTATTGGTACATACATAAATAAGTCACACAATAACTTGTTAGAGATAAGCCTATTCCCATGGGAGTGGCAATCGATTAACAGTGCTCCGATAAAGTGTCAATGTAATTATTTTCACACAAAATAACGCCACCATCAATTTTCATAAGCTAAACTCCCAAATCATGATGCACTAGCTCCAAATGAGATTACAAAAAAGGCCTGCAAGTCATCCTTAAAATTATAAATATGGATCTCATTAGGACTAGTGACTAGCATATCATTTACATAAACAAAAAGACTAAAAAGTACATAATCCCATGGCTCACATACAAGGTACTTGTAGCTTGAGTGTTCTAAAATCCATGTGCTAATAATTAGAAATGTATCTTCTCATACCAAGCATTTGGTGCTTGCTTTAATCCATACACAGCTCACTTTCATACCTTTTTTGCATAAGACCTTAGGGATGAAAAACATACACTTCTTCATGAAATTCCCCATTCAGGAATGTTAGGAGAAGAAACAACTAGAACTGTCTCATCTCCTATGATAGAGTCATCACTGATGGCTCTAATGATATGCAACAAATGTGGACCTTCCATTTGTGCTTCCTTTATTTCTTGAAGCAATGAGCTTTCTAGAAATGTAAAGCCCATTTGATACACTACCCATGATAATGCATCAATTACTATATTCTCTTTGCCTCTTCTATACAGGATTTCCATGTGAAACTCTTGCATGAGCTCATCCCCACAAGCATGTCTACCTCGAAGATTTGGCTAACTATGAAACTTACTTGAGTGTATGGTGATTTGTGTACACCTTAAACTCTGCATCATAAAGATAGTGTCTCCAGACTTTAAGAGCATGCATCGTTGCATACAACTCTTGTTCATGCAATGGCCAATTGTGTTGTGCACTACTCAATATCTTGTTTTCCAAAGCTATTGGCTTGCCATCTTGACTCAAGACTGCCCCTATGGCTATGCCACTTGCATCTATCTCTAACTCAAATGGTTTTTGCCTATCTACTACTTTGATTATATGAGCCTCTGAAACAGCTTGTTTCAGAGTATCAAAACTTTCTTGTTGCTCATAAAATAAAGCCATCTCCATGGCCTATGCCAAGGAGTACCTCTCCTTCCTCACTAAAGGTCTAATAGTTTCTCTAAGTCCCAAGATGAACTTGTGGACTTGGAGAAACTCTAGGATAGTATTAGTACTTTAAGAAGTACCTCTCTATACTTATCCAAGTGCTCTTGAATAGTTTGGTTTTTTTTACTGATGAAAAATCAAGTGTCTAGCGCTCTAGACCTCTTGTCAGGTGGTACAAAGTTATTGTAGAACAAGAATTTAAATTGTTCCCAGGTCGTGGGCTCTTTCTTGTCTTGTTCTATCTTATGCTATCACTTGTGGGTGACATCCATGAGGTTATATGTGATCTAATAAATTTTATGCCTATCATCCATGATATGGCATAAGTAAAAGCACTGCTCCCACTTGTTGAGTCACTACTCAACAACATCAGTAGTCCTAGCACTAGTCGAGCCTTGATATCTAGGCAGCTTAAGGTCCCTTAAGTTGCCATCACGCTTCTTTGACTAGTATGTTATCTCAAGGGACTTCTAGATCTTGATGCTCACTTGGAGCATCTACCTTCACCCCTAGTAACTCAGTCACAAGCACAACTTCCTCTTTCTTGGAACCATGCATGTGTTCCAAGATGTCATGAAGTGCACTCTCTAAATGTGCTATCCTAGCACTCATGGTCTCTATGGGGTCTCAAGTGTGCTCATCCATGAGTTTATCAGTCCTAACTCGTGAAAAGGGTCCTGAATCCATTCTAGGATAAGGTGTAGGTCTCTTTTTATGGTTTTATGATTTTTATGGTTGATTATTTTCTTTTAACTTTTTACACTCTATGCATTAGGGGAAAAAATGAACCCTGCATGGCCCTTGTAAGGATCCCTAATTTTTAGGGATTAAGCTTAATTTTGTATTTGTTTAAGGGGACAAAGTGTATTTAATAGGGCACTTTTTAATAGACTAGAGTAGGATTTTTTTAAGGCTTTACTAGGCCTCTCTCTTTCTTCTTCTAGAGAGAGAGCAAGAGATTCTACTTTCCACATCACCAAACTCATGCATGTATTTGAATAAAAGAATGATTTTTTTAAAAGTCTCATTTTCAATGTATATTAACTCAAAAGGGCTCATTTCTTAATATATATGTCAGAAGTCATTTTTTTGTGCTCATTTTTAGAAAAAGTACGATTTTCAAGCTCCCTCCAAAAGTAAGTGCCACATCATCAAATCCATGACTATGCTTCCCCAAAAAAATGACTTTTTTCAAATTTCATCATTTTAAGCCATACACAGTGGAAATACATTTTAATCTATACACATACAAGAAAACACATTTTCTAAGAAAAACATATGCTTTAGAGCCCTTCCAACTAGTTTTCCACTTTGGTTTTTATATTCTTGGTCATTAGCAAAGATGGTGTTGACATGTATAACAAACTTCATAGTGGAATGTCCTCATGCTCTTGCATCAAGAAGTATCCATGTTCGTGTGCCTAGAGAGTTTGCTCCAAATACACAATGCAACAATGATGTCAATTCTCAAAATGAACGTCGTGCAGCTGGAGAAAAAAGTATTGATCTTTGGACTTATGATTCACTATATCCTCCTGATCCAATATCTTCTTACCATCCAACATTCTGTAACCTCTCAACTTAATGATAAGTTAAAGTTCATACTAAAGCTTAATGAGTGCCACATCATAAAGGGTTGGTGATTGGAAAGGTTGAGTGTGATGCTAATGAATGAAGTTATGGACCATGCAATGAGTGATGAGACTTTAGGATCCACTTCCCATTTTACTTAGAGTGTGCAATTAGAGAGAGATATCTGGTGTCAAGTGCTACAGAAGTTCCCAAAGAAACAAACAATGTTATTTTGTGGATTTTTAATAGGATTCCATGGATTGCAGAAGTTTTCTCTTCTCAAATACATGGGAAAAAGCTTTTTGTAGATGATATAGGTGATTTTGAGGTAGAATGCAATTTGGGTGGAGACCTTAAGAGTACAAATTGCATGTTATGTTGTAAATAAGGAGCATATTCTCTCTATCCTTGCCCATATTGTACACAAGGTTACAAAGGATCTGAGAGACAATCTAAACGTGCAAGGGCGTTGATGAGAGTTGATGACTCTGAAGAAATTGATGATAGTGACTCATGGAATCGCAGGGAATGGGAGATATCACTTTTGAGGTGTCCAATGTTACAAAAACCGACCCGTGATAAAATAAGTAATGATTGAAACCCCATTATTCCATTTCCATTAGTCAATGATCACTTTTGTACTTTGCATGCATTCATGAGGATCTTTGATAGGTTTTTGAAGCTCCATGTTGAATATGCATTTGCAATGAAACCACTAGAGAGTTCTACAATAGCAATCCAAAAAATAGAAGATCTTTTGAATTCTATTGGTTGTCATGGTGGCCATGTATCTTTAGTTGTTAAGAAGTATGGTGAGTCTCAAGAGATTTTACAGCAAGTTTCAATGACTGGGAAGAAGGAAAGACACTTCTTTAAAAGAAATGTGATTAGTCAAGATGATGGGAAATGGGAGCTTTGGAAGGACCTATGTTCGATTACGATAAACAATGATAGTCAGGTTGATCTCATTGATAAGCAAAAGAGAGTTTGGTCATCATTAGACCAATTGTTACATTTGATGGGTTTGGTTTCCACTAATGCTTCACAACGAGAATTATTCCAAGTGACTTTAAAGGAGTTTACATAGTCATTCATCTTATCATGGAGAGAAAGCAACATTACACATTACATAGTAAGTTTTGCTTACATTTTTTAATTTGGTCTTAAATACCATGTGTATATCTTATTGACTAGACCATAACATATTATTTTTGCACATGGAGCATATTTTATGAATCAATATTGATCATTATACATTTTTAGTACACAAGTAATAGAGGTCACATCAGAGAGCTAGAGGTCTTTACTTTAAAAACACCTGCTATGGTAGTGGTCTACTACAATCAAACTATTTGGAAGAAATGTTCAACTGATTATTTCGTACGACATTTGCTAGAAAATATGTAATGGAACGAGAGTGTGAGTCATGAATATCAAAGATTTCAAGAAAGATACAACATGATATTGCAAGAGAGAAGTGGATGTCATCATCAGGACTGCTACATCATGCCCAATGGCATGCACAAAGAGTCCGCAAGGGTTCTGATTGGAAATCGTTTCCCAACTCTTAAAATGCATTATTTCTTATCAAAACTTTTTTCAAGGTTTTTATAACTCCTTTCTCTTAAATGTTTTAAAGCTAATTTTTATACATTTAAATGTGAACATGACAAATCTTAAGTGAAAGGCTATAAATAAAGGTGTCCTTCTTCATTTCACCACTTTACCTCCTAAGAGAATGGCACGCACAAAGTAGACTACTAGAAAGGATCATGTCATCTACCCTGGCCATGTGCAAGGTACCTAGTGCCCACCATGAATGACACCCCATAAGAAGCGTCAAACCACAAGCCACTCTTCTAGATGAAACTCGGGTGCAGGGACACACTTTGCCAGCATTCCATCATGGGGGAATGAAGCTTCACAACAAGAGAGAGAAAGAGATGTAACATAAGAAATGCAATCTTCCCCTTCTATATTTGATGATGAGCTCCCACAAACGACATCATTTAAGGCAAGGCACAAACAACAAGGATGGAGACAAATTGTATTGGAGGCAACATCAAATTTGGAGAGATCTATTCGGATGAAGAAAGTGTTAACGAGCCACCATGGACCCATGTCATATCCTAGTGAACCATCAAGTAACACAAGGAGGCAAGACACTCCCTCTAGGACAAGGACATGGACCAACCAATGAAGAAAGAGAGCAAAGTCGGGTAGAGCATGTAAATGATGAGGCAAGACCATCTAGGCATGCTCCAAGAAGAAAGAAGAACTATCAACCGTGTTGTAGACCACAATGACCACAAGCCAACATCCCTCCAAATGCAAGAGCACTGCAAAGGCGTAGAAAGAAAACCAGAGCCTTTGCAGAGATTTGGCATTATCAAAAGTCTGTGGAGCTTCTTATTCCATGAAGGTCTTTTGCAAGAGTTTTGAAGGAAGAGATCCAAAGCTATTGCACTAGACTTCGTATTCAAGGGATAGCCATTGAAGCCCTCCAAGAAGTTGTAGAGACGTATCTAATCTCAATGTTGGAGGACTCTAACCTCTGTGCTATCCATGCAAAGAGAGTGACAATACAACCTAAAGACATGAAGCTAGCTAGAAGGATTAGAGGGAATAACCCTTAACATTTGTAAACTCTCTTGTTTGGAGAACTTTTTGTATATCCCAAATGATTAATATAATCTTATTCTTATTATATTTACTCTCCCAAGTGTTTGTCTCTTAGTGTACATGTTTTGAAGTCTATTTCTCCTATGTATCTAAAAGTTTCTTTGAAGTCATTGCACATGAGTATCCTAGTCTTCCACACATTTAATCAAGTTAAGGAAATATTTCATGTACATGGGGTGTTTATTTGGTGATTAGATTGCTTGCAATGGCCTTAGAATACATAAATAAGTCTTGCCATAGAAATGTGGGATTGGGCCCTGCAAAAGTTTTGTAGGGCCCAATCTTGCATTTCTGTGGCAGGCCTTTTTTATGCTATTCTAGATCATTAAACCATATGCCATCCATATTGGAGCATATGGTATGCCTTAGGTAGGGTTCAATTCATGCAAACCCTCTGACCAATAGAGCAACAAGCTTGATGAACACTCAAATGTACTTATAAATTGATGCATGTTTATATGTACCCAAAGGAGTCTAGATATTCTCTAATCATTACCCATCAAAAGATTCTTCCACACTTCCCCAAGTTTAGGTTATAATTGATGTACATAGACTTTCAATATTGTGCCCATAGTGCATGCAATGGCCTAGAAATGCAAAAAAAGGGCCTGCCACAAAAACACCGAGATGGGCCCTGCAAAAGTTTTGCAGGGCCTATCCCTACATTTCTATGGCAGCCCTTTCTTTTGCATTCCTAGGCCACTAGAAGCATTTTGGGCAACATCATTTAAAAGGAACTACTTGAAAAAGAATGATTTAACTATGAAAAACTTAATAAGTTTTCAAAAACATAAAGACACAATAGAAAATTGAATGCACATGGAAATTGAAAAAAAAAATGGTATTATAAATTTTTACAATTGGCTCTTGGCCTTGAGCCTCTCCACTATGTTCTTTCTTCTTTGAAAAGATAGTGGCAATTAATTAGTCAAAACTGATTGGGATATTAAATTGGGGTCTGTCAACCCAAGACCCAAAGCTATTCCTATTTGACCTTATATTTTTCCTCTAAAGTTAACTCCTAGGATAGTAAGGGCAAAGGACTTCCTAACCAAAATTACACAGTGGGTCCCTTGCATTATTGTAGATATGCACAAACGTTTGCTCAAGGCCTTCACGCACCAAGTCATGAAGTGTCCTTGAGGGGAAAAGTCCTTATGGATTATAACAAAATCTTCCTTTGGCAATTTTCCAATGTAGTGTGCCAAGGAAGAGCCACTGCCATGGGCAACATGGTTACCACCACTCCTTGCTACGACTTTATTGACTTCAATTGCTTCCTACACATAGACAATCATAAAATTCATTAGATACTTACATCTTGTACAAATATGAGACAAAGTCAATCATAAATGTCATTAGATACTTACATCTTGAAGCCTATCTTCATCCTCTCCTCTTCCCATTGCATCTAGTGGAATGGAAGAGTGAGCCATGCCACTTTGCTCCACAATAGGGGATGTTGGAATCTTCTTCTCCAAAATTCTTTCCCTTGCTGCAGCCATATCTTCTTCAGTGGCAATTTGATTGGCATCACTAAAAATCTCTTCACACACAAATGCAATGGTTTCTGCAACTGAATCACCAAATGGAATGGTTGTATTTTCAATTTTGTTAGAAGCATTGTCCATGGGAACATCCGAGGTCGAGCAAAAAATACTTAGGCATTCGTTGATGCATAGACCGAATGCCTTCTCAATATCATGCAGGAACAAAAATTTTCTCCATCGACAAGTACCGCTGAAAACATTTCCATCTGTACCTCAGGTAGAGTGGGTTCCACGGACTCTAAGTTGGAGGGTGGACTATTATGTGCACTATTGGCTTCCTTCAATTTGTCCACTACCCCTTGTGGAAATTGTTTGCAATTTTTTCACTTTCTTCTAATAAGTTGAGAGCTTCTATTTGTGGTTCCTTTTTTGTCATCTACAAAACCCCTAGTAACAAGATGGGGTAGGTCCATGGGTGTAGGTTCGGGATCCTCATTGACAAAAAAGATTGTTGTTACAACATAGGAGATATATTTTCTTCCCATCTTCCTCTTCTAATTTAATTGCTTAATTAAAGGCATTGTGTCATCTAATAGGTGCCCTGCATACTTAGCAATAGCCGTGAAACGCTTTAGGTGCTTTGCAAAGGCCTCATCTCCTTTATGAATGTAAAAAAGAAGGTCACAGGGGACCCATTTACACTCATATTCTAGAATATCTATAGAATATCTTAATATATAGAATTCTCAAAAATTCGTAATCTCATCGAGCACATCGAAGTTCATGACTAGTGTCCCTTCAAGATTAGGGACTCTACAGACTAGGAGATCTCCATGAATAGATATCGCGGAGATTTGATGGGAGTGGAAGTGCTAGCAGCCATTGCTTGCGCGTGAGAATTCTATTGGCTGGTCTACGCTTTCTAGCTCTTTGTAAGTGCCAATGTGAGAAATGAGAACATAAAACCCATTTTTATAGTAGTTTCAAGTTTTTAAAGTGACTAGGCCCACTTTTAAAAGTACATAATAAAATAGTGGAAGTTAAAAAAATGAGTTTTTGATGACAAAATAATGCACATAACACCAAACGATATGATTTTTTTTGCATCAAAGCAAATGATCAAACATGACACAACAAAAAACATGACCAACCACATTTCAAAGTAGTGAACATAGACTTTTGACATTCCAGAAGTTTTGAAATTACCATTGCAAATAAGAAGGTATATACAATATCTAACATGAATCATTTGTCCTACTTTTTACAAGTTTCTTGAAAGTGCAAAAACCATGAGATACAATGACTAAGACCCAAAAAGTGACATTATCACGTTGCAAAAGAACTATGACAATGAGAGTTCAGTCCCATCTTTGCTCCAATCTACAAGGACTTTCATTTCGTATTCCAATCTTCTTCCCATCTATAATCAATTTGCAAGAAATTGAAGTTCTAAAACTAAAATAAACAGTAATGAAAAGATTAATTTAACAAAAGCACAAAAAATTTCTCACCTTATGTCCTTGTATTTTGAATTTGGATTGAGTTAGTCCTTCAAATCCCATAATCACCAGGTGTTCTCTCAAATTAGCCAAGGTTGAATGATGATTCACTAAAATAGTTTCTATTTCATTGTTGGGCAATCTAAGCTTTATTTCAAATGAATGTAAAGATCCCTCTGAACTTTGAAATGGTATCCATTCGCCAAGCTTGCACATCCAATGATCATAGTAGAATCTAATGTATAATGAAGTATGGTGTTTCCAAATATCCAAATCATATACTTGTTCCACCTATTTTACAAAGATATTTATCACCTTTTGCAATTCCTTCTATCAAACTCCAATTTTTACCAAGAAGAATTTTGACTTGCTCAAATGTGATAGCTCTACACATAAACATGTTGGAAGTCTCTTGGAATGAGAATCCTTGGAATAAATATACAAAACAATGGATGGGAAAAGACTAGTGCAAACCTATAGATCTAGACACTTTTGTGAATTTCAAACAGTTATGTATATCCATTACCATCTTCTGCTTCAAAGATGATACGGACCATATATCATGTCTTGGCCACTCCAAGCTAAGAAGAGAATGTGCTTCAATTCTCTCTAACCTTCCAAAACCATTCATTGTAGAGGGTACAACATATCTATGTATGTAAAAGAAAACCCTATCATGGTAAAGTTGAGCAGAAGATATTTCTAGAAAGATTATTGCACCAACATCTGCATGCAATGCCTAGAAAGTACATGTAAGACTATGAAGTGGTTGCTCTTCCACCAAATTAGAAGGAAATATATCTGAAAAAAACAAAATCATATCTAGAGAGTTCAAAAATATATTCAACACTATAAAACATACAATATTATAGACTAATACTTACAATTCATATGATATCTCATTCTAATAGAGTTTTCAAGTTTCACATTTGCCATTGTAAAGACATGTTGTATAATAGCAACCATCCC
>CM035439.1:31382174-31384674 GCA_020310875.1 Ceratopteris richardii | reverse complement strand
ACTCTTGTCCTCCATATCTGCTCAATTTGTGATTCACCTCCATTGGAGTAGGTGCTACCCTACAACCATCCATTTTAAACTTGACCAACAAGTTTTTCAAATACCTTTCTTGAGTTATATACACTCCATGTTGAGTGTATGAGATCTCCATGCCCAAGAAATATGACAAGTTTCCCAAGTCACTAATCTTATATTCTTTCTCCATTTTCTTCTTTAGGATTTGAATACCTTTCTCATCTGTACCTGTAAGAATTATATCATCAACATATATGCACATGTAAATGAGCCCATCATCACTTGCTTTAACAAGCAAGCTACTATCTGCTTTAGATACTTGAAAACCAAGTTCCTTCAAGAACTTCACAAGCCTATAATTCCATGCCCTTGGGGCCTGCTTCAAGCTATACAAAGCTCTCTTGAGCTTACATATATGATCTAGATACCTTTCATCTCTGAATCCTTGTGGTTGCTCCATGAAAACATCATCTGAAATGTAACCATTTAAAAAAGCATTTTTCAAATCTAATTGACATAATTTCCAACAATTCTAGCTTTATACCTAGACACACTTCCATCTGCAAATCTCGTTGTCTTGTAGACCATTTGCATCCAATGATCTTCTGACTATTTGGTTTAGGAACCAAATCCCATGTGTCATTCTCCATCAATGCATCATACTCTTCCTGCATAGCTTTCTCCCAATTTTCCTTACCTTTTGCCTCTTCATATGTAGAAGGGTCTTCATCTGGCTTTACCATATAAGCATACTCTTTGATAGCCAAAAAAGAAGTGTGATAGCTATACCTTGTAGGTTGCCATTTGTGTCTTGATGACCTTATGAGTTCTCCACTCCTTGAGGTTTCTGGTTCATCACATTCTAGATCAAACCTTGGCACTTCTTCAACTTCAACATGTACTTCATTGTTCTCCTCTTCATCAAATATCTGAACCTTTGATTTACCTTTCTTTTGATTCACAATTTCTTCATCACCTGCATAAATATTGACTGTACCTGCATACCAAGTACCTTGCTCATCAAATGTAACATCCTTTGATACAAGAAATTGTTCTATGGATGGACTCCACAACCTATATCCCATTTGCTTATCATCATATCCAATGAACACATACTTTTCAGCTTTAGGTTCCAATTTGTGCCTTAATTGAGATGGCACATATGCATATGCCAAACATCCAAATACTTTGCAATGATCTAGGGTAGGTATCTTACCCCACCATGCCTCATATGGTGTCATACCCTTGAAAGCTTTACATGGTAATCTATTAACCAAATATGTGGTTGTATTTACGGCCTCAGCCCACAAATAATTTGGGAAATTTTTCTCCTTCATCATGGATCTTGCAAAATCAACAAGAGTTCTATTCCTCCTTTCTGCTACACCATTTTGTTGAGGAGAGTACCTGCAAGTAATTTCCCTTTTTATACCTGCATTCCACAAGTAATCACTGAACTCATTAGGAAAATACTCTTCCCCTCCATCTGACCTTAGTCTCTTCAATTTTTGACCTGTAATTCTTTCTGCATACACATGATAATGCTTGAATGTATTGAATACCTTTGAATTATCTTTGATCACATAGATAGTGATCCATCTGGTAGCATCATCAACATTAATCACATAATACCTTAAACCATTGATACTAAAATCCTTTGATGGTCCCCACACATTTGTGTGTACTAACTCAAGCTTCTCTGAATACATAAAACCATGCTTGGAATAAGATTGCTTATGAGCCTTACCTAATTGACATGCCTCACATCTGTATGTCATATGTTGACCTGCAACATTAGGCAATCCAAGCACTGAACCATTGTTTACCATATCTTTAATACCTCTTTCATTAAAATGTCCAAGCCTTTTGTGCCAAAGATCTAACTCAGAGATCTTATGTCCTCCATAGGTGAACAAGGCATGACCAACATTACCTCGGATCTTCAATGTGAACAATCTTCCTTCTTTCTTCCCTGAAACAATTTGTTTATACCCATTGCTAGGGTCTTCCATAAAAACTCCTTCATTCGTGAATCTAACTTCATAACCTTTTTCAACAATTTGTCCTACACTTATGAGATTCTTTGGAATTGTAAGAACATACAAAACCTTACTCAAGAGATTACTTCCATCCTTGGCCTTCACTGATCCAATTGACTTCACATTGTGCTTTGTATTGTCACCTGTTTGAACTACATGATTAGTTACCTTATTTTCCAAATCAGTCATCAATGCTATGTTGCCACTCAGGTGATTGCTAGAACCTCATTCAATGTAGAATACTCTTTGGTCTTCATTTTGCCTTTCACAAGTTGCATTCATTATCAATGTTGAATCCTCCTTCTGATCTGAAGCATAATTGTAGTAGGTATTGTTGTATTGTTGGCTTTGGAATCCTCTACCTGCATTTCTTCCAAAATAACCTCTACTACCTCTACCTCTGAAATTACCTCTTTGATTTCCGCCACCTCTTCCTCTTGAATTAA
>CM035439.1:31354674-31359674 GCA_020310875.1 Ceratopteris richardii | reverse complement strand
TCTTTTGAAATGATTTAACTTGGAGAAGGTGCGTAAACTATACGCAAGACCTTGTGCAAAGCTTTATAAAAACTTTTACACATTTGATAAGTCAAAGAGTGAGTTATGTGCAGCAGACTTTTTGTGTAGTCACCTTCTCCATAGTGTGTTCAAGATTTTGGAAATTGAGTATTGATCCTCTAAATTGGTGAAGGTTTTGCGTTACTCTTGATATAGAGGTGCTCTAACTTCAAGAGTAGCTTGTTCTTTTGGAGATTAACATTCTCCATCAGTGGTATCAGAGCAAGAAGCATAAAAATTGAAGATAGGAGGACCTCGACTGCTCTAGTCATAAAGAATTCAACATTTGAAGATTCAAAAGGTGAAAGCTTGAGAGCAAAGCTTGAGAACGAGGCTATAAGACATCAAGGAAGACAAAAGGAGTATCATTCAAAGCAAAGGTAACCTTATTCCTCATAAAGCTTGAAGGATTTAATACACAGGTGAAGAAAAGATGGGAGATTCTCTTTAGATAGAGAAATTGGATAGAGAACTATCCAGCATGGTCAATGAGGATGGAAGCTCATCTTATGAGCAAAGACTTGATAGGTTATATTATAGGTGAAGAAGAAAAGCCTCAGTTCAGAGATCCTAGTGTTCCAACTAGGGAGGAATTATTAGAGTTGAAGACTTGGATGAAGAGAGATTTTCAGGCCAGGAACATTATCTACATGGGAGTTAATGAATACTTGCTACCTCACATTAGAGGTCTTGAAAGTGCAAGTGATATATGGAATGCTTTGGAGGAGCATTTCCAAAACACCACAAAGTCAATGAAGGCATCCTTGTGGGTAGAATTTACCACATTCAAGAAGAAGGCCTCTCAATCCATCTCAGATTATGTAACAAGGATGAAGGATATTGCAGATGCATTAGGAGCAGTTGATGAAGATATTGAGGAGGATAAATTGGTAAGGCAAATCCTTAAAGGTTTGAGAGGTGATGACAAATGGAAGCCATTCATTTTGTCTACTAAATTATCACTAGATCATTTTACTCCTTATTTAAATTAGTTGCTAGGACACATGCTAACCTTTGAGTAGGATGTCAAAGGTGAAAGTTATAAAAGTGCAGGTCAAGCAATGTATTTAAAGGGTAAGAAGAAGAATATCAAAGGGAAGCAACAAGCAAATGAAGATGAAGGTACAACTAGCCAAGCTAACTTCCTAAGAGGAAGAGGAGGTGGCAAAGGTAGAGGAAGAGGCAGAAGTAATAAAGATGGAGTCAAAGCTTGTTGGATTTATGGTAAGACAAATCATTTAGCTAATGATTGTTGGCATAATACTCAGAATAATGGTGGATATAATCAGAACTTTAATTCAAGAGATAGAGGTGGCAGAAATCAGAGATGTATTTTCAGAGGTGGAGGTAGTAGAGGTTACTTTGGAAGAAATGCAGGTAGAGGATTCCAAAGTCAACAATACAACAATACCTACTATAATTATGCTTCAGATAAGAAGGAAGATTCAACATTGATAATGAATGCAACTTGTGAAAGGCAAAGTGAAGATCAAAGAGTCTTCTACATTGACTTAGGGTGTAGCAATCACCTAAGTGGCAACATAGCTTTGATGATTGATTTGGAGAGCAAGGTAACTAATCATGTAGTTCAAACAGGTGATAATACAAAGCAAAATGTGAAGTCAATTGGATCAGTGAAGGCCAAGGATGGAAATACTCTCTTGAGTAAGGTTTTGTATGTTCCTACAATTCCAAAGAATCTGATAAGTGTAGGACAAATTGTTGAAAAAGGTTATGAAGTTAGGCTCACTAATGAAGGAGTTTTTGTGGAAGACCCTAGCAATGGGTATAAACAAATTGTTTCAGGGAAGAAAGAAGGAAGACTCTTCACATTGAAGATTCAAGGTAACATTGGTCATGCCTTATTCACCTATGGAGGACATAAGATCTCAGAGTTAGATCATTGGCACAAAAGGCTTGGACATTTAAATGAAAGAGGTATTAAAGATATGGTTAAAAATGGTTCAGTGCTTGGATTGCCTAATGTTGCAGGTCAACATATGGCATATAGATGTGAGGCATGTCAGTTAGGTAAGGCTCATAAGAAATCTTATTCCAAGCATGGTTTTATGTATTCAGAGGAGCTTGAATTGGTACACATAGATGTGTGGGGACCATCAAAGGATTTCAGCATCAATGGTTCAAGGTATTATGTGATTTATGTTGATGATGCTACCAAATGGATCACTATCTATGTGATCAAAGATAAGTTAGAGGTATTCAATACATTCAGACATTATCATGTGTATGAAGAGAGAATTACAGGTCAAAAATTGAAGAGACTAAGGTCAGATGGAGGGGGAGAGTATTTCTCTAATGAGTTCAGTGATTACTTGTGGAATGCAGGTATAAAAAGGGAAATTACTTGCAGGTACTCTGCTCAACAAAATGGTGTAGCAGAAAGGAGAAATAGAACTCTTGTTGAGTTTGCAAGATCCATGATGAAGGAGAAAAATTGTCCAAATTATTTGTGGGCTGAGGCTGTAAATACAGCAACATATTTGGTCAATAGACTACCATGTAAAGCTTTGCACGGTGTCGCGATGTTTTATAACAAGGAGGGAGAAGTAGGTAGTAAGAGGGAAACCTTATGTAATTCTTGGACTACTTTTTCCTTTTTCCCTTCACGGGAAAAGCTTTAGCCCTAAGCATATGTATATGTAACACTTCATTTTGATTGAGCTAACAATGATCTTCATCGAAATGATTAGGAGAAGTTTCCTAAAAATTATCCAACAAGGCAACGTTCATTGATTTAGCTTGTTTTCCATCCTTTCCATAAAATCAATGAGTCACGTAAACATCGAAGACATTACTTTATTATAGAAGTGAAGAGTCACACGATTTAAGCTAAGAAAAACTGTAGACAGGCTAACATTTAACTTCGGTAGTCATTTCCCAAGGGATGGCCACAAGGTCAAAAGTTTACAGATATGACTAACTTCATATATGAATAGCCTGATATTAGCCAATTGAGCTTAAGAATTCTCGGTTTAAAAGAAAACTCTTCCTTCTTTCAAGATCAAGTAAAGGTTTGCTTTCATTGATAAACTTAGCTTATGCCTTTCGAGATCAAATTTAACTATAATTTTTGTTTCTTTATTACGTCGTCATATACTCATGCATTGAGAAGAAGCTGAAGGCGTCTTATTAATCACACTTACTAATGTTGCCGTCCTTTTTAACCTTGTAATTATGGTTCTTCTAATCCGCATTCATCAAGAGATTCATAATGTTGTTCTTAATTGGTTTAACTAACGAACTCTCAATAGATTTTGAATATGAACACACATGATATATAATTTAATCTGCTCAAATATAGTCTTTTCTCTCCCCTTAACAATAAACACAACTCCCATTCTTATGATACGGTAAACAAGATTTAGAAACTAAGCGCACTCTGAGTTCGAGTCCTATGCAATATTCAGACAGTATTGTTAGGCCTGCTAAGATCGCAGATGATAGAGCACATGGACGTACAAAGCAACCAATGATTTCCTTCTCATTAATCATACATGTTAATGCAGGATCGAACAGCCGACATAAATATTTTTCAAATACATTTTTGATGTAGTTATCTAGTGAAATCCTATTCTATCGAGAGCTTTGTCAGCTTCATAAGCTATCAATTTTTCTCTGCAATTTCAAATGAATGTCATAAAATACCAAGAATTCAAGCACATCATTTCAAAACTTCACTTCTCCAGGAAAAAAAATTGCAGATAAAACTCCGCTTAACTCATTGTTCACCATGGAACGCAAAATTCGTCCTATTTACAGTGCGCTAATTCACAAAATTTCCTCTCGCTTTTGATACGAAAACATATGCCGTCTGTTAACACAAAAAAAGTTTGAGTATTTATTTTTCTCCATATCAAGTCTGCATAAATTTCGTTGTTAAATCAAGAGAAATGCAAACAAATAAAGACTGCGTACAAATCCTCATCAAATCTCCATCGTAATTTTCATATAATGTTTCATTGAGTTCATCAGCACAACATTAAACCAAAGATTTGGAGCAGAACATAGAACCAAAGATTTGGAGCATGCAAAAATGTGCTTCACAAAAAAACAGAATTGGATATTTCATAAGCATAAAAACAGAAAAGGTTATCGATAACCTTCCAGCACATTTTTTTTTTATATATATAGCACAGCCAGTTCATTCAAAGCAAAACAGCAAGCATAACATAAGAGGAAAGAACATTTGTTTTACATGGTGGAGTCATGTTTCTCAACTGACAGTAACAATTTTGCAAGAAATAGAACATGGATAGCTCATGCGGCTGCAAGAAAATCCAAGAACTTTAATCAGTAAGTACTGGGAAAAACCTGAAATGCAAATTCCTTTGAGACTTTGTTCCTTCGCTGGCTTTCGAGCCTTGATTGTCACTTATCTCCCTCTATTCGACTGCACATATTATTAACTCCTTTCCTTTTCTGTGAGGAATGCATTTGATTGTGTGTTTTTGATGAAGAAGATCGAGTCGGTAACTACAGTCGAATCGGACTTTCCCTTCTTAAAGGTCTCCGCTTCCATTTTTCATCTTCTCTAGATGCCTAGATCAGCGCAGCGCTCCCCAATCATCCTCTCGACTTTCAGCAACAGTCCGCTCACTTCTCTCCTCCTTGAATGTTCTATTTCCTCACTCTATTGTAGAAGTTAAGGCCGCCTTCCACAAAGACTAAGAGAGGGCAAGCTTTCGGAGTCTGCCTCTTTTTCCCCCATTCCCTCGACTTTCTTCGAGCCTTTTTCTCTTTTAGAATAAAATCCTCTGATCTCTGTCAGAAACCACCTTCCTCTGAGATGCGCGCGCCCTCCTCCACCTGTAGCACGAAAACCCATACATTCCAAAAAAAAACCTTGCGTTCTCCCTATTTTCCTTATTCCCCACCCGTATGTATGTCTATATGCAGGTATTTGTATGTAGTTTTACATA
>CM035439.1:31282032-31312032 GCA_020310875.1 Ceratopteris richardii | reverse complement strand
AAGAATTATGTATAGTCCAATGGGATGGAATATCTAATCGAAATGAATTATCATTAATTTTTTCTATAATGCGAAACGGTCCATAATAGTGTGGTGCAAGTTTAATTTTAGGATGCTGCAAAATATTTTTGAGACGTCTTTTAATTATTCGCAACCATACAAAATCATTTTCCCTTAATTCTTTGGCTAATCGTTTAGTATTGATAATACGTGTATATCGCTCTTGACTTTTCCTAATGTGCTCGTGAACATCATGAAATATAGAAACGTGATCTTGAGCAATAGAATCAGCCATCGGAATGTCGGTTTGGGTGAGGGACATGGGAGTGGGAAGCTTTTTACCAAAAACTATTTCAAAAGGTGCACGACCAGTAGTGGTATGTGAAGTGTTATTGTAAGCAAATTGAAGCAATGGCAACTTTTCATCCCAGTTATTAGGATTATCTAATGAATAACAACGCAATAAATCAAGAATAGTACTATTTGTAGCCTCACTTTGTCCATTACTTTCAGGATGAAATGCAGAGCTAAAATCTATTTTAGAACCAAAATCTTGAAATAAGGCAACCCAAAAATGATTGCAAAACCTAACATCACGATCAGATAACATTACTTTAGGAAACCCATGATGTGGAAAAATGCATTTAATGAATAATTTTGCAGCTTGAGGTGTAGTCAAAGTTTTTCTACATGGAATGAAATATGCATATTTACTAAACCTATCAACTATTGTCCAAATCATATCATTATGTGATGAAGTGATAGGAAGACCTGTGATAAAATCCATAGAGATTTGTTCCCATGGTTCATTTGGAATAGGAAGGGGCATTAATAATCCAAATGGTTTACCATGATGACGTTTGACACGCTGACATACAATGCATTGAGAAACATAATGTGCAATGTCTTTTTCCATGTGTGGCCAAAAGAAGAAATCTTTGCAAGCAGAAATGGTGCTTTGTATGCCTCTATGACCCATGTAAGATGGTTCATGCATTTCTTTAATGACAAAATCTTTAAAAGCTTGGGTTATGCACAATCTATGTTGAAAATAGAGAAAACCATTATGAAATGTATAATGTTCATCAGATAAAGATGCAGCATTGTTGAAGGCATGCCATGCACGTGAAAAATACAAATCAGATGCATAAGTGGAAACCATGTCTTGAAAAGAATGAATTTGAATGGCAGAAATATTATTCAAAACAACGGAATTCGAAGGAAAACGGCTAAGAGCATCAGCTACGACATTAGCTTTACCAGGTTGATATTGTATCATGGGTTGGAAATTTTGAATGAATGATGCCCATTTAAGATGTCTATCAGAGATTAAGGGTTGACTTAATAAATGCTTAATAGCCCGTTGATCGGTTTTGATTAATACTTCAGAGCCCATAAGATAGTGTTTCCAAATTCGCAAAGCATGCACAACTGCTAACAGTTCTTTATCATACGTACTATAATTCTGTTCTGAGGGTTTAAGCTTTTTACTCTCAAATGCAATGGCATGGTCATTTTGCATCAGAACAGCACCTATTCCTGAACCGCTAGCATCAGTAACAACATGAAAGGGTTGTGAGAAATCAGGTAATTGTAAAACAGGTGCATGTGAAAGTGCATGTTTAAGTTTGTCAAAGGACTGTTGTTGGGTAAATCCCCATGCAAATTTTATTTTCTTTTTCAACAACAAAGTAAGAGGCAATGCTAAATAAGAAAAATTTCGAACAAACTTCCTATAGAAACTAGCCAACCCAAGAAAAGAAGGAACATCATTGACTGATTGTGGTGTAGGCCATTCTATGATAACTCTAATCCTTTTCGGATCCACATGCACACCTTCACTTGAAATAATATGTCCTAAATATTCTAGCTTACGCTGAAAGAAATAACTCTTTTCAGGATTAGCATAAAGTGTGTTTTCTCGTAACAAATGAAAAAACTGTTTCAAGATGCTTTTCATGTTCACTATCATTCTTACTGTAAACAAGTATGTCATCAAAGAATACAAGAACAAAAGCTTGGTAATCAAGAAAAATATTATTCATCATTCGCGCAAATGTAGTAGGGGCATTAGTAAGTCCAAAGGGCATTACCATAAATTCATAATGGCCATTTTGAGTTCTAAATGCAGTCTTAAAAATATCACTTTGTGTCATACGAATCTGATGGTAACCCGATTTAAGATCAATTTTACTAAAGACACGAGCTCCTCGTAACTTATCTAAGAGATCATCTATTCGAGGAATAGGGTATCTATTCTTGATTGTGATCTTGTTAAGGGCTCTATAATCAATGCACATTCGATAAGTTTTATTCTTCTTCTCTACTAAGAGAACGGGTGCTCCAAATGGGGAAGAACTAGGCCTTATAAGTCCTTTTTGTAGTAGGTCTTTTACTTGATTTTCTATTTCCTTTTGATGTAATGGGCCATGTCTATAAGGTGCTTTATGAGGAGGAGAACTACCAGGGACTAAGTCTATGCTATGGTCAAAGGATCCTCGAGATGGTGGTAGTTCAGAGGGATATTCAGACATAAAACAATCTTTATAAGTACTCATGAAAGAGTGGTTACAAGAGGGCGGCTTTGAAAAGCAGGCGTGAAACTAAAAGTTGATAACTTTTACGGAAAGCCATTGCTTTCAATAACAGAAACTACGGTCTTCAATGACCCTTATTCTGACCATTACTTTTCTAAAAATAGAACCTTCTACGTAGGTTTATTTACAAAATAAATAATAATTATTCGGATTATTGATGTCCGCCCTTTCACGCCTTGCACGCTCCTCTTGAACCTTCAGCTGCTATATCAAAAACATCAAAAACATATTAATATATTAACACTTTAACAATACATTGTTCAATAATATACAACATGCCTCTCAGTTGACAAACAACTGACCTCAGTTGATAAAATAATGCAACAAGTACCAAAGAAAAAGAGCTTGAATAACAATTCCAAGCGATAGTGGAGTGGTCAAAGTACTTCCCTTGAAAGTAGGAGGTTGTGGGTTCAAATCCTCCTACCTTAGGGACTCTAAACCTCTCTATTACCACTCAAAAATTAAAATTGTCTCTTGGAGTTGTACTCAAGTCTCTCTCTCTCTTTCTTTGGTACTTGTGCAAGGCGCTCGCGGCAATTTCCAGGATGGACCCAACAAAGAATCAAGTGTAACTTTCAATCCGTAGGTCAGATTGAGGCATGTAATATACCGTTGGAAAGCTCTCGGAACGAACTTTCCAATGAGATAGCTTGCAAGTGTGAAATCCTTGGTAATCTTTGGGTGGCACTTGATTGAGTGTTCAAGATACCAAGCAAGGTTAAGAACACGGGATCGAGACACCAAGGTTGCAAACAAGAAGGTTCAATACACCAAGGTTGAGAGCAAGGGTCCAAGAGCACCATGGAGAATCACAGTAATTCACCTTTACCTGGAGTTTCATTCGAGCAAGAGTTAGAGATTATGAACCAAGAACTTCAAGCACTTCAACAAGCCATACGCGGACGTTATGCTATGCTTCAATTCGACGGACGAAAAGATGGCCGCTTTGTCTTATCATGGCTATCCCTATTCAACGATTTCTTTTCCGATGGGTTATATTCAGAAAATAAGAAAATTGAGTTTGCCACCAATTATTTGGTGGGACGAGCGCAGTTATGGTGGAATGATCTTTCTCGTCGTGCAGATTGTCCACGCACTTGGAAGGCTTTTCAAGAAGAGTTTAAAGATTCATTCTTACCTTTACAGTTTACCTTACATGTTTGATAATTGTGATGTATTTACATATTGAATTTAGTCTATAGGAGCATATTACCTTTAATTTTTGAGATTTTGTTTTACTGCTATGGAAAGATATCTCCGATCTCTTTATAGAGTGGCTATAACATATCTTTTGAACTTCTCTTCCAAGATCAAAAGAATTTGGACTTTACCCATTCATCATCAAACAAACTTTTTTTTAATCATCTTTTCATAGCCTCGATTCCTGAAGGCATATTGTCATGCTATTATGATAAAGGGGTGGATCATCTTCAGCACCTGCACTCATCGGCAAATTACTTTGTAACCATCCAGATACGTTTCTTGTCAATTTATATGCATAGTTGTCTTCTTTTTGCATCCACTTACATTTTGGATATACATGTTTTGCATCGTACATGCAATATACACATCGTTTAAACATGGTTTGTCTTGTATGGTACATGAATTCTTATTGCAGGGACAGGTATGTATTTTATTGCAGGTTAGCAAGGAGAAAAAAATACATATGTCAGGGTGTGTAATCCCCTTTTGGTCTCTTTATGTATCATGGAAATTGTTTGTCGGAAATTTTCCGGTTTTCAAAATCACGCCGTTATGCTGCCGAAATTTTTACAAAATTCATATGCACATGCATTCAAGGATAAATTCATGATTCGAAAGTTAATTATTATTTTATCATATCCAGATATTCATTTTTGTCATCACTTTTGGATTACATTTTTGACTTAAATCCTGTACCACAAACACATTAATGTACCAGCTCCATGAACATTTCCATGCATGTATTATTACATGGCACATGCCTATTTTCTTTATTCAGTGATGAAACATGTGACTGGCCATCCATGTTTATTCTTTTATCACCTGAGGTCAGTTGCTTATTCAACTGAGGGGCATGTTATACCTTATGGAAAATGTTGAACAATGCATTGTTGGATTGTAACATGAAATATGTTAGCCAATGCATTGTTGGATTGAAATATGGAATAGCCAATGCATTGTTGAATTGTAACATGGAATATGTTAGCCAATGCATTGTTGGATTGAAATATCGAATGCCAATGCATTGTTGGATTGTAACATGAAATATGTTGGCCAATGCATTGTTTGATTGTAACAGTAATATGGAATATGTTGAACACTGCATTATAATTGTTAGAGTGTTGAATTATTTTATCAACTGAGGTCAGTTGCTTGTCATATGAGAGGCATGTTGTATATTATTGAACAAGGCATTGTTAAAATGTTAAATTATTAATGTATTAATATGTTTTTGATGTTTTTGATATAGCAGCTGAAGGTTCGTGAGGAGCGTGCAAGGCGTGAAAGGGTGGACATCAATAATCCGAATAATTATTATTTATTTTGTAAATAAACCTACGTAGAAGGTTCTATTGTTAGAAAAGTACTGGTTAGAATAAGGGTCGTTGTAGACCGCAGTTTCTATTATTCAAAGTAATGGCTTTCTGTAAAAGTTACCAACTTTTAGTTTCACGCCTGCTTTTCGAAGCCGCCCTCTTGTAACCACTCTTTTCGACGTAATCAAAAGTCCTATAAATACATGCACTCTGTGGACTGTCGAAACAGAGTGCATGGGGGGAGATTGCACCCAATACTGCGTTGTGTCTCGTCTCTTGTTGCGTCTATTCTCTGTGTGTTTTTCTGCATTTGTAACCTCTGTTTGAAGCGTGAGCAAGATCCTGACAATTGATGTCCGCCCTTTCACGCCTTGCACGCTCCTCACGAACCTTCAGCTGCTATATCAAAAACATCAAAAACATATTAATACATTAATAATTTAACATTTTAACAATGCCTTGTTCAATAGTATACAACATGCCTCTCAGTTGACAAGCAACTGACCTCAGTTGATAAAATAATTTAACACTCTAATAATTACAATACATTGTTCAACATATTCCATGTTACTGTTACAATCCAACAATGCATTGGCCAACATATTCTATGTTACAATCCAACAATGCATTGGCTATTCCATATTTCAATCCAACAATGCATTGGCTAACATATTCCATGTTACAATCCAACAATGCATTGGCTAACATATTCCATGTTACAATCCAACAATGCATTGGCCAACATATTTCATGTTACAATCCAACAATGCATTGGCTATTTGATATTTCAATCCAACAATGCATTGGCTATTCCATATTTCAATCCAACAATGCATTGTTCAACATATTCCATAAGGTATAACATGCCCCTCAGTTGAACAAGCAACTGACCTCAGTTGATAAAAGAATAAACATGGATGGCCAGTCACATGTTTCATCACTGAATAAAGAAAATAGGCATGTGCCATGTAAAAATACATGCATGGAAATGTTCATGGAGCTGTTACATTAATGTGTTTGTGTATGATATGCAGAAATTAAGTGGTCATAATGAGGTGTTAATTGTGTTTTATGTATCCATTGACATTCTTCAATAGAGTGATTTTTGTACTTAACCAAATATCGATGATATTGAGTACCTGTGCGTGTAGTAGTGACATCATGATCAATGATTTTCTCACGAACTAAGATTTCAGATTGTTCTTCAATTAAAGGAGGATCATCAAGAAGTGGAGCAAGTGGTAAAGTTCCTTTAAAGGGTTTAAGTAAGCTAATATGAAAAGAATTATGTATAGTCCAATGGGATGGAATATCTAATCGAAATGAATTATCATTAATTTTTTCTATAATGCGAAGCGGTCCATAATAGCGTGGTGCAAGTTTAATTTTAGGATGCTGCAAAATATTTTTGAGACGTCTTTTAATTATTCGCAACCATACAAAATCATTTTCCCTGAATTCTTTGGCTAATCGTTTAGTATTGATAATACGTGTATATCGCTCTTGACTTTTCCTAATGTGCTCGTGAACATCATGAAGTATAGAAACGTGATCTTGAGCAATAGAATCAGCCATCGGAATGTCGGTTTGGGTGAGGGACATGGTTATTCAAAACAACGGAATTAGAAGGAAAACGGCTAAGAGCATTAGCTACGACATTAGCTTTACCAGGTTGATATTGTATCATGGGTTGGAAATTTTGAATGAATGATGCCCATTTAAGATGTCTATCAGAGATTAACAGTGGTATCAGAGCTCTGCACGCGTCAATACAGAGGGTTCCGTTCTCTGTTCTCTGTTCTCTATTCGCGATTCCGATTCCAATTTTGTCTTCGTTTCCGTCTCCGTCTCTGCGTTCGCGATTCCGATTCCGATTCCGTCTCCGTTTCCTGTTTCCTGTTTCCTGTTTCTGTTTTTTATTCTGATTCTGATCCAGAACCAGAACCTACGCCTTCACCTACGTCTTCACCTACGTCTTCTCCTTCGGCTTACTCCAAGGCGTCGACTAAGGCAAAGAGCTTAGGCAATAACTTAGGCGATACATTGGCACCCAAGGCTCCCTTGGCGACCGTTGGCAGCCGTTGGCTACGCGCGAGACAATTTTAATTTTTGAGTGGTAATAGAGAGGTTTAGAGTCCTTAAGGTAGGAGGATTTGAACCCACAACCTCCTACTTTCAAGGGAAGTACTTTGACCACTCCACCATCTCTTGGAATTGTTATTCAAGCTCTCTTTCTTTGGTACTTGTGTAAGGCGCTCGTGGCAATTTCAAGGATGGACCCAACAAAGAATTAAGTGTAAGTTTCCATCCGTAGGTCGGATTGAGGCGTATAATATACCGTTGGAAAGCTCTCGGAACAAACTTTCCAATGAGCTAGCTTGGAAGTGTGAATTCATTCAAAATCCTTGGTTGGCCCTTGATTGAGTGTTCAAGATACCAAGCAAGGTTGAGAACACGAGATCGAGACACCAAGGTTGCATACAAGAAGGTTCAAGACACCAAGGGTGAAAGCAAGGGTCCAAGAGCACCATGGAGAATCACAGTAATTCACCTTTACCTGGAGTCTCATTCGAGCAAGAGTTAGAGATTATGAACCAAGAACTTCACGCACTTCAACAAACCATACAAGGACGTTATGCTATGCTTCAATTCGACGGAGGAAAAGATGGCCGCTTTGTCTTATCATGCCTATCCCTATTCAACGATTTCTTTTCCGATGGGTTATATTCAGAAAATCAGAAAATTGAGTTTGCCACCAATTATTTGGTAGGACTAGCGCAGTTATGGTGGAATGATCTTTCTCGTCGTGCAGATTGTCCACGCACCTGGAAGGCTTTTCAAGAAGAGTTTAAAGATTCATTCTTACCTTTACAGTTTACCTTACCTGTTTGATAATTGTGATGTATTTACATATTGAATTTAGTCTATAGGGGCATATTACCTTTAATTTTTGAGATTTTGGTTTACTCCTATGGAAAGATATCTCCGATCTCTTTATAGAGTGGCTATCACATATCTTTTGAGCTTCTCTTCCAAGATCAAAAGAATTTGGACTTTACCCATTCATCCTGAAGGCATATTGTCATGCTATTATGATAAACGGGTGGATCATCTTCAGCACGTGCACACATCGGCAAATTACTTTGTAACCATCCAGATACGTTTCTTGTCAATTTATATGCATAGTTGTCTTCTTTTTGCATCCACTTACATTTTGGACATGCATGTTTTGCATCGTACATGGAATATATGCATCGTTTAAACATGGTTTGTCTTGTATGGTACATGAATTCTTATTGCAGGGACAGATATGTATTTTATTGCAGGTTAGCGAGGAGAAAAAAATACATATGTCAGGGTGTGTAATCCCCTTTTGGTCTCTTTATGTATCATGGAAATTGTTTGTCGGAAATTTTCCGGTTTTCAAAATCACACCGTTATGCTGCCGAAATTTTTACAAAATTCATATGCACATGCATTCAAGTATAAATTCATGATTAGAAAATTAATTATTATTTTATCATATCCAGATATTCATTTTTGTCATCACTTTTGGATTACATTTTTGACTTAAATCCTGTATATCATACCCCAACACATTAATGTAACAGCTCCATGAACATTTCCATGCATGTATTTTTACATGGCACATGCCTATTTTCTTTATTCAGTAATGAAACACGTGACTGGCCATCCATGTTTATTCTTTTATCACCTGAGGTCAGTTGCTTGTTCAACTGAAGGGCATGTTATACCTTATGGAAAATGTTGAACAATGCATTGTTGGATTGTAACATGGAATATGTTAGCCAATGCATTGTTGGATTGAAATATCGAATGCCAATGCATTGTTGGATTGTAACATGAAATATGTTAGCCAATGCATTGTTGGATTGAAATATCGAATAGCCAATGCATTGTTGGATTGAAATATCGAATAGCCAATGCATTGTTGAATTGTAACATGGAATATGTTAGCCAATGCATTGTTGGATTGAAATATCGAATGCCAATGCATTGTTGGATTGTAACATGAAATATGTTGGCCAATGCATTGTTGGATTGTACAGTAATATGGAATATGTTGAACACTACATTATAATTGTTAGAGTGTTGCATTATTTTATCAATTGAGGTCAGTTGCTTGTCAACTTAGAGGCATGTTGTATATTATTGAACAATGTATTGTTAAAGTGTTAACTGTTGTCAGGATCTTACTCACGCGCATATAGAGATTACGGACACAGAAAACACACAGAGAATAGACGCAACAAGAGACGAGACACAACGCAGTATTTGGTGCAATCTCCCCCCACGCACTCTGTTTCGACAGTCCACAGAGTGCATGTATTTATAGGACTTTTGATTACGTCGAAAATAGTGGTTACATGAGGGCGGCTTCGAAAAGCAGGCGTGAAACTAAAAGTTGGTAACTTTTACAGAAAGCCATTACTTTGAATAATAGAAACTGCGGTCTACAACGACCCTTATTCTAACCATTACTTTTCTAACAATAGAACCTTCTACGCAGGTTTATTTACAAAATAAATAATAATTATTCGGATTATTGATGTCCACCCTTTCACGCCTTGCACGCTCCTCACGAACATTTTTAATTGCACCTTTGCAATCTTATGATGTTATACTAGGTATGCCTTTTTGTCACCATTATAACCCACGTATTGACTACCATACTCATACCTTTAAGTTTGTTTTCAAAGGTCAAATCATTACTTTGTCTGCACGGCATGATTTCCAGCCATTTCCATTGATTAGTCACACTCAAGCAAAGCGTGCATTTAGGAAAGGATTTAACTCATGCATTGTTTTTGTTAATGTCATCAATGATTATACTCATACACTTTAAGATGCATATAAACCTTTCATGAGTACTTATAAGGATTGTTTTATGTCTGAATATCCCTCTGAACTACCACCATCTCGAGGATCCTTTGACCATAGCATAGACTTAGTCCCTGGTAGTTCTCCTCCTCATAAAGCACCTTATAGACATGGCCCATTACATCAAAAGGAAATAGAAAATCAAGTAAAAGACCTACTACAAAAAGGACTTATAAGGCCTAGTTCTTCCCCATTTGGAGCACCCGTTCTCTTAGTAGAGAAGAAGAATAAAACTTATCGAATGTGCATTGATTATAGAGCCCTTAACAAGATCACGATCAAGAATAGATACCCTATTCCTCGAATAGATGATCTCTTAGATAAGTTACGAGGAGCTCGTGTCTTTAGTAAAATTGATCTTAAATCGGGTTACCATCAGATTCGTATGACACAAAGTGATATTTTAAAGACTGCATTTAGAACTCAAAATGGCCATTATGAATTTATGGTAATGCCCTTTGGACTCACTAATGCCCCTGCTACATTTGCGCGAATGATGAATAATATTTTTCTTGATTACCAAGCTTTTGTTCTTGTATTCTTTGATGACATACTAGTTTACAGTAAGAATGATAGTGAACATGAAAAGCATCTTGAAACAGTTTTTCATTTGTTACAAGAAAACACACTTTATGCTAATCCTGAAAAGAGTTATTTCTTTCACCGTAAGCTAGAATATTTAGGACATATTATTTCAAGTGAAGGTGTGCATGTGGATCCGAAAAAGATTAGAGTTATCATAGAATGGCTTACACCACAATCAGTCAATGATGTTCGTTCTTTTCTTGGGTTGGCTAGTTTCTATAGGAAGTTTGTTCGAAATTTTTCTTATTTAGCATTGCCTCTTACTTTGTTGTTGAAAAAGAAAATAAAATTTGCATGGGGATTTACCCAACAACAGTCCTTTGACAAACTTAAACATGCACTTTCACATGCACCTGTTTTACAATTACCTGATTTCTCACAACCCTTTCATGTTGTTACTGATGCTAGCGGTTCAGGAATAGGTGCTGTTCTGATGCAAAATGACCATCCCATTGCATTTGAGAGTAGAAAGCTTAAACCCTCAGAACAGAATTATAGTACGTATGATAAAGAACTGTTAGCAGTTGTGCATGCTTTGCGAATTTGGAAACACTATCTTATGGGCTCTGAAGTATTAATCAAAACCGATCAACAGGCTATTAAGCATTTATTAAGTCAGCCCTTAATCTCTGATAGACATCTTAAATGGGCATCATTCATTCAAAATTTCCAAAAATTAAAATTGTCTCTTGGAGTTGTACTCAAGTCTCTCTCTCTCTCTTTCTTTGGTACTTGTGCAGGGCGCTCGCGGCAATTTCCAGGATGGACCCAACAAAGAATCAAGTGTAACTTTCAATCCGTAGATCGGATTGAGGCGTGTAATATACCGTTGGAAAGCTCTCGGAACGAACTTTCCAATGAGCTACCTTGCAAGTGTGAAATCCTTGGTAATCTTTGGGTGGCGCTTGATTGAGTGTTCAAGATACCAAGCAAGGTTGAGAACACGGGATCGAGACACCAAGGTTGCAAACAAGAAGGTTCAATACACCAAGGTTGAGAGCAAGGGTCCAAGAGCACCATGGAGGATCACAGTAATTCACCTTTACCTGGAGTTTCATTCGAGCAAGAGTTAGAGATTATGAACCAAGAACTTCAAGCACTTCAACAAGCCATACATGGACGTTATGCTATGCTTCAATTCGACGGACGAAAAGATGGCCGCTTTGTCTTATCATGGCTATCCCTATTCAACGATTTCTTTTCAGATGGGTTATATTCAGAAAATAAGAAAATTGAGTTTGCCACCAATTATTTGGTGGGACGAGCGCAGTTATGGTGGAATGATCTTTCTCGTCGTGCAGATTGTCCACGCACCTGGAAGGCTTTTCAAGAAGAGTTTAAAGATTCATTCTTACCTTTACAGTTTACCATACATGTTTGATAATTGTGATGTATTTACATATTGAATTTAGTCTATAGGAGCATATTACCTTTAATTTTTGAGATTTTGTTTTACTGCTATGGAAAGATATCTCCGATCTCTTTATAGAGTGGCTATAACATATCTTTTGAGCTTCTCTTCCAAGATCAAAAGAATTTGGACTTTACCCATTCATCATCAAACAAACTTTTTTTTAATCATCTTTTCATAGCCTCGATTCCTGAAGGCATATTGTCATGCTATTATGATAAAGGGGTGGATCATCTTCAGCACCTGCACTCATCGGCAAATTACTTTGTAACCATCCAGATACGTTTCTTGTCAATTTATATGCATAGTTGTCTTCTTTTTGCATCCACTTACATTTTGGACATGCATGTTTTGCATCGTACATGGAATATACACATCGTTTAAACATGGTTTGTCTTGTATGGTACATGAATTCTTATTGCAGGGACAGGTATGTATTTTATTGCAGGTTAGCGAGGAGAAAAAAATACATATGTCAGGGTGTGTAATCCCCTTTTGGTCTCTTTATGTATCATGGAAATTGTTTGTCGGAAATTTTCCGGTTTTCAAAATCACGCCGTTATGCTGCCGAAATTTTTACAAAATTCATATGCACATGCATTCAAGGATAAATTCATGATTCGAAAGTTAATTATTATTTTATCATATCCAGATATTCATTTTTGTCATCACTTTTGGATTACATTTTTGACTTAAATCCTGTACCACAAATACATTAATGTACCAGCTCCATGAACATTTCCATGCATGTATTATTACATGGCACATGCCTATTTTCTTTATTCAGTGATGAAACATGTGACTGGCCATCCATGTTTATTCTTTTATCACCTGAGGTCAGTTGCTTGTTCAATTGAGGGGCATGTTATACCTTATGGAAAATGTTGAACAATGCATTGTTGGATTGTAACATGAAATATGTTAGCCAATGCATTGTTGGATTGAAATATGGAATAGCCAATGCATTGTTGAATTGTAACATGGAATATGTTAGCCAATGCATTGTTGGATTGAAATATCGAATGCCAATGCATTGTTGGATTGTAACATGAAATATGTTGGCCAATGCATTGTTGGATTGTAACAGTAATATGGAATATGTTGAACACTGCATTATAATTGTTAGAGTGTTCAATTATTTTATCAACTGAGGTCAGTTGCTTGTCAACTGAGAGGCATGTTGTATATTATTGAACAAGGCATTGTTAAAATGTTAAATTATTAATGTATTAATATGTTTTTGATGTTTTTGATATAGCAGCTGAAGGTTCGTGAGGAGCGTGCAAGGCGTGAAAGGGCGGACATCAATAATCTGAATAATTATTATTTATTTTGTAAATAAACCTACGTAGAAGGTTCTATTGTTAGAAAAGTATTGGTTAGAATAAGGGTCGTTGTAGACTGCAGTTTCTATTATTCAAAGTAATGGCTTTCTGTAAAAGTTACCAACTTTTAGTTTCACGCCTGCTTTTCGAAGACGCCCTCTTGTAACCACTCTTTTTGACGTAATCAAAAGTCCTATAAATACATGCACTCTGTGGACGGTCGAAACAAAGCGCATGGGGGGAGATTGCACCCAATACTGCGTTGTGTCTCGTCTCTTGTTGCGTCTATTGTCTTTGTGTTTTTCTGCATTCGTAACCTCTGTTTGAAGCTTGAGCAAGATCCTGACGATTGATGTCCGCCCTTTCACGCCTTGCACGCTCCTCACGAACCTTCAGCTGCTATATCAAAAACATCAAAAACATATTAATACATTAATAATTTAACATTTTAACAATGCCTTGTTCAATAATATACAACATGCCTCTCAGTTGACAAGCAATTGACCTTAGTTGATAAAATAATTTAACACTCTAATAATTACAATACATTGTTCAACATATTCCATGTTACTGTTACAATCCAACAATGCATTGGCCAACATATTCTATGTTACAATCCAACAACGCATTGGCTATTCCATATTTCAATCCAAAAATGCATTGGCTAACATATTCCATGTTACAATCCAACAATGCATTGGCTAACATATTCCATGTTACAATCCAACAATGCATTGGCCAACATATTTCATGTTACAATCCAACAATGCATTGGCTATTTGATATTTCAATCCAACAATGCATTGGCTATTCCATATTTCAATCCAACAATGCATTGTTCAACATATTCCATAAGGTATAACATGCCCCTCAGTTGAACAAGCAACTGACCTCAGTTGATAAAAGAATAAACATGGATGGCCAGTCACATGTTTCATCACTGAATAAAGAAAATAGGCATGTGCCATGTAAAAATACATGCATGGAAATGTTCATGGAGCTGTTACATTAATGTGTTTGTGTATGATATGCAGAAATTAAGTGGTCATAATGAGGTGTTAATTGTGTTTTATGTATCCATTGACATTCTTCAATAGAGTGATTTTTGTACTTAACCAAATATCGATGATATTGAGTACCTATGCGTGTAGTAGTGACATCATGATCAATGATTTTCTCAGGAACTAAGATTTCAGATTGTTCTTCAATTAAAGGAGGATCATCAAGAAGTGGAGCAAGTGGTAAAGTTCCTTTAAAGGGTTTAAGTAAGCTAATATGAAAAGAATTATGTATAGTCCAATGGGATGGAATATCTAATCGAAATGAATTATCATTAATTTTTTCTATAATGCGAAGCGGTCCATAATAGCGTGGTGCAAGTTTAATTTTAGGATGCTGCAAAATATTTTTGAGACGTCTTTTAATTATTTCGCAACCATACAAAATCATTTTCCCTGAATTCTTTGGCTAATCGTTTAGTATTGATAATACGTGTATATCGCTCTTGACTTTTCCTAATGTGCTCGTGAACATCATGAAGTATAGAAACGTGATCTTGAGCAATAGAATCAGCCATCGGAATGTCGGTTTGGGTGAGGGACATGGTTATTCAAAACAACGGAATTAGAAGGAAAACGGCTAAGAGCATTAGCTACGACATTAGCTTTACCAGGTTGATATTGTATCATGGGTTGGAAATTTTGAATGAATGATGCCCATTTAAGATGTCTATCAGAGATTAACAGTGGTATCAGAGCTCTGCACGCGTCAATACAGAGGGTTCCGTTCTCTGTTCTCTGTTCTCTATTCGCGATTCCGATTCCAATTTCGTCTTCGTTTCCGTCTCCGTCTCCGCGTTCGCGATTCCGATTCCGATTCCGTCTCCGTTTCCTGTTTCCTGTTTCCTGTTTCTGTTTTTAATTCTGATTCTGATCCAGAACCAGAACCTACGCCTTCACCTACGTCTTCACCTACGTCTTCTCCTTCGGCTTACTCCAAGGCGTCGACTAAGGCAAAGAGCTTAGGCAATAACTTAGGCAATACATTGGCACCCAAGGCTCCCTTGGCGACCGTTGGCAACCGTTGGCTACGCGCGAGACAATTTTAATTTTTGAGTGGTAATAGAGAGGTTTAGAGTCCTTAAGGTAGGAGGATTTGAACCCACAACCTCCTACTTTCAAGGGAAGTACTTTGACCACTCCACCATCTCTTGGAATTGTTATTCAAGCTCTCTTTCTTTGGTACTTGTGTAAGGCGCTGGTGGCAATTTCAAGGATGGACCCAACAAAGAATTAAGTGTAAGTTTCCATCCGTAGGTCGGATTGAGGCGTATAATATACCGTTGGAAAGCTCTCAGAACGAACTTTCCAATGAGCTAGCTTGGAAGTGTGAATTCATTCAAAATCCTTGGTTGGCCCTTGATTGAGTGTTCAAGATACTAAGCAAGGTTGAGAACACGAGATCGAGACACTAAGGTTGCAAACAAGAAGGTTCAAGACACCAAGGCTGAAAGCAAGGGTCCAAGAGCACCATGGAGAATCACAGTAATTCACCTTTACCTGGAGTCTCATTCGAGCAAGAGTTAGAGATTATGAACCAAGAACTTCACGCACTTCAACAAACCATACAAGGACGTTATGCTATGCTTCAATTCGACGGACGAAAAGATGGCCGCTTTGTCTTATCATGCCTATCCCTATTCAACGATTTCTTTTCCGATGGGTTATATTCAGAAAATCAGAAAATTGAGTTTGCCACCAATTATTTGGTAGGACTAGCGCAGTTATGGTGGAATGATCTTTCTCGTCGTGCAGATTGTCCACGCACCTGGAAGGCTTTTCAAGAAGAGTTTAAAGATTCATTCTTACCTTTACAGTTTACCTTACCTGTTTGATAATTGTGATGTATTTACATATTGAATTTAGTCTATAGGGGCATATTACCTTTAATTTTTGAGATTTTGTTTTACTCCTATGGAAAGATATCTCCGATCTCTTTATAGAGTGGCTATCACATATCTTTTGAGCTTCTCTTCCAAGATCAAAAGAATTTGGACTTTACCCATTCATCCTGAAGGCATATTGTCATGCTATTATGATAAACGGGTGGATCATCTTCAGCACGTGCACACATCGGCAAATTACTTTGTAACCATCCAGATACGTTTCTTGTCAATTTATATGCATAGTTGTCTTCTTTTTGCATCCACTTACATTTTGGACATGCATGTTTTGCATCGTACATGGAATATACGCATCGTTTAAACATGGTTTGTCTTGTATGGTACATGAATTCTTATTGTAGGGACAGATATGTATTTTATTGCAGGTTAGCGAGGAGAAAAAAATACATATGTCAGGGTGTGTAATCCCCTTTTGGTCTCTTTATGTATCATGGAAATTGTTTGTCGGAAATTTTCCGGTTTTCAAAATCACACCGTTATGCTGCCGAAATTTTTACAAAATTTATATGCACATGCATTCAAGTATAAATTCATGATTAGAAAATTAATTATTATTTTATCATATCCAGATATTCATTTTTGTCATCACTTTTGGATTACATTTTTGACTTAAATCCTGTATATCATACCCCAACACATTAATGTAACAGCTCCATGAACATTTCCATGCATGTATTTTTACATGGCACATGCCTATTTTCTTTATTCAGTGATGAAACACGTGACTGGCCATCCATGTTTATTCTTTTATCACCTGAGGTCAGTTGCTTGTTCAACTGAAGGGCATGTTATACCTTATGGAAAATGTTGAACAATGCATTGTTGGATTGTAACATGGAATATGTTAGCCAATGCATTGTTGGATTGAAATATCGAATGCCAATGCATTGTTGGATTGTAACATGAAATATGTTAGCCAATGCATTGTTGGATTGAAATATCGAATAGCCAATGCATTGTTGGATTGAAATATCGAATAGCCAATGCATTGTTGAATTGTAACATGGAATATGTTAGCCAATGCATTGTTGGATTGAAATATCGAATGCCAATGCATTGTTGGATTGTAACATGAAATATGTTGGCCAATGCATTGTTGGATTGTACAGTAATATGGAATATGTTGAACAGTGCATTATAATTGTTAGAGTGTTGCATTATTTTATCAATTGAGGTCAGTTGCTTGTCAACTGAGAGGCATGTTGTATATTATTGAACAATGTATTGTTAAAGTGTTAACTGTTGTCAGGATCTTACTCACGCGCATATAGAGATTACGGACACAGAAAACACACAGAGAATAGACGCAACAAGAGACGAGACACAACGCAGTATTGGGTGCAATCTCCCCCCACGCACTCTGTTTCGACAGTCCACAGAGTGCATGTATTTATAGGACTTTTGATTACGTCGAAAATAGTGGTTACATGAGGGCGGCTTCGAAAAGCAGGCGTGAAACTAAAAGTTGGTAACTTTTACAGAAAGCCATTACTTTGAATAATAGAAACTGCGGTCTACAACGACTTTTATTCTAACCATTACTTTTCTAACAATAGAACCTTCTACGCAGGTTTATTTACAAAATAAATAATAATTATTCGGATTATTGATGTCCACCCTTTCACGCCTTGCACGCTCCTCACGAACATTTTTAATTGCACCTTTGCAATCTTATGATGTTATACTAGGTATGCCTTTTCGTCACCATTATAACCCACGTATTGACTACCATACTCATACCTTTAAGTTTGTTTTCAAAGGTCAAATCATTACTTTGTCTGCACGGCATGATTTCCAGCCATTTCCATTGATTAGTCACACTCAAGCAAAGCGTGCATTTAGGAAAGGATTTAACTCATGCATTGTTTTTGTTAATGTCATCAATGATTATACTCATACACTTTAAGATGCATATAAACCTTTCATGAGTACTTATAAGGATTGTTTTATGTCTGAATATCCCTCTGAACTACCACCATCTCGAGGATCCTTTGACCATAGCATAGACTTAGTCCCTGGTAGTTCTCCTCCTCATAAAGCACCTTATAGACATGGCCCATTACATCAAAAGGAAATAGAAAATCAAGTAAAAGACCTACTACAAAAAGGACTTATAAGGCCTAGTTCTTCCCCATTTGGAGCACCCGTTCTCTTAGTAGAGAAGAAGAATAAAACTTATCGAATGTGCATTGATTATAGAGCCCTTAACAAGATCACGATCAAGAATAGATACCCTATTCCTCGAATAGATGATCTCTTAGATAAGTTACGAGGAGCTCGTGTCTTTAGTAAAATTGATCTTAAATCGGGTTACCATCAGATTCGTATGACACAAAGTGATATTTTAAAGACTGCATTTAGAACTCAAAATGGCCATTATGAATTTATGGTAATGCCCTTTGGACTCACTAATGCCCCTGCTACATTTGCGCGAATGATGAATAATATTTTTCTTGATTACCAAGCTTTTGTTCTTGTATTCTTTGATGACATACTTGTTTACAGTAAGAATGATAGTGAACATGAAAAGCATCTTGAAACAGTTTTTCATTTGTTACAAGAAAACACACTTTATGCTAATCCTGAAAAGAGTTATTTCTTTCACCGTAAGCTAGAATATTTAGGACATATTATTTCAAGTGAAGGTGTGCATGTGGATCCGAAAAAGATTAGAGTTATCATAGAATGGCTTACACCACAATCAGTCAATGATGTTCGTTCTTTTCTTGGGTTGGCTAGTTTCTATAGGAAGTTTGTTCGAAATTTTTCTTATTTAGCATTGCCTCTTACTTTGTTGTTGAAAAAGAAAATAAAATTTGCATGGGGATTTACCCAACAACAGTCCTTTGACAAACTTAAACATGCACTTTCACATGCACCTGTTTTACAATTACCTGATTTCTCACAACCCTTTCATGTTGTTACTGATGCTAGCGGTTCAGGAATAGGTGCTGTTCTGATGCAAAATGACCATCCCATTGCATTTGAGAGTAGAAAGCTTAAACCCTCAGAACAGAATTATAGTACGTATGATAAAGAACTGTTAGCAGTTGTGCATGCTTTGCGAATTTGGAAACACTATCTTATGGGCTCTGAAGTATTAATCAAAACCGATCAACAGGCTATTAAGCATTTATTAAGTCAGCCCTTAATCTCTGATAGACATCTTAAATGGGCATCATTCATTCAAAATTTCCAAAAATTAAAATTGTCTCTTGGAGTTGTACTCAAGTCTCTCTCTCTCTCTTTCTTTGGTACTTGTGCAGGGCGCTCGCGGCAATTTCCAGGATGGACCCAACAAAGAATCAAGTGTAACTTTCAATCCGTAGATCGGATTGAGGCGTGTAATATACCGTTGGAAAGCTCTCGGAACGAACTTTCCAATGAGCTAGCTTGCAAGTGTGAAATCCTTGGTAATCTTTGGGTGGCGCTTGATTGAGTGTTCAAGATACCAAGCAAGGTTGAGAACACGGGATCGAGACACCAAGGTTGCAAACAAGAAGGTTCAATACACCAAGGTTGAGAGCAAGGGTCCAAGAGCACCATGGAGGATCACAGTAATTCACCTTTACCTGGAGTTTCATTCGAGCAAGAGTTAGAGATTATGAACCAAGAACTTCAAGCACTTCAACAAGCCATACATGGACGTTATGCTATGCTTCAATTCGACGGACGAAAAGATGGCCGCTTTGTCTTATCATGGCTATCCCTATTCAACGATTTCTTTTCAGATGGGTTATATTCAGAAAATAAGAAAATTGAGTTTGCCACCAATTATTTGGTGGGACGAGCGCAGTTATGGTGGAATGATCTTTCTCGTCGTGCAGATTGTCCACGCACCTAGAAGGCTTTTCAAGAAGAGTTTAAAGATTCATTCTTACCTTTACAGTTTACCTTACATGTTTGATAATTGTGATGTATTTACATATTGAATTTAGTCTATAGGAGCATATTACCTTTAATTTTTGAGATTTTGTTTTACTGCTATGGAAAGATATCTCCGATCTCTTTATAGAGTGGCTATAACATATCTTTTGAGCTTCTCTTCCAAGATCAAAAGAATTTGGACTTTACCCATTCATCATCAAACAAACTTTTTTTTAATCATCTTTTCATAGCCTCGATTCCTGAAGGCATATTGTCATGCTATTATGATAAAGGGGTGGATCATCTTCAGCACCTGCACTCATCGGCAAATTACTTTGTAACCATCCAGATACGTTTCTTGTCAATTTATATGCATAGTTGTCTTCTTTTTGCATCCACTTACATTTTGGACATGCATGTTTTGCATCGTACATGGAATATACACATCGTTTAAACATGGTTTGTCTTGTATGGTACATGAATTCTTATTGCAGGGACAGGTATGTATTTTATTGCAGGTTAGCGAGGAGAAAAAAATACATATGTCAGGGTGTGTAATCCCCTTTTGGTCTCTTTATGTATCATGGAAATTGTTTGTCGGAAATTTTCCGGTTTTCAAAATCACGCCGTTATGCTGCCGAAATTTTTACAAAATTCATATGCACATGCATTCAAGGATAAATTCATGATTCGAAAGTTAATTATTATTTTATCATATCTAGATATTCATTTTTGTCATCACTTTTGGATTACATTTTTGACTTAAATCCTGTACCACAAATACATTAATGTACCAGCTCCATGAACATTTCCATGCATGTATTATTACATGGCACATGCCTATTTTCTTTATTCAGTGATGAAACATGTGACTGGCCATCCATGTTTATTCTTTTATCACCTGAGGTCAGTTGCTTGTTCAACTGAGGGGCATGTTATACCTTATGGAAAATGTTGAACAATGCATTGTTGGATTGTAACATGAAATATGTTAGCCAATGCATTGTTGGATTGAAATATGGAATAGCCAATGCATTGTTGAATTGTAACATGGAATATGTTAGCCAATGCATTGTTGGATTGAAATATCGAATGCCAATGCATTGTTGGATTGTAACATGAAATATGTTGGCCAATGCATTGTTGGATTGTAACAGTAATATGGAATATGTTGAACACTGCATTATAATTGTTAGAGTGTTCAATTATTTTATCAACTGAGGTCAGTTGCTTGTCAATTGAGAGGCATGTTGTATATTATTGAACAAGGCATTGTTAAAATGTTAAATTATTAATGTATTAATATGTTTTTGATATAGCAGCTGAAGGTTCGTGAGGAGCGTGCAAGGCGTGAAAGGGCGGACATCAATAATCTGAATAATTATTATTTATTTTGTAAATAAACCTACGTAGAAGGTTCTATTGTTAGAAAAGTATTGGTTAGAATAAGGGTCGTTGTAGACTGCAGTTTCTATTATTCAAAGTAATGGCTTTCTGTAAAAGTTACCAACTTTTAGTTTCACGCCTGCTTTTCGAAGACGCCCTCTTGTAACCACTCTTTTTGACGTAATCAAAAGTCCTATAAATACATGCACTCTGTGGACGGTCGAAACAAAGTGCATGGGGGGAGATTGCACCCAATACTGCGTTGTGTCTCGTCTCTTGTTGCGTCTATTCTCTGTGTGTTTTTCTGCATTCGTAACCTCTGTTTGAAGCTTGAGCAAGATCCTGACGATTGATGTCCGCCCTTTCACGCCTTGCACGCTCCTCACGAACCTTCAGCTGCTATATCAAAAACATCAAAAACATATTAATACATTAATAATTTAACATTTTAACAATGCCTTGTTCAATAATATACAACATGCCTCTCAGTTGACAAGCAATTGACCTTAGTTGATAAAATAATTTAACACTCTAATAATTACAATACATTGTTCAACATATTCCATGTTACTGTTACAATCCAACAATGCATTGGCCAACATATTCTATGTTACAATCCAACAATGCATTGGCTATTCCATATTTCAATCCAACAATGCATTGGCTAACATATTCCATGTTACAATCCAACAATGCATTGGCTAACATATTCCATGTTACAATCCAACAATGCATTGGCCAACATATTTCATGTTACAATCCAACAATGCATTGGCTATTTGATATTTCAATCCAACAATGCATTGGCTATTCCATATTTCAATCCAACAATGCATTGTTCAACATATTCCATAAGGTATAACATGCCCCTCAGTTGAACAAGCAACTGACCTCAGTTGATAAAAGAATAAACATGGATGGCCAGTCACATGTTTCATCACTGAATAAAGAAAATAGGCATGTGCCATGTAAAAATACATGCATGGAAATGTTCATGGAGCTGTTACATTAATGTGTTTGTGTATGATATGCAGAAATTAAGTGGTCATAATGAGGTGTTAATTGTGTTTTATGTATCCATTGACATTCTTCAATAGAGTGATTTTTGTACTTAACCAAATATCGATGATATTGAGTACCTGTGCGTGTAGTAGTGACATCATGATCAATGATTTTCTCAGGAACTAAGATTTCAGATTGTTCTTCAATTAAAGGAGGATCATCAAGAAGTGGAGCAAGTGGTAAAGTTCCTTTAAAGGGTTTAAGTAAGCTAATATGAAAAGAATTATGTATAGTCCAATGGGATGGAATATCTAATCGAAATGAAGTATCATTAATTTTTTCTATAATGCGAAACGGTCCATAATAGCGTGGTGCAAGTTTAATTTTAGGATGCTGCAAAATATTTTTGAGACGTCTTTTAATTATTCGCAACCATACAAAATCATTTTCCCTGAATTCTTTGGCTAATCGTTTAGTATTGATAATACGTGTATATCGCTCTTGACTTTTCCTAATGTGCTCGTGAACATCATGAAATATAGAAACGTGATCTTGAGCAATAGAATCAGCCATCGGAATGTCGGTTTGGGTGAGGGACATGGGAGTGGGAAGCTTTTTACCAAAAACTATTTCAAAAGGTGCACGACCAGTAGTGGTATGTGAAGTGTTATTGTAAGCAAATTGAAGCAATGGCAACTTTTCATCCCAGTTATTAGGATTATCTAATGAATAACAACGCAATAAATCAAGAATAGTACTATTTGTAGCCTCACTTTGTCCATTACTTTCAGGATGAAATGCAGAGCTAAAATCTATTTTAGAACCAAAATCTTGAAATAAGGCAACCCAAAAATGATTGCAAAACCTAACATCACGATCAGATAACATTACTTTAGGAAACCCATGATGTGGAAAAATGCATTTAATGAATAATTTTGCAGCTTGAGGTGTAGTCAAAGTTTTTCTACATGGAATGAAATATGCATATTTACTAAACCTATCAACTATTGTCCAAATCATATCATTATGTGATGAAGTGATAGGAAGACCTGTGATAAAATCCATAGAGATTTGTTCCCATGGTTCATTTGGAATAGGAAGGGGCATTAATAATCCAAATGGTTTACCATGATGACGTTTGACACGCTGACATACAATGCATTGAGAAACATAATGTGCAATGTCTTTTTCCATGTGTGGCCAAAAGAAGAAATCTTTGCAAGCAAAAATGGTGCTTTGTATGCCTCTATGACCCATGTAAGATGGTTCATGCATTTCTTTAATGACAAAATCTTTAAAAGCTTGGGTTATGCACAATCTATGTTGAAAATAGAGAAAACCATTATGAAATGTATAATGTTCATCAGATAAAGATGCAGCATTGTTGAAGTCATGCCATGCACGTGAAAAATACAAATCAGATGCATAAGTGGAAACCATGTCTTGAAAAGAATGAATTTGAATGGCAGAAATATTATTCAAAACAACGGAATTCGAAGGAAAACGGCTAAGAGCATCAGCTACGACATTAGCTTTACCAGGTTGATATTGTATCATGGGTTGGAAATTTTGAATGAATGATGCCCATTTAAGATGTCTATCAGAGATTAAGGGTTGACTTAATAAATGCTTAATAGCCTGTTGATCGGTTTTGATTAATACTTCAGAGCCCATAAGATAGTGTTTCCAAATTCGCAAAGCATGCACAACTGCTAACAGTTCTTTATCATACGTACTATAATTCTGTTATGAGGGTTTAAGCTTTTTACTCTCAAATGCAATGGCATGGTCATTTTGCATCAGAACAGCACCTATTCCTGAACCGCTAGCATCAGTAACAACATGAAAGGGTTGTGAGAAATCAGGTAATTGTAAAACAGGTGCATGTGAAAGTGCATGTTTAAGTTTGTCAAAGGACTGTTGTTGGGTAAATCCCCATGCAAATTTTATTTTCTTTTTCAACAACAAAGTAAGAGGCAATGCTAAATAAGAAAAATTTCGAACAAACTTCCTATAGAAACTAGCCAACCCAAGAAAAGAAGGAACATCATTGACTGATTGTGGTGTAGGCCATTCTATGATAACTCTAATCCTTTTCGGATCCACATGCACACCTTCACTTGAAATAATATGTCCTAAATATTCTAGCTTACGCTGAAAGAAATAACTCTTTTCAGGATTAGCATAAAGTGTGTTTTCTCGTAACAAATGAAAAACTGTTTCAAGATGCTTTTCATGTTCACTATCATTCTTACTGTAAATAAGTATGTCATCAAAGAATACAAGAACAAAAGCTTGGTAATCAAGAAAAATATTATTCATCATTCGCGCAAATGTAGTAGGGGCATTAGTAAGTCCAAAGGGCATTACCATAAATTCATAATGGCCATTTTGAGTTCTAAATGCAGTCTTAAATATATCACTTTGTGTCATATGAATCTGATGGTAACCCGATTTAAGATCAATTTTACTAAAGACACGAGCTCCTCGTAACTTATCTAAGAGATCATCTATTCGAGGAATAGGGTATCTATTCTTGATTGTGATCTTGTTAAGGGCTCTATAATCAATGCACATTCGATAAGTTTTATTCTTCTTCTCTACTAAGAGAACGGGTGCTCCAAATGGGGAAGAACTAGGCCTTATAAGTCCTTTTTGTAGTAGGTCTTTTACTTGATTTTCTATTTCCTTTTGATGTAATGGGCCATGTCTATAAGGTGCTTTATGAGGAGGAGAACTACCAGGGACTAAGTCTATGCTATGGTCAAAGGATCCTCGAGATGGTGGTAGTTCAGAGGGATATTACGACATAAAACAATCCTTATAAGTACTCATGAAAGAGTGGTTACAAGAGGGCGGCTTCGAAAAGCAGGCGTGAAACTAAAAGTTGATAACTTTTACGGAAAGCCATTGCTTTCAATAACAGAAACTACGGTCTTCAATGACCCTTATTCTGACCATTACTTTTCTAACAATAGAACCTTCTACGTAGGTTTATTTACAAAATAAATAATAATTATTCGGATTATTGATGTCCGCCCTTTCACGCCTTGCACGCTCCTTTTGAACCTTCAGCTGCTATATCAAAAACATCAAAAACATATTAATATATTAACACTTTAACAATACATTGTTCAATAATATACAACATGCCTCTCAGTTGACAAGCAATTGACCTCAGTTGATAAAATAATGCAACAAGTACCAAAGAAAAAGAGCTTGAATAACAATTCCAAGCGATAGTGGAGTGGTCAAAGTACTTCCCTTGAAAGTAGGAGGTTGTGGGTTCAAATCCTCCTACCTTAGGGACTCTAAACCTCTCTATTACCACTCAAAAATTAAAATTGTCTCTTGGAGTTGTACTCAAGTCTCTCTCTCTCTTTCTTTGGTACTTGTGCAAGGCGCTCGCGGCAATTTCCAGGATGGACCCAACAAAGAATCAAGTGTAACTTTCAATCCGTAGGTCGGATTGAGGCGTGTAATATACCGTTGGAAAGCTCTCGGAATGAACTTTCCAATGAACTAGCTTGCAAGTGTGAAATCCTTGGTAATCTTTGGGTGGCACTTGATTGAGTGTTCAAGATACCAAGCAAGGTTGAGAACACGGGATCGAGACACCAAGGTTGCAAACAAGAAGGTTCAATACACCAAGGTTGAGAGCAAGGGTCCAAGAGCACCATGGAGGATCACAGTAATTCACCTTTACCTGGAGTTTCATTCGAGCAAGAGTTAGAGATTATGAACCAAGAACTTCAAGCACTTCAACAAGCCATACGCGGACGTTATGCTATGCTTCAATTCGACGGACGAAAAGATGGCCGCTTTGTCTTATCATGGCTATCCCTATTCAACGATTTCTTTTCCGATGGGTTATATTCAGAAAATAGGAAAATTGAGTTTGCCACCAATTATTTGGTGGGACGAGCGCAGTTATGGTGGAATGATCTTTCTCGTCGTGCAGATTGTCCACGCACCTGGAAGGCTTTTCAAGAAGAGTTTAAAGATTCATTCTTACCTTTACAGTTTACCTTACATGTTTGATAATTGTGATGTATTTACATATTGAATTTAGTCTATAGGAGCATATTACCTTTAATTTTTGAGATTTTGTTTTACTGCTATGGAAAGATATCTCCGATCTCTTTATAGAGTGGCTATAACATATCTTTTGAGCTTCTCTTCCAAGATCAAAAGAATTTGGACTTTACCCATTCATCATCAAACAAACTTTTTTTTAATCATCTTTTCATAGCCTCGATTCCTGAAGGCATATTGTCATGCTATTATGATAAAGGGGTGGATCATCTTCAGCACCTGCACTCATCGGCAAATTACTTTGTAACCATCCAGATACGTTTCTTGTCAATTTATATGCATAGTTGTCTTCTTTTTGCATCCACTTACATTTTGGACATACATGTTTTGCATCGTACATGGAATATACACATCGTTTAAACATGGTTTGTCTTGTATGGTACATGAATTCTTATTGCAGGGACAGGTATGTATTTTATTGCAGGTTAGCGAGGAGAAAAAAATACATATGTTAGGGTGTGTAATCCCCTTTTGGTCTCTTTATGTATCATGGAAATTGTTTGTCGGAAATTTTCCGGTTTTCAAAATCACGCCGTTATGCTGCCGAAATTTTTACAAAATTCATATGCACATGCATTCAAGGATAAATTCATGATTCGAAAGTTAATTATTATTTTATCATATCCAGATATTCATTTTTGTCATCACTTTTGGATTACATTTTTGACTTCAATCCTGTACCACAAACACATTAATGTACCAGCTCCATGAACATTTCCATGCATGTATTATTACATGGCACATGCCTATTTTCTTTATTCAGTGATGAAACATGTGACTGGCCATCCATGTTTATTCTTTTATCACCTGAGGTCAGTTGCTTATTCAACTGAGGGGCATGTTATACCTTATGGAAAATATTGAACAATGCATTGTTGGATTGTAACATGAAATATGTTAGCCAATGCATTGTTGGATTGAAATATGGAATAGCCAATGCATTGTTGAATTGTAACATGGAATATGTTAGCCAATGCATTGTTGGATTGAAATATCGAATGCCAATGCATTGTTGGATTGTAACATGAAATATGTTGGCCAATGCATTGTTGGATTGTAACAGTAATATGGAATATGTTGAACACTGCATTATAATTGTTAGAGTGTTGAATTATTTTATCAACTGAGGTCAGTTGCTTGTCATATGAGAGGCATGTTGTATATTATTGAACAAGGCATTGTTAAAATGTTAAATTATTAATGTATTAATATGTTTTTGATGTTTTTGATATAGCAGCTGAATGTTCGTGAGGAGCGTGCAAGGTGTGAAAGGGCGGACATCAATTATCCGAATAATTATTATTTATTTTGTAAATAAACCTACCTAGAAGGTTCTATTGTTACAAAAGTACTGGTTAGAATAAGGATCGTTGTAGACCGCAGTTTCTATTATTCAAAGTAATGCGCCGCTTTCTGTAAAAGTTACCAACTTTTAGTTTCACGCCTGCTTTTTGAAGCCGCCCTCTTGTAACCACTCTTTTCGACGTAATCAAAAGTCCTATAAATACATGCACTCTGTGGACTGTCGAAACAGAGTGCATGGGGGGAGATTGCACCCAATACTGCGTTGTGTCTCGTCTCTTGTTGCGTCTATTCTCTGTGTGTTTTTCTGCATTCGTAACCTCTGTTTGAAGCGTGAGCAAGATCCTGACGATTGATGTCCGCCCTTTCACGCCTTGCACGCTCCTCACGAACCTTCAGTTGCTATATCAAAAACATCAGAAACATATTAATACATTAATAATTTAACATTTTAACAATGCCTTGTTCAATAGTATACAACATGCCTCTCAGTTGACAAGCAACTGACCTCAGTTGATAAAATAATTTAACACTCTAATAATTACAATACATTGTTCAACATATTCCATGTTACTGTTACAATCCAACAATGCATTGGCCAACATATTCTATGTTACAATCCAACAATGCATTGGCTATTCCATATTTCAATCCAACAATGCATTGGCTAACATATTCCATGTTGCAATCCAACAATGCATTGGCTAACATATTCCATGTTACAATCCAACAATGCATTGGCCAACATATTTCATGTTACAATCCAACAATGCATTGGCTATTTGATATTTCAATCCAACAATGCATTGGCTATTCCATATTTCAATCCAACAATGCATTGTTCAACATATTTCATAAGGTATAACATGCCCCTCAGTTGAACAAGCAACTGACCTCAGTTGATAAAAGAATAAACATGGGTGGCCAGTCACATGTTTCATCACTGAATAAAGAAAATAGGCATGTGCCATGTAAAAATACATGCATGGAAATGTTCATGGAGCTGTTACATTAATGTGTTTGTGTATGATATGCAGAAATTAAGTGGTCATAATGAGGTGTTAATTGTGTTTTATGTATCCATTGACATTCTTCAATAGAGTGATTTTTGTATTTAACCAAATATCGATGATATTGAGTACCTGTGCGTATAGTAGTGACATCATGATCAATGATTTTCTCAGGAACTAAGATTTCAGATTGTTCTTCAATTAAAGGAGGATCATCAAGAAGTGGAGCAAGTGGTAAAGTTCCTTTAAAGGGTTTAAGTAAGCTAATATGAAAAGAATTATGTATAGTCCAATGGGATGGAATATCTAATCGAAATGAATTATCATTAATTTTTTCTATAATGCGAAACAGTCCATAATAGCGTGGTGCAAGTTTAATTTTAGGATGCTGCAAAATATTTTTGAGACGTCTTTTAATTATTCGCAACCATACAAAATCATTTTCCCTGAATTCTTTGGCTAATCGTTTAGTATTGATAATACGTGTATATCGCTCTTGACTTTTCCTAATGTGCTCGTGAACATCATGAAGTATAGAAACGTGATCTTGAGCAATAGAATCAGCCATGGGAATGTCGGTTTGGGTGAGGGACATGGTTATTCAAAACAACGGAATTAGAAGGAAAACGGCTAAGAGCATTAGCTACGACATTAGCTTTACCAGGTTGATATTGTATTATGGGTTGGAAATTTTGAATGAATGATGCCCATTTAAGATGTCTATCAGAGATTAACAGTGGTATCAGAGCTCTGCACGCGTCAATACAGAGGGTTCCGTTCTCTGTTCTCTGTTCGCGATTCCGATTCCAATTTCGTCTTCGTTTCCGTCTCTGTCTCCGCGTTCGCGATTCCGATTCCGATTCCGTCTCTGTTTCCTGTTTCCTGTTTCCTGTTTCTGTTTTTTATTCTGATTCTGATCCAGAACCAGAACCTACGCCTTCACCTACGTCTTCACCTACGTCTTCTCCTTCGGCTTACTCCAAGGCGTCGACTAAGGCAAAGAGCTTAGGCAATAACTTAGGCAATACATTGGC
>CM035439.1:31262032-31274532 GCA_020310875.1 Ceratopteris richardii | reverse complement strand
TACACACACATACATATACACTTAGGTACACAAACATGAATGAATTATATAATTAAAGTATTAAAACACATATACACATGCACACACACATGCACATACACACATATACACATAGAGTTACACAAATACATGCACATACATATACACACACATACACATGCACATGCACATACTCATACACACATATACACTTACACATGCACATGCACATACATACATATACACACACATACACATGCACATACATACATATACACTTAAGTACACACATATGAATGAATTATATAATTAAAGTATTAAAACACATGCTTAATATAAACAACAATAACAATCAATAGAATAAAACTCTTCATTACTTAATAGCATACACACAATTCAAAACATAACTGAAATGAAACATATATAGATAAGATATATATATATATATCAATGTAAATACATATAATCCAATGTCATAATCAACTAAAATCCTAATCATCATCATCATGACCATCATCATCATCAGCAATATCATGATCATACTGATCTTCCTCATCCTCATCGTCATGATCACCCTGTGACGATCGAGATCGTCCCTCCTGTGTCTGTCTCTCCACCTCATCCATATTTGTCTCTCCATAATACTCCTGTACTACATATAACAAACATAAATAAATAAAACAATTAAACCATTCATAAAAATAAAATAATTATATAAAATTTAAAAATACTCACAAAAGCATCAGGATGATCTTGCATATACTCGCTCAAACGCCGATATCCAAAATGTGTAGCATACTCGATCTCATCTTTCGTAGGATATCGGCCATAATCCTTCCGCTGCAATGAAACAAATAAAAAACATTAGTTACTTGCATTTTAACCAAAATAAAAAATATACTCACAATAACACATATACTTACAAATGTAGCTACAAAACCATTATGGCCCATTTGGCCTAGGTGTGATGTGTGGCCTGACTCCACTCTCTTCTTTGCAGCAGCCTGTTTATTCAAGAAAAAAAATACATAAATTAAATGTAAAAAATTACTAAAATATATAAAAATTATAAATATAAACTATTAATTTGTGTACCTTCTGCTGAGGAAATGACTCCTGAAGATGTAGCTGTCTACGAAAAAACTGCCACGACTCAGGTGGTATGTTAGCTCGCCTCTTATTTTTTTCGACCATACAATATCTCCTATTAATTTAATCTCAAATAGAAAAAAAAAATCAGAATACATACACATATATACACAAACATACACATACACATATACATGCAAACATATACACATATATATATATGTATACATATACACATATACATACATATAACATAAACACACATATAGATATCCACATATATACGTACACACACATGCATGCATATACACTCATTCATACAAAATACATGCATTTATCCCACAATAATGTGTTGTGTATTTGTGAATATATGTGTATGTATAAATGTGTATATGTAAATATGTGTGTATGTGTAAATATATATATGTGAATTATTTGTGTATGTAGATAATTAGATTATTAATATCAAATACCATTATTTGTAGATTCTGATCAATCAGATGGAACTCCACCACCATCTCCTCATCGTGCAACGACTTTATACTGTAAGTATATCAAACATTTAATTTTAAATATATTTGATGGATACATAACTTATATTTTTTTTGTTTCTTATTATGTGCAGATTCTGATCAATCAGAGGGTACTCCACCACCTCCTACCCATGCAACGACTTCACGTGTGTCCTCCGATAGGAATTACGATGAATTTTACTATGAAGAGCATATTATATGTTGGTGTAACTCTTGTTATGGCACGTATCGAAGACCACGATTGGAATGTATTGAACATGAGGTAGAGTATGGTACTTTTGAGCGTGCACCATCACCTAGTCAACGTGATAATGCTTGGGTATGTATTTTTTATATATTAATGTCATTATTTTATTTAAAAACCATATATAAAATCAAATTATTGTTGATATACAAGAATACTTGCTCGATGGTGATGATGATGATAATTTTTCCCATAATGTTAATATACCTCGTACATGTCATGGACTTGTTGTTCATCAATTACAAGCAGAGGTTTTTAGAAATCCTCTACCTCCTGGTTTAGAGAATGAAACGGCTGGAGATTATCCATTGCAAACTCATGATCGTTCTTTAGTACAAACATATGATAGAAGAAGATATGGAGGATGGAATAGAGGACCACTTCCTTTAGATGGAGAGGTTTTCAACTTTGGAGTAATCGCTATATGATTGCTCCATCCACTATTACTAATGCTGGTCGTGGTCTCTTTATTGTAGAGGATTTGTATGTGCCTCCGAACTCTGAAGTCACTCTTATGTCATTTTGTGGTCCTATATATGGATGGTGAGATTGGCATCGACTTTCACGTTATGTTCAAAGCATGAGTACTTATGGAATATGCTTGAATGTAGCATCCCTTACTAGTAGAAGGATTCTACATGTAGAAAATGAAAGATTATATATTGATGGAAGACCTTACACACATGGAAATATAGCAGGTTTAATAAATAGTAGTCGAGGGTTACATAATAGTTCAAGGACTAATTGCACATTTGAGGAGCGCGAAAATAGTCATGAATCACCATACATGAGTAGAGATGTATCAAGATACATAGTTGTCAATGCTATTACTACATTACATGCTGGTGATGAACTATTAGTGAATTATGGATGGCGTAGACCTCCAAGAGCACCTTTTAGCTAGAGAGAATAAAAATTTCTTTATCCATATTTAATAAGTTATATACTTAATTTTTTATTTAAAGTTTACTTTTTATTCATTTATGGAATACTAATGAATTTTATTTATATGTGTAGATTCCAACGTATGATGTTGATGATATTCCTCCACAGCATTCACAATTACCAGTAAGACCTCATTTATTAGAAGCTTCCATGAGGAGGCTACACAAAACTAATCCTATGCAATATGCAAAGTTGAAAGATCTATATTCAAAAGACGATAAAGTACAAGATTTGTGTGACAATGATGAAGATGATGGCATGGCAGATTTTATTGAGGATTGGTATCAAAATGACAGTGAGAGCATTGATATTTCTAAAAATGAGAAATATCTTCGAGAGGAATGTCTAAAGCATATATATGAAGGAAGTCGTTTGACACGACTAAGTGCGAGCTTACTTATTCTCAACCTTCAAAATCATTTTGGATGGAGTAATGTATCTGTTTCGACACTATTAAGGTATAATTTTCAATTTTTATAAATACATGCAGGTTTTTATTCTTACTTTAGATAAGGTAAGAACAAGAACTTAAACTCAATGGACACTTTTATCCGCGCATCTTTTAAAACTATTAATGCATCTTTCAAAATATTCACGTAAAATTTGATTGTTTGGATGGCAGGATACGATTGTTTGTTTTGGAGGATATGAAGTATGTACCTTCATTGAATGATTTGTTGATTCTATCATATGTTCAGTTTGAAAGTGTGAGAAATGGATTTATAATTGCTATTCAAAGATTTTGGCACTGTTTATAGGCCATACAATGGTACATGCCTGGATGAATCGCATGCACAGAGGTTACTCAAGATAGAGCAATCTGATTATAATGGACTAGTGCCAGTAGGATTCCTAGGGTATGCAGTAAACCTCTTGCATGTCAATGATGAGCATCTGAACTTTAGGATACAAAGTGGAAATCATGGTGGCTTGAGAGGATCACTTCTAAAAAAATTTAGTGTCATAAACCTGGAGTTCTTTGAACAAGCTGTATAAAAGTGATCCTCTCAAGCCACCATGATTTTCACTTTTTATCCTTAAGTTCATATGCTCATCATTGACATGCAAGAGGTTTACTGCATACCCCAGGAATCCTGCTAGTACTAGTCCCTTATAATCAGGTTGCTCTATCTTGAGTAACCTCTGTGCATGCGATTCATCCAGGTCACCATCGTATGGCCTATAAATAGAGCCAAATTCTTTGAATAGCAATTATAAACCCACTTCTCACACTTTCAAACTGAACATATGATAGAATCGACAAATCATTCAATGAAGGTACATACTTCATATCCTCCAAAACAAACAATCGTATCCTGCCATCCAAAATAATCAAATTTTGCGCGAATATTTTGAAAGATGCACATAAGCATACACATATATAAAATTATATGCATATATATATATATATATATATATATATATATATATATATATATATATATATATATATATATATATATATATATATATATATATATATATATATATATATATATATATATATATATATATATATTTATTTATTTATTTATTTATTTATTTATTTATATATATATATATATATTTATTTATTTATTTATTTATTTATTTATTTATTTATTTATTTATTTATTTATTTATTTATTTACTTTTTTTAATATATCTTTTTTTGATAAATTATAGGTTATTATCTGAAAAGTTTTTACCAAGTCAGAATATTCTTCCTACCTCACATGATGAAATGAAGAAGATAATCAACAATCTTGGTATAGATTATCAATGTATACATGCATGTCCTAACAATTGTATTTTATATAGAGGTGAATATGCAGACTCTTTGACATGTCCCAAATGTCAATCTCCTCGATATAAGGGCGAAGAAGGTAAAATCCCAAAAAAGGTATTGAGACATTTTCCATTGGCTCCACGGATTAGACATATGTTTCAAAGCCCGAAATTATCAAAGCTTGGATCACTTATAAGGTAATTATGATACTTTTATATTTAATATGTATGAATATTGGATATCTTTTTATTTTTTAATTAACTTCTTTATAATTGTTTTTATGATATGTATAGGTGGATTACATCCAAAGACATTGACAAAAACTCAATCCCACAAAAAAAACGTCAATGCAAAGAGCTACTATGTTTGATGGAGAAAGAACTTCCTACTTCATTTTTTGATATTCAGGTTCATTTATTAGTCCATCTTGTAGATGAAATAGAGATTGCACGTGTTGTCAACACTCGATGGATGTTTTGGGTCGAGCGATTTATGGGAGTATTAAAAGGTTATGTGCGACAAAGAGCGAAACCAGAAGGATCCATGGCAAAGGGTTGGATGCTTGAAGAGTGCATGTATTACGTTAGTGAGTACCTTGAAAGAGTTCATGAAGAAGCTCCACATGCATGGACCAACAAGTCTTCTTCAAAAATAGCAGATGAGGTATTATCAGGTAAGGGGGTTCCATTCTTATTTACATTTCAAGAAAAAAATGATGTTTCTACTTTTGTAGCATATAATAGCAAATGCATGCAAGCATTCCTTAGCGAGTATGAGGAACTTCAAAATCTCCTAAGTAAAAGGCGAAAAAAGAAAAGATTTAGACGTAATCTCGATAATAATGAGATTACAAATATATCTTCTTTCATGGATTGGCTATATAGTCGTTTGCAATACGCCAACGCAAATAATGAAGAAATTTCATATGAGCAAAGAGAGTTAATGATAGGTTGTGAACAAAAGGTAATTTTATTAAAATAATATTTTATTTTTTTCATAAATGTATGTTAGTTTCTATTTACTAATTGAATTTATTTTGCAGGCTCGAATGTTCACTAATATGTGGGCTTTTGGACAACATATTAGAATCAAAGCCATTGATTCTTTACGTAAAACTGAGGATTCTAGTAGTGTTGCTTCTTTCAAGCAACTATCACGTGCTAGCTCAAAAGACACGAACCTTGTAGATAGCGAACTTGGTTACGTAGCAACTATTGTTGGTATCTACGAAATTTCATTTCGTACATTCAAACAGGTAGAAAAAAGTTTATATTTTTTTATAGAGTTAGTTATTTTTTAAAGCACCTAATAATGGGTTTTTGTTGTTATATATTTTGATAGGTCATATTGAAGGTTGACTGGTTTCGAGTGGAGTATAAAGGTAGTAATTCCACATTAAGAAAGGAATTATCTGGGTTCTGGGCAATTGATTATTCCAAGGTAATGCGATCTACTAAAGAACCATATATTCTTCCTAGGCATATTGAACAAGCATTTTTTTATAAAAACCCAGATGCTCATCCTTGGTGGCAAGTCATTCATGTGCAACCTAGAGGTAGGTCATTGTTTGAACAGTTTATTGTTAGAGAGATCGAAGAAAGTCCTCTTGATGATTCAGCATCAGATACAGATACATCAACATCTGAAATAGAAATTAGAATCATTATACGTGATAATGATACTAATCTTTTTGATGAAGAGGATAATTCTCTACATGCTGATTCTACTGATGAGGAAGAGGAATTACTAGAAATAGATATTAATCCATCAATAGATGATGTAATGCATGAGAACATAGATTTAACAATAGAAGAAATAAATGAAATCAATAAGGATAATGAAGATGAGACTATATTGATGTCTTACCAAAATGATGGCAATAATGAAAACATATGAGCAGATTAGATAGTAAATTCTACTCTAGTTATCGATCAATAACTTGAAGCTTCTGAATGGATATCAGATAAGTTAGAACATGAAGCTCGGGGGTATGCCTAATTATTTTATATATAGCTTTATCTTCGAGGAGAAAAATTTTATCATGTATGTATGCATATGTGTGTGTATTCATGTGTATTATATGTATACATATGTTAGTATGCATATATATGTATTTCATGTATATGTATGTGTTTGCATGTGTGTGATATATGTATACATGTGTTAAATATGCATATGTGTATATATGCATATGCATTTATGTAAAATATTCATGTATTCATGTAATATATGCAACTGTTTATAATTGTGTACATGTATATATGTATATGTACATGTAAATATGTATGCATGTATATATATGTTTATGTGTGCATGTAGGCATGTATATGTGATGTGTACATGTATATATGTATGTATGTCTATGTGTAAATCTGTACATGTAAATATGTTAGGATGTGTGCATTTAGGCATGTATGTGTGATGCATAATATATGTACTCCATTTTATATTTATGTATCCTATCTACATGATGTGTATATATCTTTATATATATTATGATCCTCGTTGATTCGAATAGCTATATATAGAGGCATAAGGTTGGGAGGAGAGACATCTCTCTAGTAGGACGTCGGAGGAATAGATGCAATGTGTACATATACTTCAAACATATGGCTAAAAGGTTGAATTAGAGTTTTTAAATTAGGGGTTTTAAAACCCTAATATCGAAATTAGTGTTTTCAATTTAGGATTTTTGAAATAGGATTTATTTATTTATTTATGCGTATGCATGTGTTGTTTATGTATGTGTATCTATATGTGCATATGCATGTGTTGTGTGTGTATATATGCATGTGTATATGTATACATGCATGTAAATATGATTCTAGTCTATGTGTGTGTACATATGATTATGCATGTGTATGTGTATGTGAGTATGTGTACGTGTATGTGAGCATGTGTACGTGTATGTGAGCATGTGTACGTGTCTATGTGTATTCATTATATGTATGTAACTGCATGCATGTGTATGTGTGTGTAAAAATGTGCATGTACGTGTGTGTATGTATAAATGTGCATGTATATGTATATGTGTGTAAATATGCATGTATGATGTATATGTGTGTATGCATGTATTTATACCTCTAGTCTCACTCTTTTCTCTCTCTCTCCCTCTCTCATATACATACATACATGCATAAACACACATACTCATATTCACACATATATATACATAAAAGCAATGCATACCGTGCATTATCGCGACGATGAGCCATAAGTGTCCGCATCTCTTTTAAACACCACTTAAGCGACCATCCTCTCCCAAACTCTGTCTCAAGTAAACTAAGTACGTATTCTTTAACCCTCTCATCCTGCTCACTACAAAAAAAAAACATAATGTAAATAAAACATAAGATATTTATTTCAATTTATATGTAAAATTTTTACTTACTTCCACGCTAAGTGGATAAAGCGCAGGTAAGAGTCACATAGTGCCCGCATCCTTCTCTTGAACTCCAATCCATTCCCTATGTACACAATGTTCCCCTCTGGCTCTATATCGCACTCTAGTCCTAAGGTGTCTATGCATGTCCTCATAGGCAAGTCTGCTCTGTTATCACGTGCTGGAGGTGGTATAGGTGTTCTGAAAATAGATAGATAAAAATAAATAAAAATATGTGTTATAATATCATTAAAAAAGTTTATGAAAAAAAACATACCTATGAGCAGATAGCTCTCTTCCTGCATGTGGAGCCGCAAAAGAGCCCTCGTCTAATCGTTGGGTAAGCATCTGGATTGTATAGTCCAGCTCCTCATCAGACATCTCTGAGTAATCACGCATTATGGCCCCTAGAGTATCACACGGAACTCTTGCTCTCATAAGACTTTTTATGAGAGTGAGTTTTGCCTTTCTCTCTCTACTAGGATCCATAATACCTAACATATAAAACAAAATGATTAGAAATCAATATATATATATATGTATATGTGTACATATGTATGTGTGTATGCATTAAGTATGTGTATGTATGCATGTGTGTGTGTATGTATGTGCATGTATGTGTGTGTGTGTATGTGTATATGCATATGTATGTGTGTGTATGCATCATTATGTGTGTATGTGTCTATGTGTGTATGTGTGTGTGTATATGTGTATGTGTATGTGTGTGTGTCTATGTGTATGTGTGTGCATCTATGAGTGTGTATGTGTTTATGTGTGTGTATGTGTCTATGTGTCTATGTGTGTGTATGTGTCTACGTGTGTATTTGTATGCATGTATGTATGCATATGTGTGTATGTGTGTGTATGCATTATGTATGCATATGTGTGTGTATGCATTATGTATGCATATGTGTGTGTATGCATTATGTATGTGTATGTATGCATGTATGTATGTATGTATGTATGTATTTATGTATGTATGTATGTATGTATGTATGTATGTATGTATGTATGTATGTATGTATGTATGTATGTATGTATGTATGCATATGCATTATGTATGTATATATATGCATGTATGTGTATGTGTGAGTATGTCTCTCTATGTGTGTGTATGCATATATGTGTGTGTATGCATATATGTGTGTATGTGTGTGTGTACATGTGTTTTTATGTGTGTATGCATGTGTATGTGTGTGTATGCATCATTATGTGTGTATGTGTCTATGTGTGTTTATGTGTGTGTGTATATGTGTGTGTGTGTGTCTATGTGTATGTATGTGTGTCTATGAGTGTGTATGTGTTTATGTGTGTATGTGTGTGTGTACATGTGTTTTTATGTGTGTATGCATGTGTATGTGTGTGTATGCATCATTATGTGTGTATGTGTCTATGTGTGTTTATGTGTGTGTGTATATGTGTGTGTGTGTGTCTATGTGTATGTATGTGTGTCTATGAGTGTGTATGTGTTTATGTGTATGTATGTATCTATGTGTGTGTATGTGTCTATGTGTGTATGTGTATACATGTATGTATGCATATGTGTGTGTATGCATGTGTATGTGTGTGTATGCATCATTATGTGTGTATGTGTCTATGTGTGTAAGTGTGTGTCTATGTGTGTGTATGTGTCTATGTGTATATGTGTATGCATGTATGTATGCATATGTGTGTATGTGTGTGTATGCATTATGTATGCATATGTGTGTGTATGCATATGTGTGTGTATGCATTATGTATGTGTATGTATGCATGCATGTATGTATGTATGTATGCATATGCATATGCATTATGTATGTATATATATGCATGTATGTGTATGTGTGAGTATGTCTCTCTATGTGTGTGTATGCATATATGTGTGTGTATGCATATATGTGTGTATGTGTGTGTACATGTGTTTGTATGTGTGTATGCATGTGCATGTGTGTGTATGCATCATTATGTGTGTATGTGTCTATGTGTGTTTATGTGTGTGTGTATATGTTTGTGTGTGTGTCTATGTGTATGTATGTGTGTCTATGAGTGTGTATGTGTATGTATGTATCTATGTGTGTGTATGTGTCTATGTGTGTATGTGTATGCATGTATGTATGCATATGTGTGTGTATGCATGTGTATGTGTGTGTATGCATCATTATGTGTGTATGTGTCTATGTGTGTAAGTGTGTGTATATGTGTGTGTATGTGTGTGCACATCTATGTGTATGTGTGTGTCTATGAGTGTGTATGTGTTTATGTGTATGTATGTATCTATGTGTGTGTATGTGTCTATGTGTGTATGTGTATGCATGTATGTATGCATATGTGTGTGTATGCATGTGTATGTGTGTGTATGCATCATTATGTGTGTATGTGTCTATGTGTGTAAGTGTGTGTATATGTGTGTGTATGTGTGTGTGCATCTATGTGTATGTGTGTGTCTATGAGTGTGTATGTGTTTATGTGTATGTATGTATTTGTGTGTGTATGTGTCTATGTGTGTATGTGTATGCATGTATGTATGCATATGTGTGTGTATGCATATGTATGTGTGTGTATGCATCATTATGTGTGTATGTGTCTATGTGTGTATGTTTGTGTGTGTGTGTGTATATGTGTGTGTATATGTGTGTGTATGTGTATGTGTCTATGTGTATGTGTCGCTATGCGTCTATGAGTGTGTATGGGTTTATGTGTGTGTATGTGTCTATGTGTGTATATGTGTCTATTTGTCTATGTGTATGCATGTATGTATGCATATGTGTGTATGTGTCTGTATGCATTATGTATGCATATGTGTGTGTATGGATTATGTATTTGTATGTAAGCATGTGCATTATGTATGCATGTAAGTATGTATGTGTGCATATACATATGCATTATGTATGTATGTAAGTATGTATGTATGCATATGCATATGCATTATGTATGCATATGTGTGTATGCATTATGTATGCATATGTGTGTGTACGCATTATGTATGTGTATGTAAGCATGTGCATTATGTATGCATGTAAGTATGTATGTGTGCATATACATATGCATTATGTATGCATATGTATGCATGTATGTGTATGTGTGTGTATGTCTCTCTATGTGTGTGTATGCATATATGTGTGTGTATGTGTATGTATATGTGTGTGTATGTGTGTATGCATGTGTAGTATGCATCATTATGTGTGTATGTGTGTGTGTTTGTGTGTGTGTGTGTGTCTATGTGTATATGTGTGTATCTATGAGTATGTATGTGTTTATGTGTGTGTATGTGTCTATGTGTGTATGTGTGTATGTGTCTATGTGTGTATGTGTCTATGTGTGTGTATGTATCTATGCATGTGCATTATGTATGCATATGTGTGTATGTGTGTGTATGCATTATGTATGCATATGTGTGTGTATGCATTACGTATGTGTATGTAAGCATGTGCATTATGTATGCATGTAAGTATGTATGTATGCATATGCATATGCATTATGTATGCATATATGTGTATGTGTGTGTATGTCTCTCTATGTGTGTGTATGCATATATGTGTGTGTATGCATATATGTGTGTATGTGTGTATATGTGTCTGTATGTGTGTATGCATGTGTAGTATGCATCATTATGTGTGTATGTGTGTGTATATGTGTGTGTATGTGTGTGTGTGTCTATGTGTATATGTGTGTATCTATGAGTATGTATGTGTCTATGTGTGTATGTGTCTATGAGTGTGTATGTGTTTATGTGTGTATGTGTCTATGTGTGTGTATGTGTCTATGTGTGTATGTGTATGCATGTATGTATGCATAGGTGTGTGTATATGTGTGTATGCATTATGTATGCATATGTATGTGTATGTATGCATGTAAGTATGTATGTATGCATATGCATATGCATTATGTATGCACATGTATGCATGCATGTGTATGTGTGTGTATGTCTCTCTATGTGTGTGTGTATGCATATATGTGTATGTATGTGTGTATGTGTGTGTGTATATGTGTGTCTATGTGTGCATGCATGTATATGTGTGTGAATGCATCATAATATGTGTATGTGTCTATGTGTGTATGTGTGTGTGTATATGTGTGTGTATGTGTGTGCGCATCTGTGTATGTGTGTGTGTCTATGAGTGTGTATGTGTTTATGTGTGTGTATGTGTCTATGTGTGTGTATGTGTCTATATGTGTATGTGTATGCATGTATGTATGCATATGTGTGTGTATGCATTATGTATGCGTATATGTGTGTATGTGTGTGTATGTGTGTGTATGTGTTTATGTGTGTGTATGTGTCTATGTGTGTGTATGTGTATGCATATGTGTATGTGTATGTGTATGCATGTATGTATGCATATGTGTGTGTATGTGTGTGTATGTGTTTATGTGTGTATGTGTCTATGTGTGTGTATGTGTCTATGTGTGTATGTGTATGCATGTATGTATCCATATGTGTGTGTATGTGCGTGTATGCATTATGTATATATGCATTATGTATGCATATGTATGTGTATGTGTGTGTATGTGTTTATGTGTGTGTATGTGTCTATGTGTGTGTATGTGTATGCATATGTGTGTGTATGTGTATGCATATGT
>CM035439.1:31229532-31252032 GCA_020310875.1 Ceratopteris richardii | reverse complement strand
GTTTACATCCCTCTCAAAACGAGACTCAATCAAACAACACACTGCAATTCCCGCAAACGGGGTGCTCCCCGCTCTTTTTCTCATTGCCTTAAATAAAGGATTTTTTACAAGAGTGCGCACTTCTGCAGTTACCTGCGCGTTTCCTGAAAGATTCTTTTTTTTCATTTAAGCTACCTGTCCTCGTACTTTTGTCCTTGTTCGGCGGCTCCAACACTTTTACATTTAAGGCACCTGTCCGAGTTCATTTGTCCTTGTTCGGCGGCCCTCTAACACTGGCACGCACGGTGGACTCGAACCCGCAGGTGCATTATTGACTTCGACATTCTTTTGCGTTGCCTGTAGGCCTATTCCAGAGTTCGGCTCCCGAATCATTTCTGACCGTACTTGTTCAAGTGGAGGAACAAGTATAGCAAGCCATCTCCTACGAAAAAGTGTCCAAATACTTTGAATACGACTATCCAATTGCTGTTTTAATAAATCTATGTCCACATTCGTCATTAATGTGGCATTCAGTTCTACGCCTTCATCTTTTAATATCTGCCTTTCGAATTCCTGCAAGACGTGTATTCTTGAATGCAAAATTTCATTTTCTGCTTGCAGGTTGGCATTCATGGTAGAAAAACTCATCATTTCGTCTTGAATCTGTTTTTGTATATTTTGCTGCCACTGGTGAAATTCTTGAAAACACTTTTTTGCGTTAATCAATTCTGCCATTAGTTGTCGTTGGTTACTCTGTAACTCCTGTAGTAAAGCTTCTTTGTCGTCCAATTCCTTTTGCATCTGTGTCATTTTTTCTAGTAAGGAATTGGACTTAGTCATAGTAGCGAATAATAATTCGTTTTTCTGCTGAATCGCTTGTTCTTGTTGACGCAAATATTGAGAAACTTCCTGTAATTTGTTTTGCATCCCTGTCACATAATCTGGTTGGAGATCGTCCGGTAATTGCCCTGGGCTGACAGTGGGCAAGTGGTCTTCCATTCTTCGTTTAATTGACAGCCGAAACGGCGTTCCTACTGTCTGGTTCTGTGCGCTATTACCTGTGTGGAATAAATTTGCAGACGATGTGGAGACTCGGTCTGCTTCCTCTTGCTCTGCACTGTGTGGGTGTCCGGTGTCTATCATATCATGATCACCGGAATTAATATGTGGGGACCAGTTTAGCTTCTGATACTGCACTGATTGCACTAAATCGAATATAGCAGCTAAATAGGCTGCTAGTCTGCTATTGGTTTGGGATCTTAGCTTATCCCCGACAATTATTTGTGTATAGAGGTGGTTATATAGCCAGTGTGTCTAGCTAACCCTACCACCTCCTTCGGCATGTACTAATGGTGAGAAATTTTCTCTAGACATTAAATCGAATTTAACTAGGAAACAGAGCTTCTCTAAATACCACTTGAATTGTTCACGGCGCTGATATGTGGCATTTTTCAACATGTAATATCTTCTGGGGCCTTCGCAGTTTCCAAATTCTTTTCTCAGATCATCATTCGAACATTTAGGAAAACGTGCATCATCATACAGCGGCAGTTTAAATATGGCGGAGACTAACTATGGCGAAAATTGTACATGGTTTAAAATGAGGCCTTTTCTTTGTCGCATGCTATGTAACTGATTCTCTGCATCTTCATTACCTATCCACTGCTCCCATGGTAATTGAGCAAACTGGAGGAGTCCGATCCGCCGTAGCCAGTTTTCATTCTTCCTTGAATGGATGTCGAGCTCTATTTTGAATTCTGTGGAAAATTTATGATGAACCTTTACTGTTGCAAAAGTTATTGAGTCATCTTCATTATCCTGTAAGGTAGTATCTGTTGTCGTCACAACATGGTTCTGTGCGCGCTTCTTGAGTTGCCATCTTAGTATGTCGGATTCAGACATAATTGTAAGGGTCGCCGAGAATAATATGCTGGAAGTACGTTAACTAGTGCCGAAGCTCGAAGAATACTATAGTGAAGAATGCTATGCTAGGCATACGCATTTTATAAGCACCGGGGCTTGAACTGCCATTTGCTGGAATGATTGTATTTCATGACTCTTCCTTCCCCTTATCAAAATTGTAGCATGAGTAAGAATCATTATTCTGCTTGTTATTCCGTAGATCGATGCTAGACTTAACAAGTCTTTACATGTGCGAAAAATATCATGAAACAAAACCTTGTTATCATACTCATTTCGAATTCATCGTTACATTATGAATTCGCATGGTCGAATTTTACTATTCTTCTATGAGGCCTTCGAGGTACATATTCCTGGCTAATCTAAATGTACGAGCTATTTTTTTCTTAAGGGTTTCTAATAATTGCTTCAAGGTGTCGGGTTCTAAAATCTGTGCATCTATTCTGACGGAACTTAGTGCGATTGCTTCAGTAAGCAAGATTTCGGCCTGGGTTTGCAAAAAGGCCTCCTGTAAATAAAAATCATTGGATAAGGCAGCGTCCCGGGATGTCTTCATTCCGGTGACCTTCTGCTGCATCTCTGTGACTCGATCCTTCTGATTTCGCAGTTGGTTATCCAGTCGCTCGAATTGCTGGTTCTAAAATTCAATCGTTCTGGAATATGCATCTCGTTCTCTTCGAGCATCTGCCAGATCCTTTTGGTGTTTTGCTTCCCTGGTTAATTGGCGTCTCAGCATTCTGTTTACCTCGTCCAAACATTCCTGGGCTCTGCGGAGCTCGTCTTGGACTTGCACTGCTTCTCGCTGTTGGTCTTGACTCTTTTGGATGGTTTCCTGCAACTGGGCCTTCGTTTCTTTGACCAATTCTTCGAGGGATGAGCTGATGTCTTCTTTTTCTTGGAGTGCGGTCTTTAATTCCCAGATTTCTTCGTGTGCTTCGTGTAATAGCTGGTCTTTGGCGGCAAGCTGCTCTAATGCTGCATCTCTTTGCTGTATCAAGGCTTGTTGTTCCGAGAACTGTGCTTGGAGGTCGGCTAATTGTGTCTGTAATTGATGATTCTCCGCTTTTACGGCGTCAACTTCTTCTTGGAGTGGGGTGATGTCGGCTTCCAGGAGGTCGACTTTGTGTTGTAGGTCGTGCCGAATGGTGTTTGCGACCTCACTCATCTGTACCGGAAGTTGTTGTGAGAGGGTAATGAGCAGTTGGCCCATGTTAGCCAGTTCAGAAAAGATCGGAACAAGGAAAGGAGGAGTGGGTGTTGTGATGGTGTAGAGGTTTGGGTATGGATTTGGGGAGATGTCGGGGGTGAATAATTGGGGGAGGATGAAGAGGATTCGGAAATTGGTGGCGGGAAAGGGTTGGCTGGTGGGGATTGAGGACCAGGGGGTGTAGGGTGGGTTTCCTGATGGATGGGTTGGTGTTCACCTGTAATGTGGGCGATGGTGGATTCTACGGCCTTCAGTAGGGTGTTGAGTGCGCTGTCGATCACATGCTGTTCATCTTCTCGTCGTGCTGATGCTTCTTCGGTTGAGACTGGTTCTGTTTCTGTGTGATTCTGTTGGTCGTGGTGGTCAGCCGATGATTCGTTGTGTATGGAAGCGGCTGTGTCGTGGAAGGTCTCTTCTTGGTCGGTGGTTCGGGTGTCCTGATTCTTTCCGGCGGATCCTTGTGCTTTGCTTTCTGAGGAGCTAATCCGAATTCTCTTATTGCGGAAAAGTTGGTTGATCTCCTCATCTTCTTCATCTTCTTCGTCGAGTGGCTGAACTGATTCTTCGTGCCTAAGTGTGGGACCTTGTGGTGGTGGTTGTGCGGCAAGGATGGCTAGGAAAAGGAATGAGATGATATGGGGAAGGCGAGAGCGTGGGGTGGTACCCTTTTCGAGTTGCTTCACGATAGCTACACATTCTTTATGGATTCTAAGGAAAAAGTATGATGCAAAGTTGACGGGTTCTTGGGCAGCTAATTCTAGAGCGGAATAAAATGGTCGTGAGATGCCGTAGGTGCGCTTTTGCAGGTTGAGTATGGCGACTAAGAATTGCAGAGCGGATCGTTCGGGTTCGGGGCGGCAGAGAATGGAGTATTCGTTGGACGAGGAGCGGGGGAATAGTTCATTCATGCGGGCGATGGGAATACTCGGGCCATTTTCACGGCCTTGCGGGTTGAGGCGATAGGCTTCAGCGAAGGCTTGGAAGGTGATGACTATTCGCGAAGGGAGTGAGAGGAAGACCCATTGGCGTTCGGTGGCGGGGGACTGAGCAATGGCGGTGATGATCTGTGTAAAGAAAGGATGGGCTTCCACCGAGTGCCAAGGCAACTCAGCAAAGTTGGCCAATCCTCTGCAACGCAGGTATTCACCTACCTCGGTAGGGATACCATCGCGGAAGGCAGCATAGTTGGCTATCGCTTCCATGGCGGTTACTGAGGTAGATGATGAGCACGGATGCAGAATGCACGAGGGCTCAGAATACTAGCATACAACACAATAGCTTATTTCGGCGTCGTCGACAGAGTTTAAATAGAAACAATACGGTGGGGAGAAAAAAGGGGGTGGGATATCATTGTGCGGTGCGGGAATAATACTGGTTTTCATGCAGGTGTGCGTACTCGAGTGACTGTTAAGAGGGCGGCTGGTTATATCAAGATCGTACAAAACACGGCTATTTATAAAAAGAAGAAAAGAAGGAAAAGAAAAGATTAAACAAAACGCGGTCCATCGTCGAAAACTTAATGCGGGCTAGTGGTGTGATGATATGGCCGTAACTTCGACCCATTAATTACCTTTGGGAGTGGATTTCCAGTCAATGTAGTCAATCGAAAAGTTGCCGGACCGACTTGTTCTGAGATCTTAAAAGGGCCAAACCAGCGTAATTTGAACTTTCCTGCTGCTCTGTCGGATTTTGCGTTATAGAAGAGTACAAGCTGATCTACCGAAAAGATTGGGGTCTTCAAATATCGATCGTGTGTCTTGGCTTGCCTTAGTTGAACTTCGTGCATGGTTAAAAAGCTGAGCCATCGGTGCTCATCAAGTTCCCTGAGTGCGTCCATTCGTGCTGTCAGCGACTCTTCCGGTAGCATTTTCTGGGTGATTGCTACACGCAGACTTGGGATAACTATTTCCATGGGTGCTATTGCTTCTACACCATAAGCTAGTTTGAAAGGTGTCAAACCTGTTGTTACCTTATATGTAGTTCGGTATGCCCATAATACTGCAGGTAGTAGTTGATCCCATCTTTCCGGTGCTTCCGTGATCAGTTTCCGGAGTATATTCAATAGTGATTTGTTTGTACTTTCGGCCAAACCATTGGCGCGAGGGTAATATGGAGAGCTGAGTTTATGTGTCACCTGGAATGATTGGGTGAGTACCTTCATTAATTGATTTACGAAGTGAGTACCTTGATCTGTCACCAATTCGAGTGGTAAACCAAATCGTGGGAAGACATCATTTAACAGACATTTTGCTACTGCAACTGCTGTAGCAGACCGTAAAGCCCAAGCTTCTGCCCATCTCGTTGCATAGTCTGTACAGGTTAGTATGTATCTATTGTTACTGAAGACTGCTGGAGGTGTGATTGGACCGATAAAATCTAATCCCCATTTCTGAAAAGGTTCGAGTGGCATAATAGGCTGCAAGGGAAAGAAGTGTCGTTGCAGTGGTTGTCCAGACCTTTGACAGTTATCACAGTTTTTTACCAATTGGGCCACATCTCGATACATAGTAGGCCACCAGAGACCTCCTTGCAGAATTTTCCGGTGAGTTAGATCTGTGGCAAAGTGACCACCAGTAGGGGTTGAATGAGCCATTGTGATGACCGAGTTAATTTCGTGCGGAGGAACACATCGAAGTAAGATTCCGGTGTGATCTACATAATATAGTTCTCCTGCAACTAGCCGGAATCGGCGGCTAAAGACTACCATTTTCCTTCGAACTGCCTTGGCAGTCTCAGATGGAAAGCATCCTTCGGTGAGAAAAGTTAGAAGCTGATCATAGTATGTAGGTGTTGCTTGTAATTCGGCAGTCTCATCGATCAGTGGTTTAGACCAATAAATTGCTGGAGTCGTGTCATCTATGCCTATCGGAGCTTCACCAGAATCTAGGCGAGATAAGAAATCTGCTAAGGCATGTGCATTTCCGGGGCGGTGAATGACTTCATAATCAAATTCCTGCAAGAGTAGTACCCATCGTGCTAATCGTCCGCCTAAATGTTGTTGTCTTACTAGATAGACAAGGGCAGCATGATCTACATGAAAGGTAAATTTCCGGCCTAATAGATAATGTCTGAACTTTTTGATGGAGTAAATTAATCCTAGACATTCTCTTTCGGTGGTAGAATAGTTCTTTTCTGCCGGTGCGAGCCTTCTGCTAGCATAATAGACAGGGCGAAACCACTTATGTGTTTGCTGCATCAGAATACTGCCGATCGCCACATCTGAAGCGTCGACAAAAACATGGAACGGATTGTCCCAGTCCGGTGGTTGTAAGATTGGGGCCTGCGTCAATAGATACTTGAGTCGATCAAATGTAGTTTGGCATTCTTGAGTCCATTCGAACTGTTGGGGAGTTTTGGTGATTAGTCTGTTCAGTGGTACAGCCAGATGAGCAAGCCACCGTAAGTGTCTGCCATGCCACCGTACTTGACCCATAAAACGCATTACTTCTTTCGGAGTGGCGGGTACTGGGGCTTCTAAAATTGCCGAAATCTTGTCCGGGTCTACTCGGATACCTTGGGCAGATACAATATGACCAAGAAGTTTGCCACATGAAACGGCAAACACAAATTTGCTTGGGTTAAGGCAGAGTCTGTAGTCTCGACACTTTTGGAAGCAGCACCGTAGATGAAGCAAATGTGCCATCATCTTTCCAAAAATTGAGAAGTCATCGAGATATACTTGCATAAACAAATTGAGATAAGGAGAGAAAATCTCCTGCATACATCGCTGAAAGGTGCTTGGTGCGTTTCTCAATCCAAACCACATTACTGTGCAAGCAAAGACACCCCAATTGGTAATGAAGGCAGTTTTTGGGATATCTGCTTCAGCCATCCTAACCTGATTGTAACCGCTGTATCCGTCTAAGAATGAATACATTTCGTGGCCTGCTACCCTATCAAGCATGGTATCCAGAAAGGGGATCGGGAAAGGATCCGGTACTGTTGCTGCGTTTAATTTCCGGTAGTCTACACAGATTCGTAGTTGCTTATTTTTCTTTGGCACGATCACGATTGGCGAAATCCATTCAGCATGTTCTACTGGTACGATGAATCCAACTTTTAATAATCTATCAAGTTCGGCTTTTACCTGTGATGCATAATTGGGATTCATCCGATAGCTGGGCTGCTTATTCGGTTTAGCTTCAGGCTTCAGCATGACTCTGTGCTGATATATGCGCGGATCTAATGCTTTCATATCTTTGTAATCCCAGGCAAAGACGTCTGAGAATTCGCAAAGTAGTCGAATCAAATCAGCCTTAAATAATTCCGGTAAGTTTTGCCTTATCTTTACAGGTCGTGGCTGCTCTTCGTCTCCTAAATTGTATGAGGTCAACTGGTCTTCGGAGACATAAAACTGTTGCGGTTTCTCTGTATCGTCTGTCGACCGGAATAGTGAATGTATTTCATTGTCATGTGTTGGCACAATATCTTCCTGCTTAGTTTTTTGGGTGATTGGTGCAACTGTACATACTGAAGTACTCCAGCTATCTATTACGGACTGTAGATCAACAGTCCCTAAGGTCATTAAGTCAGCATTAACTTCATAAATTCCTCTTCTTCATCATCTGATAATCCATCTAACATGTGGACTGGTTCAGCAAAATATGGTCTGGCGTGAAGTTCGCAAGGTTGTATAGCATCTAATTTTACAACATATCTACGGTTGGCATCTTTGAACGTAAGCTCTTGTGCAGACCAGTCCTGTATCACCTTCGCGTGCTTCAGCCAAGGTCGACCAAAAAGAAGGTTATAATCCAAAGTGGATTCCGGCAGATCTAGTATAACAAAATTCATTTTGAAGGTCGTACCTTGTAAAGTAATGGGTACATTTCGCACAAGTCCTACAGGATGGACTCTAGATTGGTCTGCCATTCTGACAAAAAATTGAACTGGTTCGATTTCGGTCCATCCTAACCTATTGCATAAGGCTGTAGTTGCAATGTTAACACCGGAGCCTCCATCAATCAATACCTGTGTAATTTTATGATTCTTAAACCATACTGTAATCAAGGGAACTGAATGATCAACCGTAGAATCAGGTTCCAGTTGAACTGCTGCTGTCGCCGGAATACAGGAAGGCACCGGACTGAACTGTTGCTGGAACTGTTGTCGAACCCACGGTACTAATGCCAGTAGTTGGCCGAGAGGCAGAGTGATAGATGCCTTGGATAAAATTTCCCAGGCCTGCTGAGATTGGTTATCCTGCTCTTTTGAACTTGAGGTCTCTGCTGATGCCGAAGTATCTGTTGTTATGTCTACTGCTGATGGTGGTTCCGCTGCTGCTTCCTTTTGTTGTGTTCCTTCCTTTGTCGACGAGATCTGAGTCACCGGAATGGGTTCTGGGAACACTGGTGGTTCTGTTGCGGTCCAGTGGCTAGCCTTGTTATACATCCTATGTTGTTCTCGTATCCCTGGTTCGAATATTTCTGCTGCTGTCTGCAGCTGTTTACCTGATCGGGTCTGGACTGTAGCAGTTTGCGTTTCTACCGGTGTAATTTGTACCATGTTGGCCATTGGGTTTTGCCGCTCCTTCTTCCTTTGATCATACTCAGCTGCGTCCTTGCAATATCTTCTAATGTGTCCGAATTCACCACAAAAATGACAGCGTGGCGGTGGTAAATTGGGATTTTCCGGTGGTGGTTCGTTATGCCAGCAGTTTGCATTATAGTTATTGTTTCTCTGTCCTCGTTAGTTTCGATATCCTTGCGGTTGATTGTTTCTTAGTTGCGGAGGTACATAGTGATTCGCTGCCTGTCCATGTTCTTGAATAACAACATTGACTGTTGCTGTTCCCTGTATTCTGGCATTGTAGACACAATTTCCGGTGGTGTGTCCGGCAGTGTTGCAGATAGCGCAGAACGTTTGATTTAGCACACAGTTGGCACTAGTATGACCTAAATTTTTGCATGTGATGCAGTACACTTGTCTAGTTATATCTTCAGTCATAGTTTTGTTCATTTTTAACCACTCTAGATCTTCTGTAAATCCATCGACTTTGGATTCCTGTTGCAGAGCCATGGCAATGACTACATCCAACGTCATTGCTCCAACACATCTTATGATCATGATCTGCTTCAATTGCGGGTTTAAACCATTGATAAACCACTGAGTGATGACATCATCCGGTAAGTTAGCATGGGCCTGTGGTATCTGTCGCAAGTGTGTTCTAAAAAGTGTAGCATATTCTTGGACAGTCTGATTTGCCTTCTGTCGGTTGTTCTGTAAATAATCAAAGATTTCGGCGGGATTCTTCTTTAGTCTGAATCGTTGCAAAAAAGCATCTCGTACTGCATCATAGGTACCAAAATGATTAATGTCGTATTCCGTAAGCCATCTAGCCGCTTCATTGACCAGTGTAGATTGAAAAACAATGGCCTTGTATGCCTGATCCGGTGGATGGTTAAGGACTGCATAACTAATCTCGAAAGTGCGTACGTGAGCATCCGGGTCATCTCCTGGGAATCCACCAAATTTCGTGTATGTTACTCCTGTTGGAGGCGGCCTTGGTTGACATAATTGTTGTTGTTGTTGTTGTCCGTTCATTGTGAGTGTATCCGGTCCTTCTCCTGTATCTTGAGGTCGATTGGTTGAACTATCAGAACTTGGATCACCGGATGGCGTACCTTCCGGTGTCGGAAAGAATTTGTTACTCTTAAAATATTTCAAAAATTAAAATATTAATTGATTGATATAAGTTTGGTTAAATTATGAAATTTTGACTAATGTTTGACTTTAATTTTGCAGGAAAAGAAATTGTTGATCAATAACAAGAAGGGAAGTATTTATCCAAATGTTTTCTTAATAGTATTTAAGGTTATAGATAAAAATTCAAGGGTTAGTTAAGGGTATATTTATGTTTTGAAAGTAAATGTAAGGATATTTAAGGGTTACATATAGGTTTTGAACATGAATTATAGGGTTCTAGTTAAATTTTAAAGTTAACTAAGGGTTAATTATTCATCCTAGTGGGTTATGGAAGGTTAGAAAATAGGTTTATGGGTTAGTTGGAGCTAATTGATGTGGTTTAAAGTTAGTTGTAGGGTAAACCTAAGGTTAAATGATTAAATAAGTGGGTTATAGTCTATAAATAAATTATTAAATAGGTTAATTATATCTTAAGGAACCTTAGCAAATTAAAAGGAATATATATTGATTATTTATTTCCACTAAGCCTAAGGTAATAATTAAAAAGGGTTAAATTAAATCTTAGTCTAAGGTATAGTATTTATTCTAAAGTTTAGTATTTAAATAAAAAAGAAGAAGTGAAAGGTTATTTAAATCCTAAAGTTTTTGGTCCATAGAATATTTAAATGGTTGGTTGAAAATTGAGAAAAGATCTAGGAGAGAAAACCCACGCTTTTTTTCTTGTTGAGTGTTGTTGGAGTGATGTTGAGTCAATTTAGGTAATTGGTTGAGTTATCTAAAGAGAATTGTAGGCTATGGTGGGCTACTCACATCTATTTAAGAAGGGAGTACGTGCTCACAAGTTCATGTGTTTTTTTCAGATTTGATTTCTGGAGAATTGCAGCCTCTTGGTGAACTGAAGGCCTGTTGCCCTCTTTCATATATGTGTTTTTTTACAGAAAGCTATTGGCGAACTGGAGATACACATGTGACCTGAAGTTTGAAAAGCAGAGATTGTCCTTAGTTTGAAACTTTTATTAGCTTGTATAGGCTATCTTTTAGACTTGCCCTCTTTCATATATGTGTTTTTTTTCAGAAAGCTATTGGCGAACTGGAGATACACATGTGACCTGAAGTTTGAAAAGCAGAGATTGTCCTTAGTTTGAAACTTTTATTAGCTTGTATAGGCTATCTTTTAGACTGTCATTATAAACATCATTCTTGAGGTTGTATAGGACTTTGGTTATTAATTTAGTATCATCTTTTATGTCTAAAGAAAGTTCTTTGAATAGTTCCTTTCTACCTTCATCAACTTTTGAATTGTTGTTTCCAAAACCAATAGAAGATAAAGAATCAATAAAAGAAGCAATAGAAGAAGGATCTTTGCACGATCCTAGGACAACTATAACTTTACTTTCTACTGTTCCTCCTATTGTTAGTGAAGAAAATTTTCCTCCAACTGTAGATAGAAACGTAGAAAATATCCAAGAAGAAACAAACGAAACTATAAAAGATCAAATAGTTAGTGAAAAGATTATCCTACCTTCTTATTTTGATGCAGTTGAACTTTATAGGAACGCTTCACCTTACGGACCTTAGGAGAAGTTATACTTGTACCTGTCCTGCATAGTCACCCTGCGTGCGCCGTTAGCGAGGCGACTGAATTGATCCGCCAGTCGTCACAAATCGCTCCCACACTTTGAACCCGACGTGAAACAATGGCACAGCAGGACAGGTATAAACATTTCTTCTTTTCTTGCATATGCATCAGCTTGGTTAGGCTACGTGGTTGCAGCGGCTTGAGGTGATTGTCTTGCAGTGGCAGAAATTACAAACCTTGTAATTCCCTGGCTGTTGAGGGCTGAGCTTATGCTCTGAGCGCCTCCACAGGAATAGGCAAGTAGTAAACTTCATCTCTACACCCTTACCATCAACATTTTGAAGAAGAACGTTTGCACATTCATCCATTAGCAATTGATGTATTAGATTTTGATCCTATTAAAAATTATATAAATTTTCACAGTCACTCTTTGAGCCTCTTCTTCGATTCAGATTGCAGGTATTGATCTATCCTCTAATTCTTCTTTTTTCTCAAATATCAATGGGTAAAAAGAAAGCAGATAATTTAAACACACATAAAAAGAATTCTTCTATGGAGGGTTTAATTAAGAATGCAAATTTGGGACTTGAAACACAAGTCAAAGATTTAGAGGATAAGCTAAACTCATCAAATCAAGCAAAATTTAAAGAAGTATTTCTGTTAATTGACAAGTTAAGTGAGTTTTCAAATTCAAATAGTGTGATGTGTGGGATTTTACAAGAAATTGTTAAAAAATTAAAGATCCAAATAGATGATTTGACCAAACAAGTCAATGATCTACCTAAATGCAAGTGCAAACATGAAAAAAGTTTATCCCCAAAGTTGCCTAATGAATCCCATAAGAATGAGTATAGGAGATTCACCTATAGGCCTATGAATAGAAAAGTATATCCCTTAAGATGTTTTTGGTGTGACCAACTAGGTCATAGGTATGAGGATTGTGTTGCTTATAGTAATGCATGTCAAATTCACTTAGTCATTTCACATGACCTGAAGATTTGCGATTATCAAACACAACTACCTTTGCGTTTAAATTTAGGTCGAGGAGGGATGATAGACTATTTTAACGAAAAAAAAATTAGTCCTAAAACCAAACTTCAAATACAATGGAAACCAAAGAGTCATGATGAAGAAAGCAATGTATGTCAATCAAATTTTATAAACACCAAGATTGTGACTAAAAGTGAATGCTTGAACAAGGATCAAAACCTTCTTAAACCTAAATCTATGAGTAACATTGATATTCAAACTACATCTAAGGATCAAGATACATTGGAAAAGATTATGAAAGAAGAAGATGTAAGGATAAAAGATGATGAAAATGAACAATCAATTGATGGAAACAAAGACATACATGAGGTCAAAACAAAACCTAAAGTCATAGAAAATGACAATAAATGTGACAAAACTAAAAATAATGAAAGAATAGTACAAACATCTAAAGATAAAAATCTTCAAAATTCAATTAGAACATGACAAGAATATGGAAAAATGGATACAAGAAGCCATATGCAAGATTGAAAATAATATCAAAAACTCATCTAAAGTTAAGAAAAAGGAGAAGAATTTAAGAGAATAGTTTTATTGTGATGGAATTGTTTATTGAAGATAAAACTTTTAATTTTTGTTATTGCTTGGTGTATATATGCCTGTTTTCCTAAAGTTGAGAAACATATACCTAAATTGTTTTGTTTTATGAAGTTTTTATGCTTGGAAAAGTTAGTTAAAAGCTTATGAGAAAGTTTTACATTATGATTTACTTAACCAAAAGAATACTAAAATATGAAAACACAAAGTTTATTGATTATAAATTAAACTAAAACATGTTTGAAATTATATGCATAATATGCTTGCAAATAAGTTTGATCAATATGCTTGTCATTTCCTTAAACTTATGATACCAAAGATGCTATTCTATACTAAAAATATAATTATCCATTGAGATAGGATGATAATAATTATGCTGATATACTACCCACTATGAATTTCGTTCTTATGATGAGAATGCCCATATTTTATGCTTTTCTATTGATAATAAGCTTTCTCATTATAAATAGTATTATCAAAATGATGTTACTAAACTTATGATGAACTTATGATTTTCTTTCTTTCACAAATAAAAAGAAATATATTATGATGAACAATTATGAAGAACAATATTATAATGAAATGATGAATATTTTGAATGAAATGATTTTGTTTACAACAAATATGATGGTTATATTATACTATGAACATTATGATTTTTTCTGAAATTTATGAACTTTGTTTCAAAGGTTGAAAAAGCTAATGTGAAATTTATGAATTTATGAGTTTATGGATTTATGAATTTTGTTTATGAATTATACCCACTATGACTTCTTATGATGAAAATTGTGACATGATGAAGATGAATCATATGAATTTCTATTTGCAAGATAAATGATAATGAAGATTACTTGTTTTGTAGCTTCTACTTTATGAGTGCTTACAGGTTCTGAAGATGAATTGATCAAAGTAATTGAAGATTTTTTGCCAAAAGTTTTGATGAACTTAAAGAGAGCTGAAGATGGAGTCAATATAGATTAGGTGAAAAAGTTCTAAACCTGATTTATGTTTCAATTTATTATGAAAGTTCATGCATTTCATGATAGAATATGTACAGTCTTCAGATAGGTTAAGAAAATTCTTAAAATTATGAAAGTAGAATTTACACTGAAGTAGGAATGTGTTTGAAGAGAAGATAGGGATTAGAGATCTATGGCCGTCAGATGAATAGTTGAAGGAACCCTTAACTTGCAACTCCTAGTAGGAGTAAACTTGTTTATATAGGTAAGCTTCCTTGAATCTGACCCATTTTGCTAAAGAGATCCTAGTTTCGCTTTTAGCTTACCTCTAGATCCTTTGCTCTGATTAGGGGTTAAGCCTTTCCCCTTCATAAAAAAAAGTTGCGAAGAAAAATTGAAAGCAGTACATTAATGGTTGCTGCATATGAAAAAAGAGAAAAAAAAAATGACAAAAAGAAAAATTATGATGAAAAAAGAGATGAAAGAAAAATCAAATCGTTTCAATGAATGAGTTGTGGTCTTGAAATCACTTTTGAATTAAAAAGCGGGCTATATAAGGTGGATGTATGCTAGAGGGGAATTAGTTTTTGTATCTTAATGGCAAGTGGCTAGGAGATGAGGATAGAAGGCTTATATAACATATGCTTTACTTATGAACAGAGTTAATAGAAGAGTTAGTACGAACACTATTTGAATGACTTCTATAGTTTCTTTCTAAAACCTGTTTTCCAACTCATGCATTGAACGAAAAGGTTGAAATTCAAGCTTTCATAATTTTATAAGTTTTTCTTTGCTATCAGAAGATGTACTAATGATAGAAGAATTTTTTATAGACTATTTGCATTTGAGTCATGAATAATTTTCAAAAAGAATTTGATATGTTCCTTTTGAATCTGGAGGTTGGCCCATCGGGACGATGTGCAGGTTTAGTGGGGGCGGATGTCGGAAAGAATTTGTTACTCTTAAAATATTTCAAAAATTAAAATATTAATTGATTGATATAAGTTTGGTTAAATTATGAAATTTTGACTAATGTTTGACTTTAATTTTGCAGGAAAAGAAATTGTTGATCAATAACAAGAAGGGAAGTATTTATCCAAATGTTTTCTTAATAGTATTTAAGGTTATAGATAAAAATTCAAGGGTTAGTTAAGGGTATATTTATGTTTTGAAAGTAAATGTAAGGATATTTAAGGGTTACATATAGGTTTTGAACATGAATTATAGGGTTCTAGTTAAATTTTAAAGTTAACTAAGGGTTAATTATTCATCCTAGTGGGTTATGGAAGGTTAGAAAATAGGTTTATGGGTTAGTTGGAGCTAATTGATGTGGTTTAAAGTTAGTTGTAGGGTAAACCTAAGGTTAAATGATTAAATAAGTGGGTTATAGTCTATAAATAAATTATTAAATAGGTTAATTATATCTTAAGGAACCTTAGCAAATTAAAAGGAATATATATTGATTATTTATTTCCACTAAGCCTAAGGTAATAATTAAAAAGGGTTAAATTAAATCTTAGTCTAAGGTATAGTATTTATTCTAAAGTTTAGTATTTAAATAAAAAAGAAGAAGTGAAAGGTTATTTAAATCCTAAAGTTTTTGGTCCATAGAATATTTAAATGGTTGGTTGAAAATTGAGAAAACATCTAGGAGAGAAAACCCACGCTTTTTTTCTTGTTGAGTGTTGTTGGAGTGATGTTGAGTCAATTTAGGTAATTGGTTGAGTTATCTAAAGAGAATTGTAGGCTATGGTGGGCTACTCACATCTATTTAAGAAGGGAGTACGTGCTCACAAGTTCATGTGTTTTTTTCAGATTTGATTTCTGGAGAATTGCAGCCTCTTGGTGAACTGAAGGCCTGTTGCCCTCTTTCATATATGTGTTTTTTTACAGAAAGCTATTGGCGAACTGGAGATACACATGTGACCTGAAGTTTGAAAAGCAGAGATTGTCCTTAGTTTGAAACTTTTATTAGCTTGTATAGGCTATCTTTTAGACTTGCCCTCTTTCATATATGTGTTTTTTTTCAGAAAGCTATTGGCGAACTGGAGATACACATGTGACCTGAAGTTTGAAAAGCAGAGATTGTCCTTAGTTTGAAACTTTTATTAGCTTGTATAGGCTATCTTTTAGACTGTCATTATAAACATCATTCTTGAGGTTGTATAGGACTTTGGTTATTAATTTAGTATCATCTTTTATGTCTAAAGAAAGTTCTTTGAATAGTTCCTTTCTACCTTCATCAACTTTTGAATTGTTGTTTCCAAAACCAATAGAAGATAAAGAATCAATAAAAGAAGCAATAGAAGAAGGATCTTTGCACGATCCTAGGACAACTATAACTTTACTTTCTACTGTTCCTCCTATTGTTAGTGAAGAAAATTTTCCTCCAACTGTAGATAGAAACGTAGAAAATATCCAAGAAGAAACAAACGAAACTATAAAAGATCAAATAGTTAGTGAAAAGATTATCCTACCTTCTTATTTTGATGCAGTTGAACTTTATAGGAACGCTTCACCTTACGGACCTTAGGAGAAGTTATACTTGTACCTGTCCTGCATAGTCACCCTGCGTGCGCCGTTAGCGAGGCGACTGAATTGATCCGCCAGTCGTCACAAATTGCTCCCACACCGGTGTGCTGTTTTTGCGTAGGATACTTCGGATCTCTGCTTCGAATAGCTCTCCTTCCTTCTGGATGTCCAATATCCGAAATCTTTCTTCCAAGCACGCGGGTCGAGCTGAGGATTCCGCAAAAAATGCTAATCCTTGGCCGCCAATTGGTGTTTCTATCACCGGAATATCACCGGAATGAACTGACAGTGTACCAGACTGTAGTGTTTTTCTGCTTTTACCGATTTCTTTTCCTAGAGTTTTTCTAATCGTGGATAACTCTGAATCTTTATCCAAGATTGTTAAACTGGTTTCCAGCGGCGTCTTGGTAGATTCTGGAATTACTGTATTTTCGATAGGCTGGGTCGAAGTGACACCAGAATGTACCAAAGGCGTTGATCGTTCCACCGGGATATGACCGGAATTAATTCTAACGTCCTTAACTTTCTTGACCACTGGGTCAGGCCGCATTATACCTTCTTCTCCTAGGGTTGTCTTTAGTACTTTTCGTGTTCCAGTCGTATGGTTCCTAGGGTACGTTTCGCCAGACCGAGTAACCGGCATGTATCATTGCTTAGTAGCACTATCTGAGCAGTTGGCAACAATCTGGCTCTGTTGCTACCGTCAGTCAATCGAACGATAAACGTAGTGTTTGATTCTGAAAAACAGCCGGCACGCTACTGCCACTTTTCACAGATAACTGGCAACCTGATGCCACTTTCCCACAGACGGCGCCAAATGTTAAATGTTTCATCGTTACTTCTACTTCCAGACTCAAGCACTTCAAGTTCAGCCGGTTTCGAATCTTCCTAACCGCAATTGTTCTCTTAGTCACGTGGGTCCTTGGGAGTGGTAGGGGTGTGTTAGACAGAGGCCCTGTACTATTTTCCCAAATTAACACACAATCCTAAATGTTATCCCGTTCTTAGCTCAGTGTCCATCCCTGAACAACGGAAGACTGTTCAGTGTACTGGAATTAGAACTTCAGGACTGAGGGTAGCAATCCAGTTACTTAATTTATGAGCAAAATATACTTCAGTAACAATGTCACCTACTTCGTACTTCGTCAGAGTAGATAGGTATACCAACCAGACATTATACCTTAAAGTTACGAGGACTCATCGTATGTTAAACTCGAACAACCAATTTCCTAATAACAAACGGCTAACCATAAACTAACGAGGTCCTGCTCACATTCAGACCATTACAACTACTAGTTTTCCCGTGGTCGGAATCAACAGCAAATGTAGACCACGGTATCGAATTTGGTCACTTACAGAAACGCTACCAGACAATTAGTTCGGGACTACTTTTCACGTTCCCTGCTCCGCCGAAGAACTGATAAACAACATACTACACTTGATAACACTCAGAGACACACTCAATCATTACCGAACAGATTCGTAACACAATACAACTGATTCGTAACTCTGTAATAAGGTGAGAATAATTAACTAGCCGGAGTACAGACGGAACAGAACAAAGCAGAACTTATCTTTTCAACAACATACACGCTCACACAGGGCGTTTACAGCCCTCTCAAAACGAGACTCAATCAAACAACACACTGCAATTCCCGCAAACGGGGTGCTCCCCGCTCTTTTTCTCATTGCCTTAAATAGAGGATTTTTTACAAGAGTGCGCACTTCTGCAGTTACCTGCACGTTTCCTGAAAGATTCTTTTTTTTCATTTAAGCTACCTGTCCTCGTACTTTTGTCCTTGTTCGGCGGCCGTCCAACACTTTTACATTTAAGGCACCTGTCCGAGTTCATTTGTCCTTGTTCGGCGGCCCTCTAACAATACACACATGCATACACACATATACACATATACATGCATACATACACACATGCATATACACACACATGCACACAATACACACATATACATACACACAAACACATGCATACACACATACACATGGATACACACATACACATGTATACACACATGCATATGCATACACACACACACATATATATATAGATGTATATGTGTGTGTGTATGTATATGTGTGTGTGTGTGTGTGTTGGAGTTTGAGGTCTACAAAAGCACAGGAGCAACATAAGGAAGAAGACGAAGCTTGGAGCACAACACATAATACTAAATGTATTACCACTAGAAGGTACAAAGATAAGTAACCTGTTAGGGCAACAGGTGTATATACACGCAAAGGAAAAAACCTCCTTAAGAGGGAAGAAAGTGCCCCGGTGGTCCTAGTGTGTTCACACACATCACTACCTAAATATATCAACAAATTCCCCCTGGGAGTGATGTAGTTGACAAGGAGCTGACACTCATGTATAAGGAAATTCCAAGCTATGTGGAATCAATTCACAAAAGCAAGTAAGCCGAAAGCTTTGCAAAAAGCTTCAAACTTCTCCCTAGGCAGAGCCTTCATGAAAAGGTCTGCAATGTTCTCCTACATGGGCACATATGTCAAGCTAATCTCTCTAGCAGAGAACCTCTCCCCGACATAATGATAATGCACCTCAATATGCTTAGTGCAAGCATGGAACACAAAGTTCCTCGCAACTGCCAATGCGCTCTCACTGTTAGTGAAGATGGTGGTGGCAAAAGAGTGACCAACACCCTAATCAGCCATAAGGTGTCTGAGCCACACACACTCAACAATAGCTATGAAAGGTGCCCTATACTTAGCCTCACAACTGGAAGTGGCCATAGTAGGCTGCTTCTTGCTCAACCAAGATATGCATGAGCTACCAAGCATGAAGGAAAAACCACTGGTGGACACCGGAGTGTCAAAGCAACCAGCCCAATTAGAGTCCAAAAAAGCATGTAAATCTAGTGGTAGTGATCCCCCCTTGAGATAAAGCAATCCAAGTAGTCGGTTACCACTCAAGTAGCAAAAGATGTGCTTAACCGCCTCCCAATGCTTGACACCTGGGCAATGCATAAACATGATCATCCTTGAGACAAAAAATTGAATATTTGGCTAAGTAATGCATAAGTAAGTCAAGCATCCAACAACTTGCTCATAGAGAACAACATCAAATGCATCTCTAGCATCATGAAGACTCAATCGTAAACCTGTCTCCATAGGAGTGGCAATAGGTTTGCATTCTTCAAGGCCAAAATGCTGCAATAATGTGTCATTATATTTCATTTGATAGAAAACTATTCTGCTCAACTTGGATAAACTAAATGCCAATGATGCAAATGCCCCAAATCAGACATCTCAAATTAGGCATGCAAATCAGCCTTAAAATCAGCAATATGCTTCTCACGAGGACTAGTGAGCAGCATGTCATCAACATACACAATAATGATCAGAAGCACATCATTAGCATGCTTAACATATAAAGTGCTTTTAGTTGGAATGTTCTGAAAACCATGTGCAATCAAATAGGCATGTATCTTTTCATACCAAGCATGTGGTGCTTGCTTTAAACCATATAATGCCTTTTTTAACCTGCACACTTGGTTTTCATGCCCTTTCTACACAAGCCACGAGGCTGAAAAACATACACTTCTTCATGTAAATCACCATTCAGAAATGCAGTTTTAATGTCCAACTAATGTACATTCCAACCATGATGAGCCACAAGTGTACAGATGCTAAGAAAATTAGTCATTTGGCAAGTAGGAGCAAAGTTCTCATCAAAATCAATTCCTCTTTCCTGAGCATAACCCTTTGCAAGAATCCTAACCTTATACCTGTCAACTATTCCATCAGGCTTACACTTTAGCTTGTATATCCACTTGGTGCCAATATCCTTCTTGCGAGGAGGCAAGTCACATAAGGACCAGATAGCATTTTTCATGACAGCATCATATTGTGATTGCATAGCAGCCATCCAATTTTCATAATTTTATGCTTCATCAAATGAAACACACTCATTCTCATCACACAAACTAGAGTGAGCCATAGCATAGCAATCTGATGCAAAAGAATCACTATGAGAGCTTGAACAAGTATGATATGATAGAGGTGCATCTAATTTGTTATCATGCAAAGTTTGTACCAACCATTTTGGCATAGTTTTGCCTCCTCAATACAGCTCTCTCATCAACAAGTGCATCATGCAAATCTGCATAAAAAATGGAATGCTTTGCATCATCACATGAAACCTATAAAGGCTGAGAACTTGCCTCATTAGGACTAGGTGACTAGATTATCCACTTGTAAAAAGAGGTACGAAAGTGTCATACATGTCTTTGGAGCTAAAAAATGTCTCCTTGGTACATGAAAGTGATGGCTGAATAGCATCCTCCATAAAAACAACATCATGGCTAACCAAAATGCATTTAATTTGTGGATGATCCAGACAATAGCCTTTGCTTTCAGAACTGTACCCAACAAAAATACATGTCACTACTTTATCATCCAATTTGTTGGGTTGTTTTTTAAGCACTAATGCATATGCTAGACAACCATAAACATGTAGATGAGTAACAGATGGCTTGCGACCATGCCAAGCCTCATATGGAGTGATAGACTATAGCGCTTTAGTGGGACACCTGTTAAGTACATATGTTGCACACATAATAGCCTCAAGCCAAAAACTATGTGGTAAAGTGTGACTCTTGACCATACACCTCACCATCTCCATGATTGACCTCTTCTTCCTTTCAAAACTCCATTTTATTGAGGTGTACATGGCACTATACACTGATGTTTTATCCCACGTTTAGCCAAAAATTCATTAAAATCTAAAGACATATATTCTCCCTCTTGATCAGAATGGAGGGTGTCCATTTTACATGCTGACAGATTTTCATCCAGAACTAGAAACTGTTTGAAGCACATAAACATTTCGGACTTTGCTTTCAATGGATATACCCATGCATGCTTGGAAAAATCATTGATGAAAGTCACGAAGTAAAGATAGTTCCCAAAAGAGGGTGTCTATGTAGGACCATAGACATCACTCTAAACAAGCTCCAATTTTTTAGTAGCTCGAACTGATCCATCTTTTGGGAAGGAGGAACACTGCATTTTGCCCAAAATACAGCCTTCACATATATGTTTACTAGGTGCCTCAAGTTTGGGCAAAGAGGACACCATCTCAGACTTCTGTAGGTGTAGCGAGCTAGAAAAATTCAGATGACCAAAACATGCATGCCAAAGCTTTGCATCTAGCAAAGCTTGAGAATCATGTACTGCACATGCTGAATGGTTCATAGATTTTTCATAGTTTATGATCTTATACAATCCATGACATAAAATGCTAGAAGCAATAATGACATCGCCATTAGACAGATCATGAGCTATGCATCTGTCATCAACAAATTTCACAACCAAGCCAATCTTGGCTAAAGCTGAAACTGATAAAAAATTATTCTTGATCCTTTGCACAAATAAAGCATCTCACAATGTAAAAGAACTACCATCAATAGTAATCAGAATGATCTTACAAACTCCCATGACAGGTGGAGTTTTTGGTGCATGTGACAATATTCTCTATAGGGGCAGGCTCGAGTGAAGTGAAGAAACTACATTGCAAGGTAATATGTTTGATTTCCCCACTATCAAAGTACCAAACATCTGAGTCTACTACAGACATACACTGTTCAAAAGAAGATGGGTCAAAATGGCACACACTAATAAATGCCCATTCTTCATTCTGCACTAGATTAGGAGACTCTATTTTGGGTGTAGAGGCCACTGCAACAACCATTCTAGCCTCTTTTTTCTTTGCCTCTTTTGCAGCTGGTTTTGGAGAATTCTTTGTGACATGATCATGTGCTTTACAATACTTGCAAAACAATTTCTACTTTTCTGTTTTCTTGTCATTTCTGTCATCCTTCTTTGATTGTGCAGAATTGGCATATTTCTACAACTAGTAGAAAAGCTCCATTTACCTTTGCGCTTTTGACTAGCCAGGAAAGCTTGATCTACAACACGCATAATGGACCTATTCTATCTAGACTGATCTTCCTGCAACAAAACAGAGACTAACTCGTCAAATGTTAAGGCATTTGGGTTGTCTTTCATCATCAAACAAAGAGTGGAAGAAAAACTCTAATATGAATCGAGAAGACCATTCA
>CM035439.1:31129532-31224532 GCA_020310875.1 Ceratopteris richardii | reverse complement strand
GCAAAAATAGAATATTGGTAGAATCAAATTACCTTTCTTTCATAACCTATCATTAACTCCCTCTGCTCATCGGAGATTCGTTCATTATTTGCATTGGCTCATTTCATATGAGTCTATAGCCAATTTGTGAAAGAAGATATACATGTATTCTCATTGCTAATCAAGATTACATCTATATATTTTGTTTCTATCCTTTACTTCAGAGATTTTGAAGTTATTTTTCATGCTCATTAACGAATGCTTGCATATTTTGCTATTATACGCAATAAAAGCAAGCATACATCGCTTTGTCATAGATCCTTCTAGTTTAGCTCTTTGTCGCACATAACTGTTTAATATGCCTATAAATTGTTGAACCCAAAACATCCATCTAGTGTTTACAAACTCATACAATCTCTATTTCATCCACAAGATGGATAAATAAATGAACCTGAATATCAAAAACTGATGGTGGAAACTCTTCCTCCATCAGACATAGTAGCTCCTTGCATTCACGTTTCTTTTGTGGGATCGAGTCTGTGTCAATCCCTTTTGATGTAATGCACCTATTATCATCATAAACTAAATTACAAAGAAATTAATCCCTAAAGAAAAGATAGCAAATAGTCATATACATTAAACATAAAAGTATAATAATTACCTTGTAAGTTATCTGAGCTGATAGAACACATTTCATACTCCTTTTGTTGCACATCCATCGATAAAAAGAGGTAGAATGTCTTTCAAAAATGCCAATCATGTGTCTTTTACCCATACAAGCTTATGTCATCCAAAGTAAACATGTTTTGGAAAGATGCTCCATATCTTGTAGGTGTTTGAATCGACTAAATCTATTGTTGATAGTTTGTACCCCCTTTGTCATAAGTATCCAAGAAGCAGGTTCCTAAGTTGTTTCTTATTAATTTTTATCAAAAAATTACCATAAGTTTTGTTTTGAGTTTTGACCCTTTAAATTATTTCTTGATGTTGTTGTGTCTTTTAATCCAAGAAGATTCTGCCATAATGAATAACCAACATTCTTGAATATATGCATAAAATAAAGAAGATGACGTATCTTAACTCTCTCCAACACTCCAAAGAATACCATATCAAAATATTATCTACTACTGACCATTTTCCTTTACATCTAATCTTCACATTCTCATCATCTTCATCCTCATTGAAGATTTCAGATAGTGGATCTATAAGAGGCCCTTTTGTACATTTTTTATACCAATGCATATTGTTCTTCGACATTGACCTTTATCAATCTTGCCATTAAAACATATCGCTTCTCTTTTGCATCATAATGGATGATCATCAAGGAAGAACCATTGATGTCAAAGATAATATTTTTGTTGAGATTCTTACCATAAACTAATCTCAACCAATCACCACAATAATGATAATCCTTATATACCTTAGTAGATATATATATATATATATATATATATATATATATATATATATATATATATATATATATATATATATATATATATATATATATATATATATATATATATATATATTAAATAAAAGAATTACATTATTACATGAACAGATGCCATATCTTGGAAAATTATGTATAGTCCAAGACACAATTCCATGAACCATAATATATCTTTGATTAATTCTTTTTGATACATCAGTGACATCAGTACCTCTCCATGACCCTTGGAGATCCTCAATGAGAGGAGCAAGATATACATTCATGTCTTTAACTTGTCTTTTTCTTGAGATTAAAAGTGAAAGCCTTAAATGTTCTTTTTGAATGCTAAGGTATGGTGGGAGATTGTAGTTGATGAATACCGCAGGCCATGTTGACCATTTACTAGATTTCATCGAAATTGGATTAACCCCATCTAATGCAACACTTAAGTTTAGATTGTGTGGCTCCTTTGCAAAATCCGGCCATCTAGAATCAATATATTCAAAAGCTGCACTGTCTGGTAGAATTCTCATTACTACATCACAACTTTTGTGATCAAATACCCATGTCAAAAGTTTTGATAATTCAGGGCTTTGAAACATATGTTTACTTCATGGAGCTAATGGAAAATTTCTTCATAACTTTTTGGGATTTTAGCCTCTTCATCTTTATATCAAGGAGATTGAAATTTTGGGCATGTTAAAGAGTCTAGATAATCACCTCTATTTAAAATAAAATTGTTAGGACATGCATGTATAGAATGATAATCTATACCAAAAGAATTTATTATCTTCTTCATTTCATCATTTGATGTAGGAAGAATATTGTTGCTTGGTAAAAACTTTTCAAATAGTAACATGCAAGTTCATGAAAAAAAAGTATTATGAATGAAAGTAAATAAATAATTATGTGTGTGCATGTGTATGTGTGTGTATGCGTATGTATGTGTATATGTATGTATGTGTATGTATGTGTGTATATGCATGTATGTGTGTGTATGAGTATGTATATGTGTGTGTATCCGTATGTGTGTGTACGTATGTGTGTATATGTGTATGTGTCTATATGTATATGTGTGTGTATGTCTATATATATATATATATATATATATATATATATATATATATATATATATATATATATATATATATATATATATATATATATATATATATATATGTGTGTGTGTGTGTGTGTGTGTGTGTGTGTGTGTTTATGTATGTGTGTGTATGTGATGTGTGTATATGCATGTATGTGTGTATATGTGTGTGTATCTGTGTATATCCATGTTTGACCTTTAGCTTAAAGATCCCCAAACTTAACTGAAATTTTCTCTTCAGGCATTGATTCTTGGTGAAAGAAGTTTATAATGCTGAAATACCTTTACCAAAAGGTCTACTAATGCAATTTGTATTATGTACTCTTGAGGTAAGGATACTAAGAGTTCTGGGTCTGGAGTTATATTCTACATGTACTACATGAAGACATGAACCATTTCTCCACATTAGTTGCTATGAAAGTAAGGCCAGAGTGATAAAAGCTAAGATGAGAATAGAAACCTGCATCGAACGAGCACTTTCTATCCACCCTATATAATCAAATATGCTAGGTATAACTAAATATATCATAAATTAAAGTTTTAGTATGAAAATTAGTATATATAATAGATGTGTAAATAAATAGGGTTCTATGATAAATATTAGTATAAATAAATAAATATGAAAAGAACTAGGTTTCTATGATAAATATTAGTATACATAAACAAATATTAGTATACATTATGGTTTTTAAATTAAAATAAATATATATAATTAAATATATAAAAAATAGGATTTTAGTATACATAAATAAATATCAATAAAAATTAGAAAAAAAAGTATAGTATATAATCAAATGTACTATGAATAATTGAATATGTAAGAAATTAGGGATTTTTTCAAAAAGGACATTCAATTGTAGCCTACTCTCCCATGCTTGAATTAATAAAAGAACAAATATACAATGAATGGGCTTAATGCCCTTGGGATCCGCTATATCCCACAAAGCAGGGGTGACACACCAGAACTAGTAGGATAACAAGGATTCGACAGGAAACAAATGTTTGAAAGAGAGTTGTTGAGAAGCTTAATGATTTTTTTATCCCCTTCATGCACCACCCACTTACTTTTAATCTTGTTTTTTTTCCAAGTCAAACATTCTATGTGTTTGAAAGGCGGAAAATTTTTATAATTACATACATAATAGGTATATAGATTTTGCAATCAACCACTCTTTTTGATGGCCATCGAAGTTGATCACACATCTTTCTTTCCATATCTTCCAAAGTGCTTCCCCTCTAATGGCATTGCACATAGCAAAAGAGCAGCAAATTGTTTCTCCAAGTAGTGCTTGCTTCCAGTGGATTTGTCTTGTTAAGCTTAAAATCTTGGTGAGGGACTGCCAAATCTGAATGCTTCTAGGGAAGGAGAAGAAGAGATGACCAAGATTCTCTTTGCCACAGATGCAACACTTATGCCAATGAGGGGCCCCACATATTTTATTAGCTTTGGCATTGATGGAGGATTTGCCACATAAGAAAAGCTTATTTGTTTTCAATGAGAGGGTGCCATAGGTCCCCGCACACGACTTGCCATCTAATACTAGATCATTTCTGACACCATCCCCTATTAAGGGAGATATGCAAGTCAAAGTGCTCATGTATCCTCATAATTTTTTCTAATTTGTTTGGTCCATCTTAACCCTTCAATCTAGGGGAGGGGTCATTTCCAAGAAGGAGATAAGTCTTTGAGTTGTCCCAAGGGTTGATTCTCCACCTTAGAAGGCACCAATCATCAACTTCAATTCTCCTAACGTATTCTATCTCCTCAAACCTTATCCAATGACTTCTATCATGGTTCGAGAGATGTTTCCACTTGCTAAAGCTTTTGTTAAAAAGAAGTGGAGCCAGAAGAAAACCCTATTTAATAGAGCTAGAGGAAAACCCTATCTAACAGAGCGTTTTAATCTCATTTCTTGAGAGATTTTACCATTGATATTGATTCAAGCCGAAGCATTCCCCATAAGCATAGAAATCATGTTGATGAATTTAGGTCCACAACCTAAATCTTTTAGGGATTGTAGAATAAAATCCCACTCTAGGTGGTCTTATGCTTTGTTGAAGTCAATTTTGATGAAGAGGACATCTTGGGAGGACTCCTTAGCAAACTCCAAGCCTTCCCACACATGTATAATTTCCTCCAAGATGGATCTTCCCTTTATCAATCCCTTTTGGCCCTCACTGATCCATGATGTAGATGGCAAGTAATGCGATTAGCAAGAACCTTAGCTAAGAACTTATAGCCAGTTTCAACATAGTCATGGGTCTTTCTTGTGAATTAGCTTAATCACCCTTTCATTGAGAAAGTTAGGGAGTGCACCAATGCATAAGGCCTCCTACCAAACCCCAAGTAATGGATTAACTAAGTCATTTTTAAAAGTCTTTGAAGAACTCATTGGTGACACCATCCAATCCCGGGCTTTTACCACTAGGGAGAGCATCTATAACTTCTAAAATCTCAGTGGTGGTGATAGGGGAGTTGAGAAATGCATGGAATTTTTTAGAATTCTTTTTTATTTGATTCTCGAGATGCCAACCATGCAATCTCGTCTCTAAGAAGTGAGCGACATGGACACGCCCATGAGTTGAGTGAAGTGGTTGTTATTATCTCAATATTCTCTTCCACAAAAGTACATTCTCTCCCATTGTTATCTTCCATGAAAGGGATGTCTTCCTTGATTTTCTTCTTCTTTAAGAGCTTACACATCTCTTTTGTCGATTTGTCTGCTTTCCCTGCCCACCAATCTTTATAATAAATCTGCAAGTTACTTCTTTGAATTTCCTCTTCATATCTAAGTTTGCTTCTAATTTTCTTGAGTCTCGATTGCATGCTAAGATTTCCATTATTGAATTCCATATCAAAATGTTGAATCCAATGGTAAATGTCTATACAAATAGCAAGCCTAAGTTGTAAAGCTAACTATTCGAGTTTACACATTATTTCATTACCTCACACATATGAACACTTGCTTGTCAAATTGGTTGTATTTACTTTGGATAATTGTAAATCTAAGGAATATCGTGAAGTTAGGGAGCTAAACCCACGACTCATGGGTAGGAAGAATCAATTCAAAACATCCCTATAGTGTAGGATCACTTTTAGGTGAGTGAAAATTCAAATTCAAACTCACACTATGAGTATAAATAGACATGCTTTTAGTTGTGGGATGCAAGAGCCATTCTGAGAGACATTGGGCTACTTCAGTGAGCATTCATTAAGCTCACCTCCTGTATGAGTAGTCCACTGCACTTCCCTTGTATCATATGTTCATTAGCATATACATATCGACTATGAAACCTACACTACCAGTTGCATGGTTCCCCTAGTGAGTAGGTCGACCCAAACGACATTGCATCCTCTACCTCTCATGGACAGAAGACAACGAATAAGGAGGTAGAAGGATAAGGTACTAGCAGCATTACACAGAATGAACACATGGAAGAAATGTTCAAGGTATTTTATGACATGGATGAAGATCACGATGGTGGAGAAGATGTCGTGGGTTCCATGGACACGACATAATTTCCACAATCAAAAGCCGACAAAGAACACCAAAACATGCAAAGGTCATCCCATTTACCACTCTACACTCGGGAAAACATAACTATACTATGTGCGTCACTTGTGATGGCCAATCTTCAATCCATTTATGGATGGTCAGATAGTAGTGTCTTAGAATTGTTCATGTAAGTGGATTTGAAATAAAATTTTATTGTTGTACCAAAATGATTTTATTTACTAATATCATTGTAATTCCTTATCCCTTGCAGTATTCTCAAAGATCAGTTTCTCCGAGATGGCAATGACATGCCTCCAACACGTGGAGATGCAAAAAAACTTTTATAGTGCATGGGGATGGACTAAGATTCATGCTTGTCCGAATGATTGCATTATCTTTTGCAATGAGTATGAGCACCTCCGCATATATCCAAATGTGTAGAGCAAAAAGTTTTAGAGAATACCTTCTGGGCAAAGAAGTCCCTGCAAAGGTTCTTTGCCACTTTCCTATCATTCCAAGAATTAAGAGCATGTTTAGATGCAAATCCATAGCTCAATTAATGTCATGGCATGTAAAGAGTAGGTCTACATATGGTGTAATGTGAGTGCCTACTGATTCTAATGCTTGGAAACACAGATAGTAAGTGGCTAGAGTGTGCTAGAGAGGCTCGGAATATACATCTAGGCCTAGCTATGGATGGAGTAAATCCATTTAGTTTATGTAGCTCATCATGGAGCATATGGCCTGTATGTTTGGTCAACTATAACATCCCACCATGGCCGACCACAAAAAAGGGACATTTATTATTAGCTCTCATTGTGAAAAGTAAGTATAAGGTAAAAAACATGGATGTATACCTTGCATCACTTGTGGAAGAGCTATGTACTTCATGGTATGGGATTACTGTGCGCGACATGTCTCAACCTATAACAAGACAAGATGTGCTAGTACAAAGCATACTTATGTGGAGGATGCATGACTACCCCGATTATGGTGAATGTTCAGGTTTATCGATTTCGAATTACAATGTTGTCCCCTATGTGGACAATGAATTGAAGCATGCTACTCCAAATCACTTTGGAAAATTGTCTATGAAGGACATCATAGAAATCTGCTTCATGGACTTGTCTTACGTGAAGGGAAAATTGGCCGACAAGCACAACGACAAATGAAAGCAAGTGATTGGAAGCAACTATGGGATGTAGGAACACCACTTGTTGGCATGAAATGACTATCAATCTTTCACGATCTCCCTTATTAGAGTGAGTTACTAATCAATCATTTGGTAGATCCAATGCATATTTTCAAGAAAAACACAAAGGGAGGACTTGGAAGAGCGAGGTCGTATGCAATAGTTGTGGGCAATCACCAAGTCAAACGAAATAGTGTTGCTACCCAGAGCTCCTTGGGTGCTCCGCAAGATGGAAGAGCAAATGTGAAGAAGGTGATTATAAAGCTTTGGACACCTACTACATTCATGAGGTGTCTAAAGACTACCTTCACATGGAACGAAGATCTCGAAAGGCTCAAGTCTCATGATTGGCACATGTTTTTATAGTTTGTGCTCCTTGTAGCTATGAAAGATTGCCTTTTAGAGGATGTGTGAACAACCATTTATAAAATCAGTTCCATGGTATGGTGGATCTCTTCTAAAGAGATAAGAAGAGATAGCATAGAGAGTGCCAAACTCAATGCTCTAGAGGTTGTCTGTATGGTTGAGAAGTATTTTCGCACAAGTATTCTCACAATTTAGCTTCATTTACTAGTTCATGTGGTTGATGAAGTTGCAGTAGTAGGAATTTTCCAAAGTTGATGGATGTTCTTCTTGGAATAGTTCATGAAGACATTAAAGGGGTTTCTTCATCAGAGAGCACGTCCAAAGGGCAGCATGGCAGAGGGGTGGCTCATGCAAGAGTCTCTTGTATTCATAATAGAGTTTCTATGAATGTCAGACCTAGAAATGCCTCGCTTATGGAGTGATGATGAAGATGTTTGTCTCATAGGTGATGAACTACAAGGTAAAGGGATGAAAGAAAAATGGATGCAGCTTTTAGAGAGAAGAAAATGAAGTTTTGCATCATTAACCTGGAGCCTATGTAGAAGTGGTTGGAGAGGTATGAGCTTGCCAAGGAGGCAAATGCAAAGGAAAGAGCTCAGTTTCAGAAGAATTGTTCCACTCAATTTTTACCTCTTCCACCCTTTTCAACATGTAGATGGCTAGATACAACCATTTCACAAGCAAAGGTAGCCGTTGAGGATATCTCTAAAGAAGAGGAGGAACTCGTAAAGGGGTCTAATTGGAAGTATTACGAATATGATGCACTATGGTCTCATGAACACACTTTTGGAGCGCACGCATCAACAAAAATAGGTCTACTTTTGATAGTGGGGTGATGGTGAACTTTCTCCAAAAAAGTAGAGCTAGTGCAAGAGACGACAATGCTCAAGAAGGCCAGCCCGAGTATTATGGATTAATGTGTGTATATATGCATATATGTGTGTGTATGTGTGTATGGGTATGTATATGTATGTATGTGTATGTATGTGTATAGTTGTGTATGTGTATGTATGCCCATGATGTGTGTGTATGCATATGTGTGTGCATGTGTGTATATGTATATGCATCTATGTGTCTATGTGTGTATGTTTGTGTGTTATGTATGTGTGTGTTACATATGTGTGTGTATGCATGTGTATATTTGTGTATGTGTATTTGTATGTATGTGTGTATATGTATGTATTCGTGTATGGTTATTATTATTTATTACTTATAATAATATTATAACTAAATGGTCTTATTCATTTTAATTTGTCTATTTTTAGAAGTAAAAAAAAGGAGAGCTTTATGTGACTCCTACTTGTGATTGGTTCACTTAAATTGGAAGCAAGCACTAGAAACTAAGAGCTCTAGGTCCAGAGTCACATTTAAATTTTTACATCTGATGAATGTGGCTATATGTGCATGGTCATGCATGTGTATATAGATATGTTCCTACGTGTGCATGTGCATGTGCATGTGTGTGTATGTATATGTGTATGTGTATGTGCATGTGTATGTGTAAGTGTATGTGTGTATGTGCATGTGCAAGTGTGGATGTGCATGTGCATGTGTATGTGTATAAGTCTGTGTATGTGTGAGTGTGTGTGTGTGTGTGTATGTGCATGTGTGAGCATGCATGGACATGTATATGTGTATATGTGAATGTGTAAGTGTGAGTATGTTAATTTATGAAAACAAAACAACTTAAATGATATACAAACAATGAAAATTGTACTTAGAATAATTAGCCATATATTATGCTCGGTGTACTTCTTGAATAACCTCCAATATATATATATATATATATATATATATATATATATATATATATATATATATATATATATATATATATATATATATATATATATATATATATATATATATATATATATATATATATATATATATATATATATATATAGATAGATAGATAGATAGAGAGAGGCATAGAGAAGGAAAGAGATAGAGAAAGAGAGAGCTCAAGATCTCAAGCGCAACATAGATATGAACATTGGTTGGATCTTTGATCAGACACATGCAAAATGACGATCAAAGTTCCATGCATTTTTTCAGTCATATAAGCAATGTGGATTTGTCATATATGCGATCTTCACAATCATCACATATGCGATATTCTTGAACATCACATATGTGACTTTCATGTTGTGTCACGTATGCGACTTTCACATATGTGATACTTTAATTATCGTTGTTAGGGACCTCAAAAAGAGTTTCAATATTAGCCTTGTTTAAACAATGATGTGTGCTCGACAATCAATGCAATGAAATGCACAATGACGAGCAAGAAACATGTCCTGATATTCATGAATCTTATACTTCATCAGTATGTATTAAAGTTTTTGTGAATTCAAAAGGCGTAAACAAAGCATGAAACAGAAAAATGAAATCTAGTTCGGGCTCAATCGGTATAATTTGAAAAGTAGGACTCTTTCAAGAGCCCCACCAATTAAAAGTGGATCAAAGAACCTTCCTTTGCTTGACCATTTGTGCATCGTTGTTCTGCGGGGCTTTGACGAACCTTGGAGTGTTATCATATCTTAAACTAAAAAGATTCGCGTGCTACTTTTTTCTCGAACTTGATGAAGTTCTACTCTTCAGTGGACGTTTCCAAGCCATGTTGTTGAAGTACTGTATAGTCTAGTTGATGATCTTGTGGAGAATGATATAGATGACGGTGTAGTAAAAAAAACATGGATATCACAATATATGCCCTCAATAAGTACTAAGTATTGTGGTAAGGGCTTCTCCGTTCCCAAGGAAAGAACCTATCTGATCATGTGTGAGCAAGCTTGATGGACGTGCCTCCATAATCATTTGAATAAGCAGCTGCCAAAGAAGATAAGGATATGTCGTGGCATATGAGAACTTGCAAATAAGAAAAAGAGAGATAAAAGATAAGGCTAAATAATTTGAAAACTTGCAAAGAAGAAATAAACAATTGGATAAAGAGAGATTGTCTTTCTGTTTTGAAAAGGTACAAAGCACATGAGGTGTATGCAGCCATGTCTGATGGGTGATTTGTCTTATTATGAGAGACCATTTCAGCTTTATTAGACTACTACCATGATGTAGCAATGATAGGCTTATGGGGAACCACTTGAGACAAATTCATAATTATAAAAATTTAGACAAATTCACATCTCCCCTCCGGTTGAGTTATACCTCCCCCTCGGGCAGCTCATATTCTGAAGTTGTAACAGAGACAACATCCAAAGCTTGAGATGTACTGTAATATGAAATATTATACAATACCGCTAGCTGGTCTGATTGGGACCATGCATGCTTCACACTACACTTAAGTCAAGAACTAAGTGCTGTAGTAGAAATGGTATGGGCGGGCACTTAGGTTGAATTGAAAGCATGGTATTGTGATTTATGAATAGAATGGAGACATTAAAATAAGATGCACTTGAAGGGAAGCAGACGAGATTAAAGTTTGCAAGCCATTTCTATGATGATGGAATTGCAGAGTAAACTCTATTTTCTGTGTATCAGAAAATGTTATCTGCAATTTCAAAGATGGAAATAAATGTAATACATGTGTGAATTTCAATCCAACACCCGTTTTTGGATTGAAAACCGTTCGGTTCAGAAAGCTTGCATTCCATCTACCTTACGAGGTCGGGTATGTGAGTGTGTTTCCAATTCATTGTACTCTTAAAATAAAAAAAACAACTTGCACTCCGCAATGATCAATATAGCATCTTAAAATAAAAAAAACAACTTGCACTCCGCAATGATCAATATAGCATGTAAGTAAGATTATAATCTTTTTAGTCTTAAAAGAAAGTTGAACAGTGATATTAACCTTGCACATACATCTTCCTCTAATGGGTCCAATACATCTTCCTCTAATGGGGCCAAAGGAAATCAGTATAGTGGGAACCTTCATCAGCTAAGGCCTTGATGTTAGGGGCATTTGTGTATCATATTTGCTTCATCATTAGATACACCAAGGCCTTCCTTATCTGTTAAAGTGATGCTTCTTTGGAAATCGAAATATGGTGGCAATTAAGCCTCCATAACATAATATTCAGGAGGCTCATTAAGCGAATATAGTGCATGAATTCGCATAATATAAAAAGCCCTCTTTATTTCCAAACTTAATAACTTCTATTCTGCGCTACCTTTTTTACTCAAAGCTTGCTGATTGAGCCTACCTAACCTCGTTCGAACTCTAGTTTTCCCTGAAGAACATGCTAATACATGGGTATCTCTGTCTTTGATGATAACTTCCATTCAGTTTTCAACTCCAATGGTAGAGAAAACCTCGGACACCTTTCCTTTTTGTGCTAAAGGAGCCTTTTGGTTTGGCAGACTGTGGAGAGAATTTCGACCCTACATGCCTAAATAAGCCTAAGCCTTACTTGGAGAGGCAATCCGTTGCTCAATGGCATTGTGGAAGGCCATTAGGGGCGATGCTCTTTGGAAAATCTAGAAAGAAAGATGCATGTCCAACTTTGGCAACCCCTCAAAAGAGTGGTCGATTGACAAGACCTTTAGTCTTTTAGGTAGAAGAATCAATAATTGTAAAATATCCCCTCTTCAAACATCATAGGTTGGTTTCGGAAAACAACAAGATTCATGGCAAATGGACTCCCCACGAGAGGGACAAAAAGATGATTAACCTTATATGTAACTCTTAGTAAATGCATTTTGTTATATTTCCATCTCTTTGGCCTAGTCTTGGAAGATGTTTACCTACCGCATTCAGACCATCAATGTATCTTTGCCTACCCTTGCTTTGTAGGATAAGGGGAGTCCCATGGGCATTATGCCCCCTCTTCTTGTATAGTTATTCTTTCAATTAAATCATGCAAGGGAGAAAAGGCCTCTACCAAACTTTCTATTATTGTTATTTTTTGTAATCTTTAACTCTTCATAGAAAGAAAAAAAAATTAGAAGATCCTAAGATACTGTAAAAATGCTGGCTTTTCATTCATGGTTAGGAAAATAAATTTTAGGCGTTATAAGTAACTCGTACGCTAAGAGGACTTAGGTCCTTTGGGATGGAAAGCATGCTTGTACAACCTTGATAGCATGATATTGAGCAAGCCAATTAAGGTTATCAACTTTTTTTGTAATGTTTTCTAGCAAGATTTAAGCAATGGTTAACCCTAGCTTTGTGGGATATGAAAGGTCTTGAGGGTACTATGTTCATTCACCTGTACAATTATACTTTTAAAGTTAAAGTCAGGGGAATAGGTGATTGCTGAACCTCCTTTATTATTTAAAAATAAAAAGAAACTTATACTCTTGTCAAAAGGAACGAAGAAATTAGAAAGTAAGGGAGGAATCTTAAGCTCGTCACGTGTCAGAAATATTGTGAACATGTGAGCTTCTTTTGTTTTCGAATACGAATTAATGTTACGTGACGAAGATGTGTCTCCTAAGGGGTCAATGTTTGAAAGAGGACCTGCTTTTCAAGCAAGTAACACATGTGTAACTAGCCACATGAAGCAAAGCCACGTCAATTATCTACCCCACTTTTTCAAAGTGATTGATCAACAAGTCCGAAAAAGGAACTCATCTCCAGCTGTAAGGCTTCAACTCTCACCCTGGAAACTCCTCACACTCAATCAAATTCCTTATCATAAAAATGTCTTTGAGGTAGTTCAAGGGTTCAATCGAGAGAGATGTGACACGAGAAAGAGAGAGGAAGAAAAAAAAAAAGCAAGCCAAAGGCAACGTAAAAGGGACGGCCTACAGAGGAAGTCTTGGAGCTATAATGTTGAAGGGAGGCGGCCCATAGCAACACCTTTCTTTTGTGGTTTAGCTAGATGTAACACGTAACGGAGAAACAGGACACCTTTTTCTGTTCCTATTCTCCTTTGTTCATCTCTTTTCTTTATTGGTTCTGCATTCCTTCGTGGATGACCATCTATATGAACTCACAGCTTCTATTTAGGTCACATCTCCTTCTCTCTGGTTCAGAACTTTACAGAGTACCTCCCTGAGAAACAGTCGAAGGTCTCTCTCTCTCTCTCTCTCTCTCTCTCTCTCATTCACACACACACGCACATACAGATCTAGTGGGTTCTTCTTGCATTCGTTGTGCAACTTGGCCTCCTATTGTTTGAGGTTTGGCTCAGTGAAATTCCAAGTTCCATAATAGAACAAGGAGCGCGGAAGAATTTTGATCTCCTATATGGCAGCTGAAGTATCCCCGTCTATGGATTCCCCACTTAATCCTGACGCCGCACTTTTCGTACCTTCCTATGCACAAGAAAACCCTGTGATTGATCATGCCTCTGATGATGCCATGATCCTCATACCGGAATGGGATGTAGAAGATTTCTCTCCTGAATGATGGATCTTGGTCCAGACGTCACCGGAATTTCGGGAGTTCTGGCTTTATGGCTATGAAGCAGGTGATGCAGAAGACGCACTATCATCTGTTCAGTACGAAGATGAGGAAGATGGATGTGGTGGTGATGATAATTATGACGATGATGATGATGACGATGATGTATTTGATGCACAAAAAGCTGATCACAACGATGTAAACTAATGAGAACTAGCCCTCCTGATTCAATCCCCGCCGAATAAAAATTAAGCTCCTACAGGCCTGCAGATTATAATCTAATGCAGAGAAGTTTTACCTCTTCAACATCCTTTTGTATATATATATGTGTGTTACTAAGCTTACGAATTTCCCTGAGACAGTAAAGACCTTTATCATTCTGGACAAATGTTTGTCATTGACATACGCAGAGAAGTTTTACCTCTTCAACATCCTTTTGTATATATATATGTGTTACTAAGCTTACGAATTTCCCTGAGACAGTAAAGACCTTTATCATTCTGGACAAATGTTTGTCATTGACATACGTAGAGGAACAACGATAGCTTTTGCGCAATATGTTGTAACCATCACCTTATGTTGTCTGCAAATGGGCATACAACTAAAATTTGATGATTTTAAACAGTCCATATCCTTAAAAAATCGTAAACGAAACCTTGCCTATGGTTGTCATCTATCCTAGACAGTAAAGTGAGTTCTTTTAATAGCGCATCTGGACCGACACTTTGTTCATTAAACCACCAGAGACTAGTGATTCTTTTTGTTTTCTGGTTCATGTACACAGTTCATATGTTAATATGCGCAGATAAATCATTTTTAATTTGTGTTTCTTCTGAGCATATACGTCAGGGAGGCACAATCTATGAATGCTTCCAGAAACTTCATTGTTTTGCAACGGCATTTGTCATAATGGATGGATGCATCATGCACTGACCTGTTTTGCAGCACGGTTACTGCAGATGATTCCATAAGCTGCAAAATACCGAGGGTTTAGTAAAAATCTTCAATTTGGAATATACCAAAGTTTTTCATTACGACGGTTACTATAGTGAATTGATGTGGGTAGAGAGAGATAGTACGACACGTGAAAGTGAATGGTCATGGATGTTATAGCTTTGAAGCCACACGTCCCTCTTGTGGTTTCAGCAGATTTTACCAATGTTTTGATGAGGATATCGGCCTATGTCGCACATAATCCGGCTAAAGATGCTCTATACCTGTATGCTTTACTGATTGTTTCCTTCGTGTTATAGAGAAGGGATCGCTTCTAATAGCCTCTGTGATTTCAGACTCTAATAGCCAATTGCAAGACAGTTTTGGATTGAAAGTGTGTGACGGACGGCAAGCATACAGACAACAATGGCAAACAAAACAGACAGGCATACAAACAAAATGAAGAGGCACAGATTCTCATTATTCACAGTCCCAGATTACATCGCTGTAAGCCAAGAGAAACAATGCATGTCTGTAATGCAACAGAAGCCTGCCCTCAAAAGTGAACCAGATCTCTTTAACTTTTTATCTTAACCAACTCTTGAAGAGGATCTGGGTCATACATGATTTATCGGAAATATTAAATCTCTTTCAGATCAGGAGCAGCGAGCCAATCTTTAATCCCTTTCTGACACTACAAAATGTAAATTTTGGCTTTAATTCCTTCACGAAGCCTTCTTATAACCTTTTCGTTCCCTTCCTCTGGAGCTGACTTGGTGTTTAGCTTGTTAATTTTTAGATGAACACTCGGTGATGCTTTTTTTTTTTTTTTTGGGGGGGGGGGGGGGGGGGGCTCTTACAATCACACATCTTTGTGCCTAAATAGATTAGGGATTTCTCAATCCTCCCTTCTCTTGGTGGCTTCTCAAAGTTGACCACAGATCTTTCCTTCCAAATCTTCCAATGACTTCACTCCTAACTGCATTCCACATAGTAGTTGAGAAATCGATCGCTTCACCAAGAAGAACTTGCTTCCAATTAACTTGTTGAGGCAACAAAAGGGTCTTGTTGAGGCATTGCCAAGTCAGGATGCTCTAAGGGAAGGAAAAGAAAATGTGATCCAAGTCCTCCCTACCTTTAATGTGATCCAAGCTTATCTAGGAAAATTTTAATGCAAAAGGAAAGAAAAAACCTTTATTTAGTAAACAATGCACTACGAGGCAAGCATAAAGACATACATGCAATATGTACATTGTTCCTCAAGTACAAAAGAAAACTTTATGCTAGTACATACATTCATAAGAGCGTGGAAAATTTCCTTTTCCAAGAATAAAGGATGCATGCATTTGACATCCAAAAACTATGTATAGAGATTATAATTTTCATAATGCTTGCATAAATGCATAAATTTAGATGTACATATTGGGCACAAATGAGTAAGAAGTGCCCAAGAAGGACCTCAACAATGGACAAGATGAGATGCCCAAGCCTACTTCATCACCATGAGAACACTCAAGCAAATTCAAGGGATGGATAAAACTTAACTTCCACATAAGTCCTCGCCCTCTTTTCTTTTCTTTTCAAACCATGAAGCATGCACTACATGCTATAATAGAAATGAACTCAGAAGTGGATATGTTGTATATTATTGAACAAGGCATTGTTAAAATGTTAAATTATTAATGTATTAATATGTTTTTGATGTTTTTGATATAGCAGCTCAAGGTTCGTGAGGAGCGTGCAAGGCGTGAAAGGGTGGACATCAATAATCCGAATAATTATTATTTATTTTGTAAATAAACCTGCGTAGAAGGTTCTATTGTTAGAAAAGTAATGGTTAGAATAAGGGTCGTTGTAGACCGCAGTTTCTATTATTCAAAGTAATGGCTTTGTGTAAAAGTTACCAACTTTTAGTTTCACGCCTGCTTTTCGAAGCCACCCTCATGTTAGGTAATAGAGAGGTTAAGAGTCCCTAAGGTAGGAGGATTTGAACCCACAACCTCCTACTTTCAAGGGAAGTACTTTAACCACTCCACCATCTTTTGGAGTTGTTATTCAAGTTCTCTTTCTTTGGTACTTGTGCAAGGCGCTCGCGGCAATTTCCAGGATGGACCCAACAAAGAATCAAGTGTAACTTTCAATCCGTAGGTCGGATTGAGGTGTATAATATACCGTTGGAAAGCTCTCGGGACGAACTTTCCAATGAGCTAGCTTGGAAGTGTGAATTCATTCAAAATCCTTGGGTGGCACTTGATTGAGTGTTCAAGATACCAAGCAAGGTTGAGAACACGGGATCGAGACACCAAGGTTGCAAACGAGAAGGTTCAATACACCAAGGTTGAGAGCAAGGGTCCAAGAGCACCATGGAGGATTACAGTAATTCACCTCTACCTGCGGCAACACTTGAACAGCAACTAGAGCTCTTGCGGCACGAGCTTCAAGGAGCTCAGAACGAGATCCAACAACGTGATGAAATCCTCCAAAAGATGCAAGCTGAGGAAGACAACCTTACGAGAGTAGTAAAAGCTATTGTGTCTGCCCAATCTGATGTTACTCATTCAAAGATTGGTAATAGAAACTACCAGTTTCTACGATTTGATGGCCGAAAGGATGGGCCTTTAGTACTTTCTTGGTTGTCGCAGTTTGATGATTTTTATACCGATGAAATGTATGCTGAAAGTGAAAAAGTTAAATTTGCCACTAACTATTTAGTAGGTAAAGCACAACTCTGGTGGAATGTCCTGCGGCACAGTACGGAGCGTCCAACAACTTGGAAGGCTTTTCAAGAAAACGTGAAGGATTCATTTCTTCCTCCTCAATACCATTTGCATGTTCGACGTGCATGGACGACCCTTACATGGAAGGAGGGTGATACGGTTACTACCTACACAGAGCGGTTCTGGCAAAATTTACTACTTGTACGAATGCTTGAAGATGTATCAGAGGATATCTTGCAGCAGAAATACGAAGATGGTTTGGAAGTGGGTATTCAAGCCAAGCTTCACACCCTATGACCTACAACCCTCAACGAGGCTATATCTTTTGCTTATGATGCAGAAAAAGAATTCCAGTCCATAACCAAGTCACTCCGTCTACAACAACCACGTCCACGATCATTTCCTGTTAAACCTTCATTTCCTATGAAGCGTAATTTTAATGCCCCATCTTACCCTAGCTTTCCTCGACCTCTACAATCCAATTACTCAACTTCACCCGTTGCTTCATCTCTCCAACCAACCAAACCACCTACCCTTCAAACTTCAGCAGTGAATGCCTAACAGAAGCGACCACGAATCACCTGCTGGAATTGTGGTAAACCTGGACATACAAAAATAAGGTGCAGATTGCCACCTCTTCATATGAAACAGGCTACAGCTCGATTGCATAACATGGAGGTCTATAATGAAGAAATTCCTCCTGTTTGGACAGAGGAATCATTGGAGAAGGACTTAAGTACCTTGGGTAACGATATCTCTCTACACTCTCTTCTTTGCATGCAGGGTACAATAAATAACAAACTAGTTAAAATTCTACATGACGATGGTAGTTCACATGACTTCATTTCACATTTATTAGTACAAGAACTTAAATTACAAATGTTTCCTTCTTTGTATAAAGTGAAAGCTTCATTTCAAGGTAGTCGTTATAATGTAACACGAGAAGTGCAAGATGTTACGATTAGCATAGGCCCTTATGTTGACTCACGAACATTTTTAATTGCACCTTTGCAATCTTATGATGTTATACTAGGTATGCCTTTTCTTCACCATTATAACCCACGTATTGACTACCATACTCATACCTTTAAGTTTGTTTTCAAAGGTCAAATCATTACTTTGTCTGCACGGCATGATTTCCAGCCATTTCCATTGATTAGTCACACTCAAGCAAAGCGTGCATTTTGGAAAGGATTTAACTCATGCATTGTTTTTGTTAATGTCATCAATGATTATACTCATACACTTTCAGATGCATATAAACCTTTCATGAGTACTTATAAGGATTGTTTTATGTCTGAATATCCCTCTGAACTACCACCATCTCGAGGATCCTTTGACCATAGCATAGACTTAGTCCCTGGTAGTTCTCCTCCTCATAAAGCACCTTATAGACATGGCCCATTACATCAAAAGGAAATAGAAAATCAAGTAAAAGACCTACTACAAAAAGGACTTATCAGGCCTAGTTCTTCCCCATTTGGAGCACCCGTTCTCTTAGTAGAGAAGAAGAATAAAACTTATCGAATGTGCATTGATTATAGAGCCCTTAACAAGATCACGATCAAGAATAGATACCCTATTCCTCGAATAGATGATCTCTTAGATAAGTTACGAGGAGCTCGTGTCTTTAGTAAAATTGATCTCAAATCGGGTTACCATCAAATTCGTATGACACAAAGTGATATTTTTAAGACTGCATTTAGAACTCAAAATGGCCATTATGAATTTATGGTAATGCCCTTTGGACTTACTAATGCCCCTGCTACATTTGCGCGAATGATGAATAATATTTTTCTTGATTACCAAGCTTTTGTTCTTGTATTCTTTGATGACATACTTGTTTACAGTAAGAATGATAGTGAACATGAAAAGCATCTTGAAACAGTTTTTCATTTGTTACGAGAAAACACACTTTATGCTAATCCTGAAAAGAGTTATTTCTTTCAGCGTAAGCTAGAATATTTAGGACATATTATTTCAAGTGAAGGTGTGCATGTGGATCCGAAAAAGATTAGAGTTATCATAGAATGGCCTACACCACAATCAGTCAATGATGTTCGTTCTTTTCTTGGGTTGGCTAGTTTCTATAGGAAGTTTGTTCGAAAATAAAATTTGCATGGGGATTGCCTCTTACTTTGTTGTTGAAAAAGAAAATAAGATTTGCATGGGGATTTACCCAACAACAGTCCTTTGACAAACTTAAACATGCACTTTCACATGCACCTGTTTTACAATTACCTGATTTCTCACAACCCTTTCATGTTGTTACTGATGCTAGTGGTTTAGGAATAGGAGCTGTTTTAATGCAAAATGACCATCCCATTGCATTTGAGAGTAGAAAGCTTAAGCCCTCCGAGCATAATTATAGTACGTATGATAAAGAATTGTTAGCAGTTTTGCATGCTTTGCGAATTTGGAAACACTATCTTATGGGCTCTGAAGTATTAATCAAAACCGATCAACAGGCTATTAAGCATTTATTAAGTCAGCCCTTAATCTCTGATAGGCATCTTAAATGGGCATCATTCATTCAAAATTTCCAACCCATGATACAATATCAACCTGGTAAAGCTAATGTCGTAGCTGATGCTCTTAGCCGTTTTCCTTCGAATTCCGTTGTTTTGAATAATATTTCTGCCATTCAAATTCATTCTTTTCAAGACATGGTTTCCACTTATGCATCTGATTTGTATTTTTCACGTGCATGGCATGACTTCAATAATGCTGCATCTTTATCTGATGAACATTATACATTTCATAATGGTTTTCTCTATTTTCAACATAGATTATGCATAACCCAAGCTTTTAAAGATTTTGTCATTAAAGAAATGCATGAACCATCTTACATGGGTCATAGAGGCATACAGAGCACTATTTCTGCTTGCAAAGATTTCTTCTTTTGGCCACATATGGAAAAAGACATTGCACATTATGTTTCTCAATGCATTGTATGTCAGCGTGTCAAACATCATCATGGTAAACCATTTGGATTATTAATGTCCCTTCCTATTCCAAATGAACCATGGGAACAAATCTCTATGGATTTTATCACAGGTCTTCCTATCACTTCATCACATAATGGTATGATTTGGACAATAGTTGATAGGTTTAGTAAATATGCATATTTCATTCCATGTAGAAAAACTTTGACTGCACCTCAAGCTGCAAAATTATTCATTAAATGCATTTTTCCACATCATGGATTTCCTAAAGTAATGTTATCTGATCGTGATGTTAGGTTTTGTAATCATTTTTGGGTTGCCTTATTTCAACATTTTGGTTCTAAAATAGATTTTAGCTCTGCATTTCATCCTGAAAGTAATGGACAGAGTGAGGCTACAAATAGTACTATTCTTGATTTATTGCGTTGTTATTCATTAGATAATCCTAATAACTGGGATGAAAAGTTGCCATTACTTCAATTTGCTTACAATAACACTTCACATACCACTACTGGTCGTGCACCTTTTGAAATAGTTTTTGGTAAAAAGCTTCCCACTCCCATGTCCCTCACCCAAACCGACATTCCGATGGCTGATTCTATTGCTCAAGATCATGTTTCTATACTTCATGATGTTCACGAGTGTTGGTGCATTTTTCCCAAGCCTACATGCTTGATATGCTTGATATTATCCTCATTTGTAAGTCACATGAGTAGTCATGTGAACACCTCTTGTAAAAGAGTACATTTTATCTCTTGTAAATGGAAAAAGAAAAAAGTAAAAGGATGGCTTACCTCATCCATGATGTAAAAGCAAATTCGTGGCTCCAACTACCAAAATCACGAATTTTTGAGCTGAGGGAATCTCTCCTAACTTTGGGGATCACTTTTAGGTGGAGCCATTCGAATTCGAATTCAAAACTCCCTCCAAGAATAGCTATAAAAGGAGCAAGAAGGAAGAGGCGATTAGCAAGCCTTGTACGTGACCACTTGATGTCATTTTGTAGAGATTGAAGAGCTTACTCCATAGCTCTATCATTCTACTCCCATTGTGCAAAGATTCATTGCCAATGTGGTTGTAATCATATGTGAATCTATACATTTATTATCATCTACCTCTCTGTTTTGTTCTCTGCTATACTCACTCAGAGCAGTAACTTCAGAAGGTCATATCTCGAGTTTTACTGAACCTTTTTCAGTGTTTTAAAGTGCGTTGGATAGCTCTCACTGTCTAGTTTCTACCTATAAATTTTCAAGGTCATTGGATTTATACTTTTGGAGATATCTGCATTTTACTGCTTACTGGTCTATCTCTGCAAAGCCCCGAGAATTGTGGGAATGTTCCAGAACTTGATGAAACTTGTTCTCAGTGCTCAGTCCATCATTTGAAGTGTTTTAACTTGGAATAGGAAGCTTGCTAAGTCTATTTGCTATTCCCAAAAGGAATTTTTCTAATTCCTTCCAGGTTGAGAGCACTGTTCATTTTTTCCAGCAGGTGTATGTCCAAAAATAGCAAGTTTTGGGAGCTAGTCATTTCGCAACTTGTCGGTCTTGACTTAAACTTTTGGGATACATGTTCCAAAGTACTTGGCTGATATTTTGGTGGATTTAGGAAGCTCAAAGGGTCTACTAATCAACTCTGAAGTCTCAGTTGGCTGGTGTGAAGCTGGTTGTAGCGGCACCTACTCATCTTTGGATTGCATCCACCATCTCTCTTCACAGTGGTATCAGAGCATAGTCAAGCAACATGGGAGATGGATTTCCATCAACAATTGACAAATTGGATCGAAACAACTATCCGGCATGGTCTCTAAGGATGGAGGCTTACCTTCAAGGGAGGAATCTATATGGATTCATATCCGGAGATGAAGCAATGCCAACCATGAGGAACAAAGGGCAACCATCACATGAAGAAATGGAAGGACTTTCGAATTGGTGTTCGAAGGATGCACTTGCAAGGTCTTATATTCTAAACTCAATCTCTGATTTTCTTTTACCTCATGTCAAGGGATGCAAGACATCAAGAGAAACCTGGAATGCACTTGCTTCTTTCTTCTCTTCCAACACTCGAGCAAGGAAGAACCAATTGTGGATGGAGTTCACAACAATGAAGAAAAGCCCGAAGCAAAATGTGACTGATTATGTCACAAAGATGAAGGAGATTTCCGACCAACTTGGAAGCATTGGAGAGGTAATTGAAGAGGAGCAAATCATAAGACAAATCATGAATGGAATCAAAGCAGACGACAAGTGGGAGTCATTCACAACAGCCATGGATTTATACATGGATATGCATGTACCCGACCTCAACACACTCATGGGCCAACTCTTCACTCATGAAGCAAAGATTAGCAAAGGTGGTGAGTCCTCAAGAGGTAATCAAACTTCTGCCTTATATTCTGATAAAGCTAAGGTCAAGGAGAAGTCAAAGAATAGGAAGAATGAAGATGAAGGAAGCTCTTTCCAAGCAAACTTTGCAGGTAGAGGAAGAGCTAGAGGAAGAGGCAGAGGTGGAAAGCAAGGCAGGGGGAGATTCCAATCATCTCAACCTTGCAACATATGTGGCTTATCTAACCATACTACTGAAGAATGTTTCAGGAATCCAAGGAACTCAAGAGGAAGAGGATTCAATAGAGGTGGCTATGGATCAAATAGAGGTAGGTACAATGGAGGCTACAACAACAACAACTACTACAACAACAATTACAACAACAACAACAACTATCAAAGTGGCCATAGAGGAAGAAGAGATTACAATAACTATGCAGAGGACCAAAGTCAAGAAGATTCATTATTGATTATGAATCTATCAACAAAGAAGGGTAAGGATGATGATCACATATTTTACATTGATTCGGGATGCTCGAACCATGTAGCAGGAAATGTGGCTTTACTTTCTGATTTGGAAGATCCTCATAACAAGCATGAAGTGCAGACAGGAGATGACACAAAGCACTCAGTGGAGAAGATAGGTAATGTGAAGACATCAGATGGGAATATGAACCTCTTAAGCAAAGTCTTGTATGTCCCTACAATTACCAAAAAATTAATAAGTGTTGGACAGATTGTTGAAAAAGGATTGCAGGTTAGATTCAATCGATTTGGAGCATATGTTGAAGACCCAAGGCAAGGCTTTCGAAGGATTGCCAAAGGAGAAAAGACAGGAAGGCTTTTCACTTTTGAAGTGGAAGATACAAAGAACATAGCTTTGTTTAGCTATGGATCTCAAACTCTAACAGAGTTGGAGATATGGCACAAAAGGCTTGCTCACATTGGTGAGAGGACACTCAAACAGATTTGCAGGGACCAAAGTGTACTTGGTTTGCCTAATATCACAAGGCAACACATGATTTATAAGTGTGAAGCTTGTCAACTCGGCAAGGCTCATAGACAACCTTTCAATAAGAAAGGATATATGTATCAAAATCCTTTGGATCTAGTGCACACGGATGTGTGGGGTCCAAGTAAGCAGCCATCTATATCAGGCTCAAGATATTATGTGTCTTTCATAGATGATTGTAGCAGGTGGACCATTCTGTTTTTCATGAAGCACAAGGATGAAGTGTTTAATTGCTTTAAGAAGTATATTGCTCTTGTTGAAAATCAAACAGGTAGGACTTTGAAAAGACTCAGATCAGATGGTGGAGGAGAATACTTCTCTTCTGAATTTGATGCCTTCTTGCATGAAAGAGGCATTAAAAGGGAAGTCACTACAAGGTATACACCTGAACTCAATGGTGTAGCAGAGAGGAGGAATAGAGCTATCGTCGAAGCTGCAAGGTCCATGCTCAACGAAAAGGGATTGCCGAACTACCTATGGGCAGAGGCTGTGTCGACAGCCACATATCTCATAAATAGACTTCCATCTAAGTCACTAGATGGAACCACTCCATATGAAGTGTGGAATGGAAGAAGACCTAGTCTAGAGCATTGTAAAATCTTTGGATGCTTAGCCTATGCTCACATTCCTTCTCAAGTAAGAGGGAAATTGGATCCCAAGGCAGAGAAGTGTGTATTCATTGGTTATGATCAAAACCAAAAAGGATATAGATTGTACAATCCAACCAATAAAGGATTTTCTGTGAGTAGAGATGTAATTTTTGATGAAAACAAATCATGGTTTGATGATGACAGGAAAGTGAAGCTGCCGTATGACTTGGATGAAGACTTTCCCTCACTTCAACCGAAGGAGCCAAAGCAGATTGAAGAAAGTGATTCGGAGATTGACCTAGAAGACTTGGAAAGACTAAAGCTATGGAAGAACAAAGGTAAAGCAAAGATGCAGGATGCTACATATGGACCCGAGAGCTCACATCAACCACTTAGAAGGTCTTCGAGGGAGAAGAAGAAACCAGAGAGGTTTGGTTATGATACTTCTTTGGTCACCAAGCACTCAATCTACATTGCAAAGGATTCAACCAATGAAGAACCTACCACATTCGAAGAAGCACAAAGCAAGAAAGCTTGGAGAGATGCAATGGATGAAGAAATGGAAGCCTTGAAGGAGAATGACACTTGGGAGCTTGTACCTAACAAGCCATCTATGAAGATAATCGGATCTCGATGGATATACAAAATCAAGAGGAATCCAGATGGAAGTATAAATAGACACAAAGCAAGGTTAGTTGCTAAAGGGTTTGCTCAAACCCATGGTATTGATTATGAGGAGACTTTCTCTCCTGTTGCAAAAATGCCTACAATTAGGGTTCTCATTAGTCTTGCTGCATCTAGAAATTGGAATCTTTATCAACTTGATGTAAAGAATGCTTTCTTGAATGGATGGATTTCTGAGGAAGTGTATATGGCACAACCTCCTGGATATGAGGATGCACATCATCCTAACTATGTATGCAAACTAAAGAAAGCTTTGTATGGATTGAAGCAAGCTCCAAGAGCTTGGAATTTCAGATTGGTTACTTATTTGCAGGACCAAGGATTCAAAGCTAGCAAGGCGGATACCTCTTTGTTCATAAAGAGGAATGGATCTGAAGTGATCTATTTATGTGTGTATGTTGATGATATTATTATCACAGGCAATGATCTTGAAGGAATCAAACAGGTAAAGAGTCAAATGAAGGAGGAGTTCAAAATAAGTGACCTCGGACCACTCACTTATTTTCTTGGATTGGAGTTGATCTACACAGATTCAGGTATATACATCACACAAAGGAAGTATGTCCATGACATGCTCGTCAAGTTCAAGATGGAAAATACAAAGTGTGCAGGTACACCTATGGAGCAAAATCATAAGCTTAGTGCTTATGAAGGAGAGCCAATTGAAGACATCACAAGCTATCAAAGCTTGGTTGGAAGTTTGAACTATGCAACACTCACAAGGGTGGATATATGCTATAGTGTTAGCATATTGAGTCAGTTTATGCATAAGCCGAGAAGACCACATATGGAAGCGGCCAAGCGAGTCCTCAAGTATCTAAAGGGGACCATGAATGAAGGTTTGTTTTATTCATTTACTTCAGATATTGAGCTAAAGGTCTACTCAGATGCAGATTGGGCCGGATCTAAAGATGATAGAAGAAGCACATCAGGGTATATATCATTTGCAGGTTCAAAAATCATTTCTTGGTCATCGAAGAAGCAACCAACCGTGGCATTATCTTCTACTGAAGCTGAATATAGAGGTTTGGCTAATGCAACTCAAGAAATCATGTGGTTAAAATCTTTGTACACAGATCTTGGACTTCATTCTTCAACACCTCACATTTTTGGTGACAACACAAGCTCACTACATCTAGCAGCTAATCCGGTATACCATGCTAGAACCAAGCATATTGAAGTCCACTACCATTATGTAAGGGAGAAGCTAATGAGCAAGGATATTCAACTATCCTACGTCTCTACAGATATGCAATGTGCAGACATGTTGACGAAAGCTCTTGATGGTACGAAATTAAGTAGATTCAAGTTGATGATTGGTTTGCAGGAAATCAAGGACAATTGAAGACTTATTTGGAGGCCAAGCATGTTAGGCTTGAGGGGGAGCTGTTGGTGCATTTTGCCCAAGCCTACATGCTTGATATGCTTGATATTATCCTCATTTGTAAGTCACATGAGTAGTCATGTGAACACCTCTTGTAAAAGAGTACATTTTATCTCTTGTAAATGGAAAAAGAAAAAAGTAAAAGGATGGCTTACCTCATCCATGATGTAAAAGCAAATTCGTGGCTCCAACTACCAAAATCACGAATTTTTGAGCTGAGGGAATCTCTCCTAACTTTGGGGATCACTTTTAGGTGGAGCCATTCGAATTCGAATTCAAAACTCCCTCCAAGAATAGCTATAAAAGGAGCAAGAAGGAAGAGGCGATTAGCAAGCCTTGTACGTGACCATTTGATGTCATTTTGTAGAGATTGAAGAGCTTACTCCATAGCTCTATCATTCTACTCCCATTGTGCAAAGATTCATTGCCAATGTGGTTGTAATCATATGTGAATCTATACATTTATTATCATCTACCTCTCTGTTTTGTTCTCTGCTATACTCACTCAGAGCAGTAACTTCAGAAGGTCATATCTCGAGTTTTACTGAACCTTTTTCAGTGTTTTAAAGTGCGTTGGATAGCTCTCACTGTCTAGTTTCTACCTATAAATTTTCAAGGTCATTGGATTTATACTTTTGGAGATATCTGCATTTTACTGCTTACTGGTCTATCTCTGCAGAGCCCCGAGAATTGTGGGAATGTTCCAGAACTTGATGAAACTTGTTCTCAGTGCTCAGTCCATCATTTGAAGTGTTTTAACTTGGAATAGGAAGCTTGCTAAGTCTATTTGCTATTCCCAAAAGGAATTTTTCTAATTCCTTCCAGGTTGAGAGCACTGTTCATTTTTTCCAGCAGGTGTATGTCCAAAAATAGCAAGTTTTGGGAGCTAGTCATTTCGCAACTTGTCGGTCTTGACTTAAACTTTTGGGATACATGTTCCAAAGTACTTGGCTGATATTTTGGTGGATTTAGGAAGCTCAAAGGGTCTACTAATCAACTCTGAAGTCTCAGTTGGCTGGTGTGAAGCTGGTTGTAGCGGCACCTACTCATCTTTGGATTGCATCCACCATCTCTCTTCACAACGAGCACATTAGGAAAAGTCAAGAGCGATATACACATATTATCAATACTAAACGATTAGCCAAAGAATTCAAGGAACATGATTTTGTATGGTTGCGAATAATTAAAAGATGTCTCAAAAATATTTTGCAGCATCCTAAAATTAAACTTGCACCACGCTATTATGGACCGTTTCGCATTATAGAAAAAATTAATGATAATTCATTTCGATTAGATATTCCATCCCATTGGACTATACATAATTCTTTTCATATTAGCTTACTTAAACCCTTTAAAGGAACTTTACCACTTGCTCCACTTCTTGATGATCCTCCTTTAATTGAAGAACAATCTGAAATCTTAGTTCCTGAGAAAATCATTGATCATGATGTCACTACTACACGCACAGGTACTCAATATCATCGATATTTGGTTAAGTACAAAAATCACTCTATTGAAGAATGTCAATGGATACATAAAACACAATTAACACCTCATTATGACCACTTAATTTCTGCATATCATACACAAACACATTAATGTAACAGCTCCATGAACATTTCCATGCATGTATTTTTACATGGCACATGCCTATTTTCTTTATTCAGTGATGAAACATGTGACTGGCCATCCATGTTTATTCTTTTATCACCTGAGGTCAGTTGCTTGTTCAACTGAGGGGCATATTATACCTTATGGAATATGTTGAACAATGCATTGTTGGATTGAAATATGGAATAGCCAATGCATTGTTGGATTGAAATATCGAATAGCCAATGCATTGTTGGATTGTAACATGAAATATGTTGGCCAATGCATTGTTGGATTGAAATATCGAATAGCCAATGCATTGTTGGATTGTAACATGAAATATGTTGGCCAATGCATTGTTGGATTGTAACAGTAACATGAAATATGTTGAACAATGTATTGTAATTATTAGAGTGTTAAATTATTTTATCAACTGAGGTCAGTTGCTTATCAATTGAGAGGCATGTTGTATATTATTGAACAAGGCATTGTTAAAATGTTAAATTATTAATGTATTAATATGTTTTTGATGTTTTTGATATAGCAGCTGAAGGTTCATGAGGAGCGTGCAAGGCGTGAAAGGGCGGACATCAATAATCTGAATAATTATTATTTATTTTGTAAATAAACCTGCGTAGAAGGTTCTATTGTTAGAAAAGTAATGGTTAGAATAAGGGTCGTTGTAGACCGCAGTTTCTATTATTCAAAGTAATGGCTTTCTGTAAAAGTTACCAACTTTTAGTTTCACGCCTGCTTTTTGAAGCCGCCCTCATGTAACCACTATTTTCGACGTAATCAAAAGTCCTATAAATACATGCACTCTGTGGATTGTCGAAACAGAGTGTGTGGGGGGAGATTGCACCCAATACTGCGTTGTGTCGTCTCTTGTTGCGTCTATTCTCTGTGTGTTTTCTGTGTCCGTAATCTCTATATGCGCGTGAGTAAGATCCTGACAACAGGATACATAGATTCGGGTGACCTAGTTTCTTTGGTCACATAGACAATTAATCATAGAAATGATTTGCACTATGCATCAAATTCATATGGTTTTGGAAAAGAAACATTGGTTGTGCATGTGTTCATGGTTTAAGTATGCATTGTGGCAACTCATATGCACAGAAAGAAATATGCATGAAATTTTGCACCATCCTCTGAATGAACAAAGTTCCAGAATTGGAACTTTTGCATGCTTTAAAGAGGGTTTCAATTTGTGAACCTTATGCATGCTATGGCTTTTCCAATAAAGGTATAAAATGTTTTAGCATATATTATGTATGCATATAAAATGTAGTACATGGTTTTGTGGTATTAGAGGGAGATTTTGCTTATTCTAGTTTAAGTCTAGTTACAATTTCCATTATATGAATAATGGTAGTATAGCCTATTGGATATATTAAAACAACCACTCACTTCCTATATGGTTGGCTTATTATAAACCAAGAAATAGTACAATACCTTAAGTCTTAAGTCCCTCTTGTGGAATCATTCCCTAAAAACCCATGGCATGCTTGATGAGCAAGGCCATAGACTAAGTCTATAGTACAAAATTTTCTCTCTTGTTAAAAACCATGATACAATAGTGGTAACTTAGAGCACCTAATTTCAAGCTCTAAGAACAGAAAAAATGGTACAAAAGAATCTATGTAATGTTGGAAGATGGAAGTATTGGTTCTCCTGTTCAAGAAAGTTCTTTGTTTGAGAGAACTAAAGAACTATTCAGAGCCTTCCATTATTCTTCCAAGCAAATGCAAAGCTTCAAGAGAAGGTAAAACTCAAGGGTTGTAATAAACCCTAAATACCATTATCTAATTTCCTAGAATAAAAAACCTATTTAAAATGGTAAAATAGCATTATCATCTACTTCAACATAAAGATTTGATTGACAAGTCAACTATTCTTTGTCAAAATTACTCATTATATAAAAAAGGATAATATGTAGTTGAGATATAAACTAGCTTTATTATCAAGTGACATAACAACTATCTTTTAGAGTACATCTGAACAAAGGAATCATTGAAAGGCCAATCTTTGACATTAAGTCTTGTCAATTTGCGCAAATAAAACATTGACCACAAGATTTAGAAAAGGGATCTAATGGAGAAAGACCTAGTCTTATCTCTTATCTGACTAAAGAAGAGACTAAAAGCCAAAAGATCCAAGTAGGGTAAATATCAAGTCAAACTTTAAGTTTGATAAGATCAGTCACACCACATTAAATGGTTAACCAAATAATTAATTAAGATTATTTGTTGTGTACCCAAGCATCCTAGTCCTTGCTCTCATAATTTGGTACCATAGCAGATAGAGAGCATTATAAAGGAAAGAGAAGGTGTGAAATCTATTTCTAATTGGGACCTTAAAGATAACATGATCTTTTTCACTATGAGTTCCCATCTTGGGGCGTAGTTATAAAGATCTTCAACTTTTTGGAAGAACAAGTAAAATAGATTTCAACCAACTGGAGTCTTCAATCATTTACATTGATCCCTATGGGTTCTCGTCCTTTAAAGTGGATTCTCAAAACTATCTAAAATTATGAAAGAATATTGAACCCACTTCAAAGTGAAGAGGATGTTATATCCTCTTAAAACTAGATAATCCACCTATACCATTCTATTGGTTGGACAGGGATTATAAAATGAAATTCCCCTCTACTTAGAGGCAAATTGCAAACAAAAAATCTATCCATTTCGCTAAAAGTATAGATTATGTATACATCAAAGAGGAAGTGATTTGGGCAGGGATTATGAAATTTTCATCTTCCTTTTAGAACAAGCTAAATCTGATAAGGAAAGTTTTAAGCAGCATTCATCTATTTTGCTAGGTTCATGCACAAGCGGTACATAGAAATGGACCAAGATAGCAATCTAGTTGAAGACACTTTGGATCCACCTTATTCACATGTTTGGGCTATGGAAGCTCAAATGACACATGGCTTAAACAAGGATCCATACTTTGCATTTTGAAATAGTTGATTTCCATTAAGTCATTACAAGACAAAATAGGGAATCATTGGTCTCTACATGAGAATGTTCTTGGGACAACAAGGTCAAGATATACATGTAGTTGGGAAATGAAGCAACATATGCAAGACGAATCGAAACAAAGAAGTATTCTTGGGAGAACATAAACTCAGCAAGCAAGAGGATACTCCACACTGTGAGAGCAATGGAGAACAAGAGAGAAGGTGTGCAGAGAGAGACAAAGTGTGTAGAGAGAGTGAAGAGAATTAGAGGAACAAGGCTTGTGAATGGAATACACTATCTTGTCTTGTGCGTGCAACAAAGGTTGTCACGACAGAGAGCAACCGGTGTGACATACTACCATCAAGGAGGCGTTTCAGGTCGATAATAGAAGTGATGAGGACTTCAACCTTATTGGAGGCTTGAGTGCAAAGGGTGGACAAGGCAAGCTACTGGACAAGGTGAAGAAAAGGCACAAAGGTTGACTGTACAAGTAATTGTGGTATTTTTTTGGTACTTGTGTGTACATCTTTTTCCTTAAAGGTTATGCATAGAGAGTATTTTGTCTCATTCTAGAAAAAAAACTATTGTAATCTTTTATTTGAACCAAGGCATAGAGAGGGTTTTGGTGAAACTTGTCTTTCTTCTTCTTATCTACTTTTCTCCTACAAACACTCAAGCCCCTTTCAACTAAAGAATCCCCCCAAAAAATTTGGCACACCCGGTGGGACGAGGCATCTTGATCCTAGGAGGATCACAATTCTCAAGTGAAGAAGAGGTGTAGAGGCATCGATGCTCCGAAGTAAAGAGGTAATTTTTCTTTCATTCTCCTTCGAGGTCAACTTAAGAATAGAAAGAGGATGTACAACTCATGACCACAACTGGGTCACAAACACTAGGAGTTTCTTTCAAAACCACAAGAAGGAAAGTTGCTTGTAGGTCAGCTAGTCCCTCTTCATCAGTATCATCAATAAAAAACACAGAAGCTCAAGTAAACTTTGATTTTAAGTTTTATTTTTTAGGTTGGTGGATAAATCATCATCCGTCACAATTGATCATGCAAAAGAGAAGACTTTGAATTTGCTTATTTGGGAGAAATCCTCATCATCACCTCACCCTTGAGCACCTTTCTCAAGATCCCTTTTTTTTTTGGCACCTTGTTGTATTCATTTTTAAGTATGCATGTATTTAGGGTCTCACTTTAAGACCATGCATAGGCACTTCCTTGTATCATCCATGCACCCTTTCTTCCCCTTGTTAACATGGAGTAGGAATAGATGAATTTATCTTATTTATTGTACATATCATCTCATCTTTAATGTTTATTTTATTTACATTTTCATTATTATTATTATGAAAGAATGCATCCTAGAGCACTCTTCATATGGTTTTCTTCTCAAAAGAACTAAAAAGAAGCAAAGGACCAAGATAATCCTAGACAAATCAATGAAAAAAAAGAAAAAGAATTCGGGGAAAAAAGTGAAGCTATTGAGAACCTAGTCTCAATGCTAGAGAGAATGACCTATGAATCTCCACCCAACCTTCCACTACATAATTCCTTGGGCTAATTATGAAGTCTAGACTAATTGGATCTAGTATTACATGTGCATTATCCACCACTCCTTATCTCTAAAGTGTTTGAGCCACATTTTGCATGTTTAATCCGCATCACCCTTTATCTAGAAAGGTGGTTGCAAAGGAATGGATCTTAATGAGTGGAAGCTTCTAGAAGCTCTAAAGATCTGGGCCAAGAATTTCTCCCCTATGCACTTGCAAGGATTGAGACCATAGCCTTCTCCATCCCACACTCAATAGTTAACCACTAGGTAAATCTTATGATTTCTCTAATTCTCCGAAACCACCTAATATTATCATTAACTTGGAACCTTTTCCAAGCTACTTTATAACATCCTCTCTCCCCCCCTTGAGCAAAATATTTTCCCTCCAAAAAATTCTTCAAGCCTTAGTCCAAAACCACCTAATATTATCATTAACTTGGAACCTTTTCCAAGCTACTTTATAACACCCTCCTTCCCCCCTTGAGGAAAATATTTGTCCTCCAAAACATTCTTCAAGGTATAGCTATATAATAGCTTTTCCATCAAGCCCATGGTCCAAATTGAGGAGCATGGCTCTCATCTCTCTAATTCACCACTTTAAATAGAAGGGGATCTATACTGATCTGGATGTGAAAAGAGGGGAATCCTATGTGTGGCATGATCCCTTAACAAATCCTTCAAAATACAATCTAGTTTTGCACTTGATAATCTTAATCTAGTGAAAAGTATGGAAACAATGATAAGGGTGGCCAAAAATTCCTTACCTAATGCACTATTTCACTATGTGCAAACTGAGCATCTATAGCATGAACTTTATGAGTTAGGTGGACTCTAAAGGTCCTTATACAAATTACTACCTATGATCCATATCTATGCACCACTTTTTTATGATCTAGCAAAATGGACGGATACTCTCTAACTCTCTTGAAGTTCTTTGAACTTTCTTCGGATAAATAAAGATTTACTCAGAGTGACCAAAACATCTGACTCATACATTTGTAGTATGGTCCACCTCATGTGTGAGAGATAATAATCTCATAAGTCATCTACCATATGAAATAAGCCCCTATTGGTGCCATGTGGCATTTTTGCCACCTCACCCAAGAGGTGTTCTCAAATAGCCTCCATGATGTGACATTTCTTTCCCCTTATAAGCATTTTTTTCCTAAAAAATGTAGATAAAATATTCGTAATGGTAGAAGAAAGTGCTCAGACTCCCTCAAACCCCATGTAGTCTATGTTCATGGTCATCTTTGTGTGTTGTTTCCCCATATCCTTCCCCTTAAGAAGTCTCATATGAGATCATCTTAAAGGTTAGAAACCATCTAAGTGGTATCTACTATCTTGCATATACACTTTACTTCCAAACCATCACTCCCAAAGAATATCACATCATCAAAATGACCTAAGTCCATATGATGTATCCTCTATGGAGTAATAGTATAAAAAGTTCCAATCTTATAGGCTTGACCGTAGAAAAATGGAGATACTAAACCATATAATCCTATGAAATATAGAACAAACTCCCATATAAAGTGACTTGAAACCCATCTAGGAATAAATGATAGATTTGCCCTCACACCAGTTTAGGACTTCCTAACCTTGAGTGTGCTCACAAGTAATAGTTTAATCTAAAGTACCTTTTGAACTATGGAACTCCACCATCTAGCTCATGTATAAGAATTTCTTGGTAGTAAGTGCAATCTCCACATTCCTCTCACCAAGAAGTTTTTGGTTTGTCATCAATTAAGTTGGACTAAGTTCTATTGGAAGAGCATCTATTGGCACTAGTAAAAACTCTAGAATTTTCTCTTTCCTATAGTTTGTCATATGAATGCATAAAGCACTCCTTTTGAGATCCACATAATCCCTAAGTACCCAACCTCCTAACTATGCTCACACATCATCCTCATGATGAAGTAGCAACTAAGAGTTTGGTAACCCAATCGATCATATATATCTCTATCTTCTAGAAACTCTAAAGAATGGATTCATAACTCTACTCCTAGTCTCACTAATGTCAATAACTAGATCATCTCATTTAGTCAAGGACCATCACTGGAAATAACATAACTACTTCTCTTTAGAGTCTGCATATGAGAATCAATCTAACCATCATGATTAATTCATCTCCCTCTTCTTTTTGGTAGAAGAATGCCACCTCTATCTAGACAATCTAGAAGTGAGAAAGTGAAACTCTCTCCCTCTCTCTAATATCATCTGAGGAAAAGAGATCTAGTGGTGGAATCTATTCCAATTTCCTTTTCCCTTTGAAAGAGATTTTGTTGAATCCAATTCCTCTACTCATCCATAATTGAGAACTTGCACATAAGTTCTCCATGTTTTCCTTCAAAAGTAGTGGAGAATCAAACTCCCATGTGAAGGAAAAATAAATGAAAAGTAGGGAATGAATTCCTTTTAAAATACAGACTAAGAATTTTTTTCTAGAGACCTCTTCTCTCTAAAGGAAAACACGATCTATTCTTCTCCTATGAAGAAATGATGTTTTCCTTTCCCTTTTCTCTTTCAAGGAACAAGAGCTAACGTGAAAACTCTAAGCTAAAGTGAGATTCCTCCTCGATCTCTAAGCTAATTCCCACTTTCTCCTTCCTTAAAAGAGAAACTTGTGAATTCATTTAGTCGTCTCTTCCATAATCTAATGCATAATCCTTCATTATCTACATTCCTATGAAGGTGGAGAACAAATCTCCCAATAAGAATGAAGGTCTATGTGGTGAAGAGTGGAGAAACTAAACTCCTTCTTAGGGTCAAAGCCCTTTGCTAAAATGGTCAGCAATGATGTGAGCTGATACCATAATACACAGATGTGTATCCATAGTAAAGAAACCATCTCTACTAACCATATTTTGTGTACGGATCTGTATTATCCATCCACACTTATGGAATCATCCTCCCTTATAACTATAAAGTGTGTATGTGATATCAATGGAGTTATCAATGGAGTTAAAATAACCCATCACATACTATTGGAAGAATGAATCTTTCATAATGTATGAATGAGATCTCCCAATCCTAAGGAGATGGCTTCTAAGAGATCTCCTCTGATCTAGTGAGACATGTTTCCATGAATGAAGAGTGATCAAATGGAATTCGTTTCCACCATCCCATATCAGTGGAACCCTCTTCCAATGGTGTCATACATACACTAAACCTAATGTATATTCCATACATATGTAATGGAATCTGTAGTTGGATTCAAATGAATCCCATATGCTCAACTCAAGTAGGTGGTCACTAAAGAGTCCCATGTCCTCAAACTAGCTAGTTTGGTTCTAGTCAATATGTGACTGTGGATATCCGTTCTATTCCAAGCTAACTTGTTCTTAGGTACCAAGACTAGGTCCAAGCACCTCTCTTTATCCTAACATACATATATGTATTGAGTAACCCCAAATATTCCTCATTGAGGGAACTATGATCTAAATTGTAGAGTTGGTTCCATGACTATGGCCTTACTAACCATCACTCAAATCACATAAGCACCCATTGATGCTCTCTCATGAAACCCATCTTTATGATCCCATCTACTTGGTTTCCTTAGTAGTGTAGTAGAAATGCTTCATTATATTACTCAAGCAATGTACATCTGTGCAACTAGTCACTTTTTGGATATTCCTCATGATACCATCATAGTCTCCTAATCATCCCATGAGACTCTTTTGAATATAAGTAAATCTTTAGTACATTGGAGATTATCATAAATGTATCTCCCGAGATCCTTTATGCAACTTCTTGAAACCTATAGAATGGCTTGTGCACATTCCTAATGGTGAAGTCATATCTCCTTCCCCTTAGCAATCCTATCATCTAAATCCATAAGGATTATTTCTAGGTATCCAATTACTAATGAATTTTCCTTATCTATGATGCTTGGATGGTCATAAGTCCATGAAGTGTATGCTTACAAGCATGCATTCACCTTATTAATGTTAGCAAAAAAGGCATGTTACTATGCCATAAAATTCTTACCTAAACATTAGGGGAAAAAGTGAGCTCTAGATGGGCCTTGTAAGGATCCCTAATTTTTAGGGATTAAAATTAACTTTGTTGGATATTAAGGGGGCACTCTAAACCGCTATTAGTATTCTAGAGTAAAATAATATTTGTTCAAATGCATGAAATCGTGGCCTTTGGATGCTTAAGATCCATGGCTAGCATTCAAATGGATGGGCGACCAAATTTGAATGATGGGAGAGGGGAATCATGGTTTGCACACTCTTTGCAAGGTTTAGGACCATTGGATCTAGTCAAAATCCAATGGTGATTTGCATTTGGGGCTGATCTTGATTGGTGAGCTATGAGAACCCTTGGATGGAGCTCCAATCTAAGGGAAGGGAAGCTACTTCGTGAGGGAAAAGGCACCTTTCATTTTTGGCCATCCAATGATGACTAAATCTAAGGGCGTACATGAAAAGGCACCTTTCCATTCTTCTATCATTCCTAGACATTAGATTGGCCCCTTGATCCAATGGTCCAAGATTATGAGCACCTTTTTCTAATGGCTACCCATCAAAACCACACGATCTCATCTTGATCCAATGGCCACAATCCAATCCCGCCTTGACTTTTGCAAATTGACTTGAAACATCAGATTTTGAGGGGATCCAAGGGTTTGAAATGAGTTTCCAATCCCTTCCAAACTTCCCAAACCAACAAAACCACAGATTTATGTCTCTTTATATGGTTTTGACTAGGATAAAACCATGGAAGCCTATGGCTAGTCTACTAGATTTAGAGACTAGACTGTGGCCACTGCTCTCCTCTCATTGTTGAATCTTTAATCATCCCTTAATCTAAAAGACCCAAGGAGGACTCATTTTTTCCCCTCATGAGGTAAGTGCTTATATAATGCCATGAGGTGGGAGAAATTTTGACAACATTTCCCCAAGGAAATGGAGTTCCAAAAAATTTTAACCATAAGATCCAAGCATAAGGCTTTATGGGCCAATGACACACAGGCCATACACTAAAACATAGGGCTTTTCAAGCCCATGGCATACAAGCCATATACTCATATATGAACTCTAGAACCTGCAAAAACATAAAATGCTACAACCACATCTTGGTTGCATAACCTTATACTTCTTGCAATTATCTTTCATGCAAACCATCATAAAGTGTATTCCTAACAATTAGATCCATAGTTTAGACTTAAAACAATGAAAAAATTTAGTGTATGCATTCTAATCATATATCCATGCATGTACATGCAAAACATGCCACAACATAAACCATAATGCCCATCAACATAATCCATACATCCCTGAATGATTTCATGTCAAAATTGCATGCATCCAAGCCTCTTTGATGAGCTTCAATACCTCTACACTTTCCTTGTTAGGTCATAAAACAAACTTTAAAGTATTCAATGGCATCGGATCACTTCCCAAAGCATCAAGCATGGTCAAATGATTACCAAAATAGTGCAAATATACCAAACAAAATGCATGTGTAATCCATCTTTAGACCTAAAAACATATTTCTAGGACCTGGAAAATCATAAATTGAGTATACACTATGTGCTAGTGCCTCAAACTGAAATTACTTCGATCACCATCTTGGTTTGCAAGATATGGCTCTTGGAAGGTAGTTATCAAAAACTGTCCAGACTTTGAAAACTGAACAAATCTAGAAAAATACATAATTTCCTAAATCTATTTTTATAATATGAATCTTAAAAAAAATTCTTTGAAATAAGCCATAACACATCCAATTCAGAGTTTTCTATTTGAAGATATGGCCTCTCCAAGTGTGACATGCCAACCTTGTACTAGTGGAGGTGCTAGAAAAAAGTGTGGATCTGATCTTTGAAGTACCTAAAAACATTCTTCCATCAAGAAAATCCCAAAATTCTCTCCATAACCTCCACGAGTAACATATGAAGATGCTTGAACATAGTCTCACATTTCCCAATCCTCCCTTCATGCATGCTAATTTTCTACCCAAAAGCAGTATAAACCAAGATTTTTACTTTCACGCAAAAAGTTAAATGGGAGATTTTAGCAAGCTTCTAATCCACTCTTAGTTTGGTTTTTTCTTGGATTTTCTAATTCCTTATGGTAATATATACATGATACTTCATGTATGTATACATTATTACATCAGAATCCTCTTAAACTATCTCTTTTCTTGCTCCCAAAAGTGGAGATTTGCTAAAATTAGCACATGAATTTTTTTCAAAAAAAGTGTGGAAAGGGGGTTTTTGAGGATGGAAAATTCCCCCTCAGCATATTATTTTCATGAACCTAGTGATCCCATAGGGTAGTCCATGTAACATGCTCTCAATATGTATTCCTTTTTCCATCCATCGATACCTAATGCACCTCTTTTGTCTCCCCAAAAATGGGAATTTATTAAATTTAGGTGCTAGAATTTTTTCTCAAAGAATGATGGAAGGGGATCTTTTGGAGCCTCAAACTCCCATCCTACTAGATCAATTTTGGATTTCTTGATTTAAATGGAATTCCATGCACTATACTATATGTATGCATGATTTTCCCACCAATCTATGGACAATCCCTCTTCATTTCCCTTGCCAAAATGGCTACTAATCAAAATAGCACCAAATATATGTGAACATCATAAAAGTAGGCTATTTTGGAGGTGCCTAAAGATTATGATTTCTTGCACTTTGAGGGAATCCTTAGCTTAAGATGAGAGTATATATCTCATACTCTCCAATACACATGTTTTCCCTCCAATAGCTTGGCCCCCTGACCCTTCCATGTCCTTCTCAAAGATTCAAAATTTTCAAAATTAAAATAGTAATACCTGTGATTAACATGAATTTCCATCCTCTTCCACTTTGAAACCAGGATGTGAGGGAATTCATGCAAAGGATGTTGTTTGTTGATGAACTCTTCATATGTAGCTTGGTCATTGATCTTGACTAGTTGAGTCAGACATTTGATATGAAGGATTTGGGGGATGCCAAACATATTCTTGGCATGCACATTACTCGTTATAGGAGTAAAAGATGCATATACTTGTCTCAAAGTGAGTACATATTCAAAGTACTTCACAGGTTCAATATGCAAGGTGGAAAGGCATTGACTACACCTTTACCCACATATCTGAAGTTGAGCAAGGATGATTGCCCCAAATCAGATGAGGAAAAGGAATTCATGACCAAAATTCCCTATCACTCTGTTGTTGGTAGTCTCATATATGCTATGGTAGCTACGAGACCAAACATTGCATTTGCAATGGGAGTGTGAGCAGATATATGTCTAATCTTGGCAAGAAATATTGGGATGCGGTCAACATGATTTAGAGATATCTGAGTGCCACTAAGGACAAGTGTCTATGATTAGGTAGAGGGAAAGCATCCATTATTGGTTACACAGATTCTGACTATGTTGGTTGTGTAGACAATCATAAGTCTACATCAAGGTACATTTTTCATTTTGTTGGAGGTGCTATCTCTTGGAGATCTCGTCTTCAAGAATGTACAGTTGTTTCCACCATAGAAGCAGAGTATGTTGCAGCAAGTGAGGCATGTAAGGAAGCATTGTGGCTTTCTCATCTTGCTTGTGATATGGGTTTACCTTAGCATGTACCTCGTTTACTCAGTGACAGTCAGAGTGCCATTGCTTTGGCTAAGAATCCGGTTATCATGCAAAGACCAAGCACATTGAGGTGAGGTATCACTTCATTAGAGATTGCTTAGCCACTAAGTGCATTATTCTTGAGAAGGTTCACACTCAAGATAATGTTGTAGATGCTTTGTCTAAAGCTCTACCACATGATAGCTTTCAACACTGGTGTCACTTGATGGGGGTTACTTGATTCATGATCTTACATAGTCACTTGTATACTGTGTAACATGCCCATTAGGTGGGAGGTATAATTTGTATACTTACACTCAGGTATTCTTTATCATTCTTTATTTTTTCTCCCATAGTTACCTTGGCCATATTGGCCTTTGGTGGGAGATTGTTACCATTAGTGTCCATCAGAAAGGCCAAATGGCCATCAGACACTTCTTTGTATATGTTCTTTAATAAAACATATAGTGGTCTAGTCAATCACAGACTGTAAGTTCGACCGCATTTGTAACAACTAAGAAGTTTGTCTTCGTGCTCTCTGTGTACTGTGTTTTTCTGCATATTCTGCAGCCTCTGTGCGGAGTATTGCGTGCGGCCTTTAGGAGCTCAATTTTCTAAATTGAGGATATCGCTGTGGAGCTCTCAAGAAGGAGAGCACACCATGATGTATCGCATCAAATTAATTCATGTGCCGAGCTAGTGTGATTGAAGAGACATCTCACATCGAACAGGGCTTGAGGCAGTTCTACCATTTTTGCACAAAGCTTGATCCTTTCCATCTCTAGGTCTAGTCTGAGATAAGAATTTTCTAGCTCCACCACTTTCGGTCCTTGAATTCCGGCATGGTATGCTTTGAACATCATTTTTCAAATCTTCAAGAGTGGGATTCGCTAGGACTTTTCTTGCTCTGGGTGGTGGTGATACTAAGGGATGGTTCAAGTGTGATGAGTACAGTGGGGTTTGAGGGTGTGTATGAGATATGATCTCTATCAATTTTGCTTTTGTTTCCTTTAAGATCTCTTCTAACTTACTCATCTTTTTCATCCATTGTCTCTTGATCCTTTCATGGCTATCTGTTGACAGTATACGGGAACAAGCAAGTACGGACACACATGCAGATCTAGCACTGAGGCAACCCTTCATTTTTTTTCAAAACCCTCACATCACTTTAAAGTGATTCTCATCACTACAAACCCTTGTAAATATCATTTCACCTTTTTGTAGCTCCATTTTGTACAAGCCGAGGAGTCCTCGAGCTTGGGGAGCCTTAGAAGTAGTTGCCTGTCAATTTTCATAATTTTTAGATCTCGTTTGGGCCCTCAAATAAGCCCTGGAACCTAATTTTTAACTAGGCCGAACACTAGGTCTGGACAGGGCCAAAGCTAGTCAAAAACTATAAATAGAGCTAGAGAGCTCATTTTTGAGCTAGCTTCTTGTAGTTTGAGCTTGTATGAGAACTTTCTTGTAATAGAAGTGATTCCATTGTCTACTCTCTTTGTTCTTACTGTGTGTGCGCGTGTGTGTGTATGTGTGTGCATGCTTGTGTGCTTCTCACTCACGCACTTGCGCTTCCACTTGCTCGGGGTCTTCATACCATCCTCATGTCTTCCCAGATTGACATTAAAGGAGGTGCTACTCATCGCTGAGCTACACCAAATTTTGGCGCCGTTGCCGGGGATCGAGCTTTGAGGACGAGCGTGTGATGGTAAGACGTAGAGAGGACGCGTTGGAATGGTAAGTAGTAGGTAAATTTCTGATTTTTCTCCATCTCCATCTTCATCTTCACCTCCTTCTCCATCTCCACCTCCACCTCCTTCCCCACTACATATTCCCTCTTCCTTATCATTCCCTCATTTGTTGTGTGCGAGTTTGAGAGAGAGCGATTGTGCGTGCTTGTTTTTGTGTGTTTTTTGCATGTTTCTTGCAGGTGGCAGCTCCATCATCATCTCCAGCAAGCTCAGCAGGTACAGAAATTGTCTGCACAGTCCCCGAGGCGTTGAGCTCGAGCTATAGCGACACTCCGAAAATTTCACCCGATCACGATTCTGAGTGCACCACGACACTGCGCAGGCCTAGAGCTCCCAGGAACACTAGATAGAACAGAAAAATTCACCATATCCCGAGCTATCGCGACACTCCGAGGTATCGCGACACCCCACGACCTATCGCGACACTTCGAGGTATCGCAACACTCCGAGGTATCGCGACACTCCGAGCTATCGCGACACTCCGAGGTATCGCGACACTCCAAGCTATCGCGACACTCCGAGCTATCGCGACACTCCGAGCTATCGCGACACTCCACGACCTATCGCGACACTCCGAGGTATCGCGACACTCCGAGGTATCGCGACACTCCGAGCTATCGCGACACTCCGAGGTATCGCGACACTCCGAGGTATCGCGACACTCCGAGCTATCGCGACACTCCGAGCTATCGCGACACTCCACGACCTATCGCGACACCCCGACCTATCGCGACACCCCGACCTATCGCGACACCTCGACCTATCGCGACACCTCGACCCGACCTATCGCGATACACGGCCTTTAACGCATGAAAATTGAGCTACTCCAAGGGGACTAAAATTATTGAAGTGTGTCTTTCAAATGCTTGTGGCAATAAAGCTATACTAACTAGTGAGCTTTTGCAGGAACTTTGTGTGCGCTCAAGGCAATCCAAAGCAAGCTAGCAAGGGTGAGTACCAAGTTTGGGAGAAGGCTTCCTGGGCTTGTGTAGCAGTCTGGTCAACCAGCTAATTGAGGTTGGAAGATCTCTCAACCCTCCTTTGTCAATTCCTAGCCTAGGCTAAGTACGACTTAGGTGTGGTAATTAATTAGGGCAACGTTAGGCACGAATCAAGTCCAAGAGTAGTAACCAACCAAGTGCAAGAAAATAAACAGGTCTTAAGTGCGAAAACCCTAAGGGACAAAAGGTAAACGGGAATCGATCACTTATCAAGTGCGGAAATTCATTTAAGTACTCCTGACGACGCGATTTCAGACAAGACCATAAACATAATATTCAACTCAAAAGAACAAAGTGATTGGTGCAAAATTAACCTGCAATGAGAGTGTGCTTGGGTTCCAGGGGGTAAATAAATCAGGCATATGAACCTTAGATCAGGCAGACACTTAGGCCGAGACAGACAAAGCCTCAGATCTTCTGAAGCTAGTGTCAATCACACTGCCAGGTCTTGGGCCCAGCAGTTGAGTGATTACCCATACACTCCCAGATCAGAAACCAGTGATTCTGAGATGTCCTATCACATGGAGAGACCAGTAGGTAGTTCAGGGTTGGCTTATCTAGAAAAGCCAGAGGGGCCTTATAAGACTCAATTGGAATATATCAGGACGAATCGTCTAGGTGCTCGCATCTACGAAGACGGACTGAGAAGATCGGTGGTCCAGATTAAGAACCCCGATCAACCCCATGGAATAGACCACCCGGTAGTCAAGTTTGAGAATGGAGCATACCTAGATAAAGAGGGGACTATATATGTAGTCACCACTCTTCCTGATAGAACTGATGAGTTTGGAAATGTGATTGCTGAGACTGACATGGGTGATATAGAGCAAGGGAACTTAGAGAGAGAGCCAAGAACTCCCCGTGGTAAATCTGTCTTGACCAGAATCATGACTCCATAGTGGATTCCACAGGATAATAAAAGCATAGATCTGCTTTTAAATCGGGAAACCGATGAGGCTTTTTGGAGATATAGATCTTCTCAATCTCAGGAAGTGAGTGCCCTCACAATCTATGAGTTTAAAGACCCTGATAGCCCAGGTCAAGTGACCTACCTAGACAATGCATCAGAGAGAATCTTTGTGGTCACAGAGCATGGCAGACATGCCTACACATGGAAGGGAGAATTTGTTTTTCCCCAACCGAGGTCTAATGTGTCCCTTGGTCACCAAGGAGCTGGGACCTCCCAAGCTCATGGGGCTCAGAGAGATAGAAGTAGAGACAAACCTGAGGTAAGTTTCGCCAACTCCCTGGGAAGAGAAAGAACGGGAACAGAAAGGAATAGAGTGGAACCTGAGAGACATAGAACCCCATGGAATCAAAGGAATATTGATGATTTTCCTTTGCCAAGGCCGAGAGAACACACTAGGACCCTGCGACCAACTCAACTGGTGAAGTCCATGAAGAATTACTTCGATGGCACGGGAGACCCTTATGACCATGTGGCAGAATTTCGACAAGTATTGAAAGCTGAACAGGTAGAGGACCTATTCACACAATATAATGCTTTCGGTCTAACCCTTAGGAACACTGCCCTTACGTGGTTCCAACCACTGAATGAGAGGCATTTCAGAAACATAGACCAACTCTTAGAGGCATTTATTGTTGAGTTTTCTAAGAGTGGAATCAGGCATAACACCTCCTCACTAATTCACAGCTTCAAACAAACACCTCAAGAGACGGTCAGACTAGCTGGAAGAAGATTTAGACAGTACCTGGAGAGATGCCCTATGCCAGAGTTACCCACACCAGCCAAACAAGTGGCCTGTTCCTAGACGGATTGTTGAGCACTAAGCTCAGGTCATATGTGTACCTGAAGGACCCTAGAACGATAGAGGAGTGCGTGCGCATGTGCATAGACATTGAGGACAATCTAGGTGAGGAACTAGAACTATCAAAAATCTATAAGGATTCTGATAGCGCTAGTAACATGGCATCTGGTCAATCCACATCCATCGAGGAACTTGCAGAGAAGGTAGCCCAAAAACTAGGTGTCTCTAGCAAGCAAATTCCAAGATTTGCCCCAGTTAAGCGGTGCTACAATTGTGGCGGTGAACATATGGCAAGTGTATGCCCCATTATGGCCCAACCCCAGGCGAATCCTAGTAGCCAGTACTGCACCATAGAGTGCAGGTACACCAATCACACGGCACAAGACTGCCCATATAACAAACAAACTATTAGGCAAAATTATCCTCAGCCATATCCACAACATGGTAGGTACCAGAATCAGTACCCATCACCACAATACAATAGACCACAACAAACTTATCAGCCACCTTATCAAGGGTAGCAGAGACCTCAACCAGTCCTAGTGCAGCAACCCCCTGCTCCAACCAATGTGATCCCAGTGAAATATGCATCTACTGAAGAAAATCCGAATAGAGCCATAGTTCCAGTCACCCCATTGCTATCAGATAGTGATCCAAGTGACCATAGTTTTGACTCCACACATATTGATAGCCCACATGCTTACTACATGCAGTCACCCGAGCATAACGAGTCATACTATTATGAGGACCCAAGTGAAAATAGTGGGGAACCTGAGTATTCTAATGTTATGTACACAAACCCCAACTCTAGACCTCAACCTAGGCAGGTACGACCCCCATTTCCTAGAGGACCATGCTTCAGATGTCAGGGAGATCACCTTATACGTGATTGTCCACTGCCTGCCCCTACACAGCCTCAACCAGTAACCATTCAGGGCTTCTGTCAAGATTGCGGGAAAGAGCATCTCCCACGAGATTGCCCGAAGAACCCTAATAACATGCCTAAAATCACTCCTATCAATGGCGTTGGGTTAGTTGTAGACTCCACAGGGAGTGTGACCTCCACTGCACCTGTGCAGGTGATCACAAGAGCCCAGGCACTTCAACAACACCAAGGTGTTGGTCCCGAAAAGAGCCCCGAGGTGAGTGAAACAGAGAGCATACCCAAAAAGAGAACTAGCGCCTGGAAGGATAGTCGTGAAAGAATGAAGAGGCAATGGGCAAAAAAGATAAACAAACTTGAAGAAAGCGTGAGAGAAACCAAGGCAAAAATCACAGAAATCACATCTCAACCGCACTCCCACACACTTCCACCACTACCATCCCCATCACCCTCCATTTCTCCACCCTCTAACACACCCCTCGTAACCCACCCACCACCCCGAGTAGGATCAGTATTAGCTGACCCCACTCCTGAAGGCTTGGACATGATGTTCAAGGCCTACCAGGCTCGACTTCAAGAAGGGCCAACAGCTGCAAACCTAGACAAGAGTTACCCTAGAGCAGATTTAGAGATTGAACGGATGAAAATGTGCATGAAAATGGTAGAACAAGCTCAAGCTATACTTGAGACTAGTCAAAAGTTCAATCAGACCAACTCTGTCAAGCCGGATTTGCATTTCCAAGGCTTACTAGAAAAATTAGAGCACTTGGTAAACAAATCACAAGTTTCTTTACCTCCACAGGCTCAACCAGTTGTTGAAAGAGGAAGCTCACCACCAATGGGAGCTTATGTTCCTAATTCCACGGATGCTGGAATACCTCCTTCAATTCAACAGTACTCTCAAGAGTTCTTGCGGGAAATACAAGAAGAGAAATGGGCCAAGGAGAAGGGTGATTCCCCTCCTATTCCTGAGATTGATGATCTTCATGATCAATTTCCCCAAGACATTCCGTCTATCTATGGAGATCAAACAGAGCAACAAGAGGATGAGAGATTAGATTTCGAATCTAATTCTTTACAAGAGTTGCCTCATTTCACAGGCCCATGGGAATCTGAATCTCTCCAGATCAGAGCTCCCACAATATTGGTGAGAAATGAAGACTCAGTGATTCCAAGAAACACTGATGTTGTGAAGAACACTAAGGTTCAATGTCATCTCACTGTAGAGGAGCTGCTCAAGGCAAAACTGGAGCTTTGGAATCATGTGAAGGATCAGGTTCCAGAACTTGAATCCAATACACCAAAAGTAGGCTCTAAGAAAAAAGTACCAGAGATACCTCTCGACAAGATAGGAGATATGAGCGAAGGTGAAGAAGGTAACACTTATCTTCCGATCACCTATCAAGGTTACACAACCAAAGCAATTGTGGATTCGGGTGCTGGTGTTGCCATTGCGACCACCTCCTTGTGGAAGCGATGGGGCAAACCCACCTTAAGACCAACGAGAATGAAACTTCAAATGGCAGATGGTCATTTTGAAAGACCTCTCGGATTGCTTGAGGGGATAACTCTAACCACTTGTGGTGTAGAGTTTGAACATACGTTTGCTATATGTGACTTTGAGAAGAATAATGTTTACGAGATGATCCTAGGAAGACCTTTCCTACGACAATTGCAAATAGTACAGGATTGGGGAACCAACTCCTTGTACTTACAGCACTTAGGGGTCACCACCAAGGTCAATCTGAAGGATCACACCTTCAGAGATGTACCACCCCTACAGTGGAATCCTATCCACAAAGCGAAAGAAGATTCTATCTCAGTGCATTCTGGAAGTTCACCTGAACCATCCTGGTTGCATGAAGATACTCACTTGTGGATGTGCAAGGTCGCTGAGGAAGAGGAAAAGCGCCTAAAAGCGAGAGAAGAAGGAACTTCCCCAGGAGATAGACCAATAAAAGACCCAGCCTATACACCAATGATATTTCCAGATGAGGAATTTGAGCCTCATGGTTGGGCAGAAATCTTAGCTACCATGGACATCGCAGTCAATGAGGAACAATGGACACCCCATTGTGATGAGGAGGGTTATGATATTTCAGTGTTCATGTGTCCCTTGTTGGAAGAGTGTGATCCTAGTGAGTTCATAGAAGAAGAAGAGAGTGACGATGATCTAGAATCCATTGTGATGGATACTTACTTTGACTCAGAGGAACACTACTTAGAAGACATAGGAGTGTTAACCCAAAAAGAAGAAGAACCCCTTGCAAGTATTAAAACGATAAGTTCAAAGAAAGGAAGTGAAGGAGGTCAAAAGAAAAAAAAAAGAAAAGCAGTAAGACAAGAAGAGGAAGAATCATTGTTTGAAGTACCAGAAAATTTCAAGAAATATGAAGTGGAAGACCGGAAAATTTTGGTACGAATGCCTAAGAGAGAGGCCATTATAGGAGAAGCATATGACAATAAAGAAAAGACCAAAAAAATTGTAGTGACCATTGAAGGGAACGAAGAGCGATGTACGTACATAGGAGACGACCTAAGTGCAGAAGAAGAAGCAGAGCTTGTAGCTCTATTAAGGGAATATAGGGATGTGTTCGCATGGCATTATAGAGACTTGAAAGGAGTAGATCCAGAGATTTGCTCTCATACGATTCCGATGACCGCTGATGCAAAGCCCACCAAACAAAAGCCCTACACATATAATGACAATTATGCAGCCAAAATAAAGGAGGAAATTGACAGGCAGATTGAAGCTGGATTCATCTATGAGATTGAGCACACTGAATGGGTGTCCCCTATTGTAGTGGTGCCCAAGAAGAATGGGAAATTGCGAGTGTGCATTAACCTTAAAAAAGTTAATGCCGCTACGATCAGAGATAGTTATCCACTTCCAATCACCGAACATCTTTTGGAGCGTGTTGCGGGCAAGGAAGTTTACAGCTTCCTTGATGGATTTTCAGGTTACAACCAAGTAGCCATTGCCCCCAAAGATCAACACAAAACGGCCTTTGCCATAGAATGGGGAATCTTTGCATTTCGTGTGATGCCATTTGGGCTCACCAATGCACCTGCAACATTCCAAAGACTCATGTGTCATGTCTTCAAAGAGTTCTTGCGAAAGAGCTTAGAAGTATATGTGGATGATTTATGCGCTCATTCCCAAGAAAGAAGTTACCACATCCCTGAGCTCAGGCAAATCTTCAACAAGTGTAGAGATTATCGAGTGTGTCTGAATCCAGAGAAGTGTGTGTTTATGGTACGACAAGGTAAGATCTTAGGTCACATCGTTTCTAAGAATGGAAGTTCAACAGATGAAGACAAAGTAAGAGCAATAGCAGAGTTGCCCAGACCAAGGAATGTTAAAGAGGTACAAGCCTTTATGGGCCATTGTGGATATTACCGTAGGTTTATCCACATGTATGCCATCATAGCTAAACCTCTTTATGGGTTGTTAACAAATTTTGAGTGGAGTGAGGAATGCGAGACTTCCTTCAACGAGCTGAAAAGACGTTTGTGCACAGCACCAATATTGACTACTCCGGATTGGAGCAAACCCTTCCATGTCCATGTAGATGCCTCCAATCATGCAATAGGATGTGTACTAGCACAACCCACAGGTGAGGGAAACCTGGATTTGCCGATAGCATATGCTAGTAGGCAATTAAATGCAGCCGAACAGAATTATACCACGACGGAAAGAGAAGGCCTAGGTATGGTATATGCAGTAAAGAAGTTTAGACACTATCTATTGGCCAATAAGTTCAAGTTTTTCACTGATCATCAAGCTTTACTATATTTGGTCAATAAACCTTGCAATACAGCTCGCTTAGTAAGATGGTTCCTCTTACTAATGGAATACGACTTTGAAGTTGTTGTCATGAAAGGTAGAACCCATCTTAGGGCAGACCATCTTTCTCGCATCACTTCAGGAGAGCCACCGCAAGGAGTGTCTGATGAATTGCCCGATGCTTATCTGTTCAATTTAGAAGTTGTTCCTAAATGGGCAAATAAGTTGGTACCAGTCCTAACCTTCGGGCCTGCAAATAAGAATGTGAAAACCAGCAAAGAGGAAATTGTAAAATCATTAAAGTATCAAATATTGGCTGGAAGTATGTACAAGCAAGATACCAAGGGCGTATTAGCTTGTTGTGTCGAGGATGATGAACATGCTAGTTGGTTGCAACAAGCCCATGAGGGACTGCTAGGGAATCACTACTCTAAACAACGAACATTGCAGAATCTAACACGCTTAGGAGTGTATTGGCCTAGCATGGACAAAGAAATACAAGAGTGGATCCAAAGTTGTCCAGGGTGCCAGGAGAGACCCCCAGTGGAGCATGCCACTCTTTATCACGTGTCATTAATCCCAGATTGGAGTGCTCCATTGGTCGAGTTCATGAGATCGGGAACATTACCCAATCAGGCTAATCTTGCAAGAAAACGGAGCTTGGAGCAAGAGGCTCAAGACTATGCCTTAGTAGGAGACAACCTATATCGAAGAGGCACGGATGGTTACCTAAGACTGTGCGTACATGAATCAGACTACTTGAAAGTCTTAGAAACGGCACACAGCGGTGCTGCAGGTGGACACTTTGGGCCTGACAGAGTAATTAAGACCATTCTATTCTCAGGACTGTGGTGGCCCACTCTTCATATGGATGCACATACTTATGTGAAGAGTTGCGACACATGCCAACGTGCCCAATATCCGATAAGAAAAGATGAAATGCCATTAAGACCAATGATGGGAGGACGTGCATTTTCAAAGTGGGGTATAGACTTTGTAGGTCCCATTAACCCCCCAGCTAGAAACTCCCATGCAGAATACATTATTGTAGCCACAGATTACCTTACAAAGTGGGTGGAAGTAAAGGCCACTACAAAGAATGATGCTCAAACGACGGCTAAGTTCTTATTCGAAAATGTGTTCACTAGATATGGGTTACCAATAGAGTTGGTTAGTGATAGAGGTACGCACTTCTTGAATGAGGTCATTGAAAATCTCCTTCAAGAATTCATGGTGATACATAAGAAGTCTGCACCCTATCACCCACAAGCTAATGGACAAGCCGAGAGCACGAATAAGATCCTATGTAACGTATTGACGAAACTGGTAAATAATAAACGCTCTGATTGGGACAAACAACTTCATCATGCTGTTTGGGCATACCGAGTTGCCTACAAAACGGTACTCAATGCCACCCCATTTCAGATGGTCTTCGGACAGAATGCAGTGCTACCACTAGATTTCCTAATCCCAGCTTTAAGAGTAGCACAAGAGCATGAGTGGAATGGACATGAGTTGTCCTCTAGGATCTTGGATCTAGAGCGTCTAGGTGAGACGAGGCTACGAGCAGCAGCAGGCATCCATGCTGCAAAGAAACGGCAAAAGGCATACTTTGATGCCCATGTGAAGGATAAGGGCTTGAAAGCAGGGGATCTAGTTTTAGTCTACACATTGAAACAACACGCAAGAAAGCTAGAAAAGAGAGGCTACGGACCTATGATCATTAATAGGATCTCCACGAGTGGAGCAGTACAACTAGCCACTTTAGAGGGGGATGTCCTCCCAAACTATATTAGCGGGTGCAGAGTCAAGCTGTATCAAGAACCCCTCACGGAGGAAATGCTAAGTCGACTCAATACTGCTAAACAACGTAAAGAGGAGGAAAAACGAATTCGAGAAGAAGCACAGGCAGAGGCCATAGAGCGCATTAAGCGCATGAAGCTAAGAAGACAAGGACTAGGGAGAGAACATTCTAACCATCAGGAAACTTCACCCAGATATTCCATGGCCATGTGTCAAATAAAGTCAGCCACTCATCCTAGCATAGTGGACAGGAGACCATTCATTACAGTTAGGCTAGAACACGGCAACTCTTGCCAAGAACTCAGGGCTTTAATTGACTCAGGTGCTGCGACTAGTGCGATTAGATGGTCCCACTATAAGGATTCAGGAATAGAAATGCGGCCAATTGAGGCATACCTCATAGGGCTAGGAGGCATGGAAACCCCTTGCATGGGTGAAGTGGACCTTCCTATCCTCATTAAGAATATGACCATGACGGCGAAGCTACTAGTGTGCCATGATGACGACCTGATAGAACCCCTAATCCTTGGCCAAGATTGGCTATACGATCACTCAGTGGACCTAAATCTTAGACAAGGCTCCTTACAGATTGGAACCTTAGAGCAGAAGCGAGTGATACCGCTTGACTTCCCTAACGGCATTCCGCCTGACGGTTGTGACCCTAGACCCTATGAAACACATGCGACGGAAGACCGGAAGATCTTTGATCAGCTCAATTACGCTACGTCTACACCAATCCGCTTGGGCTTGGCTATAGACAGTTGTCAATCAGAAAGACGACAGGAGACCTTCCCTGGGACTTCCTGCAAACTAGAAGGGGCAGCTACCCATCCGCGAGGGCAGATGGACACAATCAGCAGGCAGATGGACACAATCAGCGGTCAGGTGGGTTGCATCAGCAGCCAAATGAGCACGACACCCTGCGGTGCTCATCCTTCCAAACTTGTTGCGGACAGGTCTAGATTAAAGTTAAAGAACGAATCATTTCCTAGTGGGCAGGTCACGCAAGTGTTGGAACTCCCTTCTTTTCCAAAGCAGAGCGTCCACCCGACCTCTCAACCTCAACCACAGCAGAGTCAACCACGAAGAAGGAACCCAGACCGACGGCAGTATCATAAGACGCAGCAAGGAAGGCAGTTTAGGCCAACCAAGGGAAGCGGCACCAGACAAATATGGGTGCCAAAAGGACAAAAAACACCGAAGAACTCCAACAAAGCCGAGATCGACAAGCAAAAGGCAGGGCACAAACAGAATCAGTATCCACCATCCCCTCGACCTTCTTCTACAAGTCCGAGCATTCGACAAATTTGGATCGCCAAGAAATACCTTACCCATAGATCCACACCCACGCAGATTTGGGTACCCAAAAGGTCTCAAATACATCACACACCCATCCAGAAACCTTTACCCATCTTTAGCTCTAAGAGCTACGACCCCTCTATCCAAGCATGGAGAATTAAACTGTGTACTAAACCCCCTGACCCAATTCTGTAAATCCACCCACACTAACAACAGGAGCATTCCGAGCCCACTGCATACCCAAAACATGCATCTAGGATGACACTGACCTCTAATCACCACTCACACTCTCACAAACACTTCACCACTAACCACTGATCTCCGGGATTGTCATGTTAGTATTGTGAAGGGAACACCATTACATCTTGTTTCCTATACAACACTAATGTGCCTTTCGTCTTCCAGCAGATAAGCAACCTACTCTCATGGCAACAGCGGCAGGCACAAGCTCTCAGGCAGGATCTGGTGCTCCTATCAATTGGGATGCCATGCCAGTGGAAGCTCCATCAACAGCTCGACCTGAAGAATTCTTGAATGTGCGCAGGATTCCTATTCCAGATCCACCCAGTGGACTGACCGAAAGAGTAAAAGGGCACTCCCATTGGTTCAATGAAATGCCAGGGGATTTGGGAGACGCAGATCACATCTGGGAGTCCAAGATGGAGTGTGGAGGGGTTTGGTGGACCTTCCAATTCTTTTCAAGAGAATTTGAGACCTTACAGAATGCAGCTCCACTTCAGGATATCTGGCAAAAGGCAGGACTACAAGCTTACTTCAGTGCAGCTCTACCTAAACCCGACTTCCTCAGATGCTACTACTTGATCGCTACGCTCAAACGTACCGGGGATAAAGATCATTCAGGCACATTCTGGGTGCCCTCCTTATCCAATCTGGAGGAGATGAGGAAGTTTGAATTAAATGTAACGTTAATCAGGGAAGCCCTTCAAATGTATGGCACTCATGTGCCTTCAGATCGCGACCCCTTGATACCAGAATCAATGAAAAGCAATAGAGTCAAGAAGCTCAAAGAAATGTGCGCCCTCACCCCCAACATCGCCATACCGCTGCGGATGTGCCTCCAGCACTTCGCATTTCCCGCTCAGGACCGTTTCACTCAGCCTCACAAGAAGATATGGTACGGGTTGTATTTAGCAGAGACCGGAAGCTTGCCCATTAAGATGCCGGTATGGATCTTAGATCAAGTGTATGAGGCAGGCAAGCGGGGTGTGAGGAAGCCCACTTTACATGGTTGTTGTGCGCTGACAAGAATCATCTACAGATGTCTTGCATATGACGTGCCAGTTGCCCGAGCCCTAAAGTATGCACACCTGGAGCTGTTCAAAGGGCGGAAGTCAGGGAGTCAGCCTGCAAAAAGAATGCGTGGATCCCTTTCACAGGTCCTGATCCCTCCAGAAGCCACCGCCGAAGCCTCCACTAGAGAGGAAGCCCAAGTGGCACCTTTCACAATCCATCTCCAAGAGTCTCAACCAAGAGAGGTGGTACAGCCCACTCCTTCTGCCCCTCCACTACCTACCGATGCAGAATTTGCAGCTATGGCCACCTTCACCGAGGACCCAAACTTTGATTTTGAAACATTCCTGCAGACGGCCCATCTATCAGACAGTGAAGGTTGCCCTGACAATGTCGATCCGGGGACATCAGCCCTAAGAGAACATGCACGAGGCGAGACTAGCAGTGTACAGGAGATAGGAGTAGCACAACTTCCTCAGAGACTAAGCACACGAGCTCAGGAGAAGGAACCAAGAGAGGACCTAGAAGAGAGTGAAGACGAAGCCCCTGCATATACGGCACAGCTCAAACGACTATACCGAACAATCAAGCAGGTGCAACGACGCCATAAAATGTCAGAAGAAGCAAATAGGGCCCTAGTAAACCAAATGCTGCAGTCGGAGAATATCGACCCCCATTTTGTAGAATCGCTAAATCTTTTGGCGGACACCTGTGGCATCAGTGAAGCAATGAGAACCTTGGTCTATCGAGAGAACCCTACTTATGATCAAAGAAGAATTGATACACGGCCTCGACAAGGAAAGATGATTCAGATGGAAGTATCTACCGCGTTAGCTACGTCCACGTCAGAAGATGTTCACATGATTAGCCCTAGGCCCAATGATGAACCGGAGGAAATTACGCATGCACCATCCCCCCCATCATCTCCCATCCCACCCTCAGAACCTCCCCCCACGTGTCTTTCTACACAACCAATATCCTCCTATAGTGAGACCATTGTACACACCCCCGTTTCCACTTTCCTTCCTTCACCCTCATCCACCTCTGTCACCCAGATTTTTGAACCCCAACTAGGTCACCCTTCCTTCCTCTCTGCCTTTGGACAACCATCTGTCACTAGTCAGACTCTTTCCCTTCCCTTACCCTCCACCCCTCCATTTCCTCCCTCCCAAACTCTACCTATCCCGTCCCTTGTAACTGCCTCGCGCACCACACTAATCACCCAACCCTCCTTCTGGACCCAACTTGTAAACATTCTTCAACAGGTTGATGAACATAATAAAAAGTCCCTTCCCCAAATTCACTCCCCCACATTCACGGCCACCACTATCACACCACCCACCGTCCCGCTGTTCACATTTCACGAATCACACTCTCTCATGTCCGACCCCATGGACATCTCACCATCCGCTGGATCACCCACCACCACTGTTCTCACAACACCATCACAGGTTATTACACTCACATCACCACTTCCACACACGGTAGGCACAACATCCACCTTTCCCATTCCCACTTCCCAACCCCCTGCATCTCCCATCCTTACTCCTGCATCCACCTCATTTAGTCTTGCACTCGACACCATGCTCGAAGCTGCCACTCAGCTTAAACAGGAATATAAGTTATTGGAAGAAAATAACAAGGAGCTTTGCACCCTCTCAGCAACACTCCAAGAGCGTATCAATGCTTTGGAGTCCAGTCATACGGAGTCACAAAGCAAAATATCCGCCCTCGAACATGCAAATGCGCAACTCGAAGCGAGGCATATGGAAGAGAGCAAAGCCATGGAGGAACAGCTGCGAGAGCAAATGGGCCGCAATGCAAGGCTTCAACGAAACATGGCCTTGCTACGACGACATCTGGCGGCAGCTCAAGAAGAGAACAGACGGCTTCAACAACAAACCCAAGAGAACCTCGCGGCTAAATTTCAAGCTGTTCCCTCAGAAAGCATACAACAGATCTTGGCAACTTATGCCAATCTTTTAGAAGCACATGATCAGCTTGCCGACCAACTGAAGGTCCTACAGAGATCCCAAGAGTCTACACCACACCAACGGGAACCTAAACAGATGACCGACGCTGCTACTTCACCTGAACCTGAACATTCAACGACCAATGACGTACTGGAGTTACGGCAACAGGTTGCAGAATTAAAATTGAAGTTGATGCAGTACGAGCGACCTCATTCCCCACCTGAGCAACCCATGGAAGAGGAAGAAGTTATTATTCCAGTGGAGGAAGCATATGAAGAGAACTATGAGCCTCAACCTTTTCCAGGAGGCACAACCACTGAGGAGGGACAGGACATTTATGAGGAACCCCCATCGGCATGGATGAAACAGGTAGAAGAAATGGGGCAGACTCATGAAGAACGTATCACCTACCAGATGTTGGCCATGAAGACCATTGAAGAAACCATACTTCAGTCAGAATACTTCAGACAGCTGGCCCCTAGAAGACTAATCACCAGCTCAGAATTACAATATAAGCCATACTTTGTACTGTTGGCAGACTACAACGCCGAGATCAAACGTAAGACCAACAAGTACCCAACGTTCGCAACGCAATTTGAACCGGAGGACATTCCAGAGGAGGCGCGCAAAGGGAGGATACATCAACCCATCTGGAGGCAAAAGCTATTGGAGACCTATCCCGAGATGCTACGAACATGGGACCACGCACCCATGCATTTAAAGTATAACAATTGCTATGGACCAGTACAACGGAGAAGGACATGGAAGTCATTTGCAATCAAAGTCAAGAACAATGCCAATTGCAAAGAATGGCTCAATTACCCCGCCATCGCTCCCCCAACCGGTACTCCCACGGTGTCATACATGATGGCAACCATCAGACATTGGATGCCACGGCTCCACCCCATGCCAGATGTCGCTGCCCAGATGATGCTCAAGATCTTTGATATGATGCAGGTCGTACTCAAAACTTTTCGCAATGTATGCCGTATTCAACCTCCTATTCCCGGGTTTATTAATGGTAACTACGACCTGCTATATGATATGAGCACAACCCCGAGCATACGAGTGGCTTATGCATGGCACGCACGCATCAGATATCTCCCTGCCTGCTACAAGCAAACGTTCGATGAAATGTTCACCACGGGGTTCTGGGAAGCACACTCGGAGGTGTTCGCGCCACGGCCCACCCATTTGTTACACCTCTTTGCATGCGAACAAACGATGCACTCAGAACTCTACACAACGCCACAAACGGACATACCGGGCCCAGTCAATTGGGATACCCTGCAGAGAGACCGGATCCGAGGGCTGCGAATCAAAGAACATGAGGTGGGAGCTGACATTCTCCAGAACTATATTGATCAACCCGCAGAGCAAAGGTCTGTCAGAGGCGACAGACCCTAGGGGGGGGAGAGTGTTGACAGTATACGGGAAGAAGCAAGTACGGACACACATGCAGATCTAGCACTGAGGCAACCCTTCATTTTTTTTCAAAACCCTCACATCATTTTAAAGTGATTCTCATCACTACAAACCCTTGTAAATATCGTTTCACCTTTTTGTAGCTCCATTTTGTACAAGCCGAGGAGTCCTCGAGCTTGGGGAGCCTTAGAAGTAGTTGCCTGTCAATTTTCATAATTTTTAGATCTCGTTTGGGCCCTCAAATAAGCCTTGGAACCTAATTTTTAACTAGGCTGGACACTAGGTCTGGACAGGGCCAAAGCTAGTCAAAAACTATAAATAGAGCTAGAGAGCTCATTTTTGAGCTAGCTTCTTGTAGTTTGAGCTTGTATGAGAACTTTCTTGTAATAGAAGTGATTCCATTGTCTACTCTCTTTGTTCTTACTGTGTGTGCGCGTGTGTGTGTATGTGTGTGCATGCTTGTGTGCTTCTCACTCACGCACTTGCGCTTCCACTTGCTCGGGGTCTTCATACCATCCTCATGTCTTCCCGGATTGACATTAAAGGAGGTGCTACTCATCGCTGAGCTACACTATCCTTTCAAGATCCTGATCTCTTCTTAGATACACTCTTAGTCGCACTAGTTTTTAAATTCTTCTCTTGACATAAGCCTTGAGTTTGTTGTAGCCCCTTAGTTTGATTTATTACTTGCATAGAGGCTATAGTTGGTATGCTTCCACTAGAGTTCACAACAAAGCCAATAACATTGATTGGTGCCTCAAAGATGTGTACAATTATTATATGTGGAGTATTCCGTTGTGCACTAGGATCTATACTTTGAGCATGTTCATCTCTCTCTTTTATTTTTTTTCTCCCATAACTAGGTAAGGGTTACTACGTTCCTCCTTCTAAAAGGAGAGAAATCATTATCCCTACCCAACTCACTTTCCCTCAATCCAATTGGATGTACATTCATGCCTTGTACCTATGGACTAGTGAAATGGGTGGATTTCTTTGGTGGTATTAAAGTATTTGGTTCAATTTGGATCTTTCACACATCTCAAGCTCTATAGAATCTTACATTTCCATACACCTTGTACCTTCCTCGAAATGTAAAGTTTTTCTAGGAGTATCCAATAGAGATCTACTTTTATCTTAAAAGGCTCAAAAACTAGATTTATCTTCCATTTCCAATAGAAAGGAGAGGATCTTCATATGTTCTTTACTTGAGGTACTCTTCTGTGGTCCTTTTCAAATACAAATTAACTCAATTTGTATTTATAGGACTTAGTAAATTGTATGAACTTTGCAAAGTGGGTCTACTTGTTCCCTATCTAGAGAATATGCTCAAATACTATGAGGAGATCCACTATCTTCTCATTCCTTGGAAATTTAGGTGGATTCATAGCAATAAGTCAGCTTTAGGTGAATCACATTGTTCAAGTATTTTGAATGATAGACAATAGATTTTTTAAATTTTATCTCCTATAAGTAGATCCTTGTCTAGATGATGATTGATTTTCCATAGATTAGCCCTTAGAAACTTTTCCTATTCTTCAAGGTCAATCTTTCTCTAAAATATTTGGTCTTCAAGACTTCATAGATCCAACAACTAAAATCATATATTTAAAAATTGGAATTACTTGGTAGATCATTCTTCTAGGTCTCTACCCAAGTTCTTTGTTCATCTTAGCTTTGCAGGTTCTTCCAAAGAGTTTTAGTACTAATTATATTGATCCAAACTTGGTTCATAACAAAGAAGTTATGTATACTAACCTCAAAAGTCACCAATGCTTTGTGAAGAGGAACAAACCCTTCGTACTTAACTAATTCCATTAAATCCTTAGAGTAATTGAGAAACAATACTTATCAAGCCATCAAAATACCTTTCCATTAGTTATGGGGACCTTCTTGCTAGATCCCCCCTATGTATTGATTGTATTTAACACTAAATTATTGAAATTTTAATTGGCCTTATTTGCACGGTCTTGCAAGATTCAAAGATACCTTTTTTCCTTAGTATAATATCCTAGAACTTTCTAGGAACTTATTGAGAATGTCTTAATCATTTGTTTAAAATCATCCAAAGATTCAAAAGATGATCTTTTATAATCATCATAGCACTCAAGGCTTTATACTCAAATTGGCTTGACTTTTAACAAGATCCTCACTTTTGGAGTTGAATTAAGAAAACTCCTTTAAGTTTGTACCCTCTTCTTATCCAAATTTATTGCACAATCTCAAGTTATGTATTTTATCTAGCAGAATACATCTTCTTTGAGAGAATAAAGGATAGCCTTGTCTAAGTTAAATGTGACCTTATGCATTTTTAAATACAACCGTGTGTATTTGATTGCTTCAATAGATACAAGTATTTACCACTTTATGAACCTAAGTTCTCATGGGTCTTATCTTTAAGGCTTGTCGTAATGGTTTTTATTAGATCTTGAGACTCTTTCCTCTCTGTCCATCAAAGAAAATTCTCGAAAGGACTTAGTTACCATTGTCCCATACAAGTGAGTTCCTACTCCAATCCATGGAAGTACATCCTTTATCTTTCCATTGTCTTTGTCCTTTCAATGCTCTCTAATCATTCTTTATTATCTTGAATTCCTTGGCACCACATACATGAGAGAAAGGACTAAGATTTCTAATTCTCATGACAATTAATCTTACATTTTTTTCTTTGGTTTTCCATAAACCTTTCCTTGGCATGATTTATCAAATCATAAAAGGTTTGATCACTTTGACTAGTCTAGGTCATTTGGATTTCCCAAAATTCTAGCCAAATTAGTTTGAGATAAGAACAAGTATTTTGTCCTATAGATACCTTCTTCATTCATATTTACCCATGGGATTTACTTGGGATTTGTAACTTATACTTCATGAGTTAAGTTTTTAGCATCCTATTGATGTTTTCATAACCTCTAGTTGTTTTACTTTGAGGGACCCACTATTGTATGTCATGTCTTTGGTTTAGCCAAAATTTCATGCTTTCCAAGTAATCTTTATTGATTAATATATCCATTCTCAAGCACCTTAATATGGATATGTATCAAGTCCTTTGATTAACTTTTCTTTTTGTTACAAACAAATCGGAATTCAGTCATCGCATATCCACTGCTCACTTTGTTCGAGTTTAAATCTCAAACATCAAGTACTTGATGCCAGATGTCTTCCTTAACCTTCATGCAAGAGTCAAGCAATGTGTTTTTTGTTTATAATTATCATATCAATGATACATTTCTTCCCCCTTGAAGTGTTTTCATCCTCCAAAACATTATGCTTTAAGGTTGTTTCCCTTTCGACTTTGGATCTTATCAAGTTGATGCTCATCCAATTTTCTAAGTATAAACCCAATCAAAGCTTTATTTATGCTCAATCCCTTTTTCTTCCAAGTTGACTAAAAAAGCAACCAACCTATCCTTGAGATAGTTGTGGGACAATGAGAAGAGCGTCTTGAAGGATCTTGTTGTGGTGATGTTAAAAACCTCAATATGTATGAGGAAGACTCCATGAGTCTACACACTCTTCCTAACTACATGGGGTAGTATGAAGCCATATCGGAATACAAGAGAGTTCCAACAATAAGATAAGGGTGCATTAGAGGAAGAGAACCAAAACCATCAATGATAGAAGCCCTAAGAAGGAAAAAAGTTTGATGCATGCTCACTTTCAAAGAGTTTTTGAAGGAAAGACCTATTGAGATATCAAGCTCAACATGTGATGATCCAAAATGACATGTATCACTTTTTCATTTCTCTGACATGTATAATGGTCATGCCGGTATATATCAAGGATGCTTCATTGAGCTTTACTAGATTTATCTACCGAGAATGATGGCAAGTTTCTTTCTTGCTCCCTGACTCATTTGCAGACATTAGGACTTTCCTTATGTATTGTTCATTATATATTGCACTAGGTTTATTGTTATTTTAGGTCATTCTTGTATATTCCTTTTATGTAATAGAACAAGAAGAAGATCATTCTTCCTTGCCTCAATTTGTGTGTGTGATCCTCTTTGAGTGTAAAAGTGTGTGAGTGAGCTCTCTGCCTTATCCTCTTCCTCATGACATGGTAACAGAGCTAGTGTAGAAGGAGAGAGCTCATGGAGAGGACCAATAGTGAAGAGTGCAGGAGAAGGCATGGAGAAAGCAAGATTCACAAACAACCTTAGATTGCTACAAAAATTGGTGTGAAGGTAGAAGGCATCAAAATATTTTCATGAGTTAACCCCTTAAGGTCACTCATTTTTCTCATAATTTTGTTTCGGAGCCATTTCAATTTCTGTTTGGAGCCCGTAGGGTGGGGCCCACAAAAAAACCAAGTCAATTTGCAAAATTGTAACTTGAATCCTTTTTTATAACACTCAAATATTCCACATCCAGAATTTCAAGCGATTCCATGTACTATTGATACATGAAAAATATGTTTTTTTGAGATCGAACTGTCACATCATAGTCCGATAGTGATCAAGCAGAAGTACTGCTTGTATTGTTTTTGTGGTGTTGTGAATTGCTATAGAAATGGCAAACACGGATGGAATGAATCATCTTATGAGTGATAAGCTAGACAAGAACAACTTCCATGCTTGGAGATTCAAAATGATGAATTTCCTGATGGGAAAAGGATACTCGAAGTACATCAAAGGAGAGAACAAAAATGCTCTGCAATTGCCAGAGAGGAATTGGGCTGTGAACTAGTTAAGAGCATATGAAGAATGGAATCAAGGAGCATGAAAGGTAATGTATTGGCTATCTATTAGCATATAAGATAGCATGATTGGTCACATATAGGATGCCAAGACTCCGAAAGAGGCTTGGAACAGTTTTTTCACATCATATGTGACCAATACAAAGGCACGAAAATTGAAGCTCAAGAACGAGCTCCATACACTAGAGAAAAAAGGCATGTAGGTAAGTGACTACACCCTGAAAAACAAAAGCATATATTAGTAACTTGCATTTATTGGTGTGAATGTAGATGATGATGATGATAAGGTGGAAGTGTGCCTTTGTGGTTTAGGATTTTCATATAAGCAGTTCACAATGTCTATTTAGACCACGAAAAATATTCTGAACTTTGTTGATCTGGTGTTCATGCTGATTATTGAAGAAAGGAATCAGGTGAGGATTCAAACTCCCAAAGAAAACCTAGCTTTGAGTAAGTATTCTACTCTAGCAAGGAAGAGGCAAAGGTAGAGGCTTTAGAAGTGGAACAAGACACAGCAACCAAGAGCAAGGTCAGCAACAGAATCATGCAAGAGGTAGAGGATAGTTTCGAGGCAAGGGGAGCCAAAGAGGCCGCAAAAATTTTCCAAAGAAACTATTCAATTAATGATAGTAAAGGATGTTGGAAATTTGGTAAACATGGTCACTTTCAACGTGATTGCAGGTTGAAGAATCAAAATAACATAAGACAACAAAACAATTATGCATCCACAAGTGAAGATGATTCTAAGAAGTTGTTCATGGTCCAACATAATATGATGAATAGGATGTTTGTTGATGTTTCAAAATCGAATGTAATGTCTGGTATGTTGACTTAGGTACTTCAAATCACATGAATAGTCATGCAGAATGATTTAGTAGTTTGCAAAAATTGCCAGTTCTTGGATATGTTGAAATGAGCAATGACACATCACATCCTATCAAGCATATAGGAAACATAACACTTTCAATGGAGGATGGGAAGTTAAAACATCTTGTTGATGTGTTCAATGTTCCAAATATAACAAGGAATCTGGTTTTTGTTGGACAAATGGTTGACCAAGGATTACAAGTCAGGTTCAATGGTTATATGTATAAGAAAACAAATAGGATGGAAGATTGATTGCCAAAGGAAATAAAGTGGGTAGGATTTTCACCTTCAATGTGAAAATACCTAAAATGAATGCAACCATGTTTGCAAAAGGTGCAAGAGTTATTGTTGATATAGAGATCTGGCACAAACGAATAGGACATGCAAATTTGTAGAGGCTGAAATTGATGCAGTCAAATGAGATTATCAACGGACTACCAAATTTTAAGGTTGCAAAGATGCAAAAGGTAATGTGCAACATGTCAATTTGGTAAACATTCAAGAGCATCATTTCCACATGACAAGCATGTTAGTGAGAATGTGCTAGAAATAATACATACAGATGTTTGGGGATCCTGCAAGAGCACATCTATGGGTGGTTGTAGGTGTTATGTTACTTTCATTAATGACCATACATGGAAAGTATAGTAATATTTCATGAAATAAAAGAGTGAAGTGTTCACTCACTTCCAGAACTTTAAGGCTATGATGGAAAAGGAGATAGGAAAGTATATACCTACATTAAGATCTAATGCAGGAGGTGCATATATATCAAATGACTTCAATAGATTTTTAAAAAGTCATGGAACTTGATGACAGCTTTCATGTAGGTACACACAACAATAGAATGGCATTGTTGAACACTCATGCTCTTCCTTAAGAATTCCTTAAAAACATGACACATTAGTCCTTAGAAAGTGGCCAAGGCATTGATTAGGCCAAAAGACATATATATACATCATGAACCGAACTCTAACTGTTTTATTGCATATGTACATGTTCGAGATGAGTTGAGGATGAAGCTTGATCCAAAAGCAGAAAAATGTATCTTCATTGGATACTCCCTTGATCAAACGGGATATAAATGTTATAACCCATTCACATGACAGTTGAATGTAAGTAGAGATGTGTTGTGAATGACAGCTCGTTATTGTGCCTACATGACCAAAGTAATAAAAGATGCTAAACCTTCTTGTTTTGAAGATGCAATTGAAAATGTAGATTGGGAGAAAGCTATGGATGAGGAGATGGATGCACATTATGGAAATGAAACATGGAAGGTGGTTCCATTTCCACAAGGGAAGAAACCCATAGGGTGCAAGTGGGTTTATAAGGTAAAGCACAATGTTGATGGTAGCATACATAGATATAAAGCATTATTGGTAGCGAAAGGATATGCAGAGACATACGGCATTGATTATGAGGAAACGTTCAGCCCTGTAGCTAAAATTTTTACTGTCAGAGCACTTGTTGCATTAGCTACAGCAAAAGGATGGACTTTCCATCAGATGCATATGAAGAATTCTCTTACATGGTGAGTTATAAGAAGAACTATACATGGACCAGCCACAAGGATATAAGGATTCAAAGCACCCAGAATATGTTTGCAAGTTACAAAAGGCTTTGTATGGGCTTAAACAAGCCCCTCGTGATTGGCATGCAAGGGTTGCTAATTACTTAACCACCATTGGGTTTTCTATGTGTGATGAAGATCATTCACTATATCCAAGGAAGGGTTGATGGTGGCATCACAATTACGGCTATTTGACATGAAAGATATTAGTGTGCTATGCTATTTCTTGGGCATTGAGTTTATACATACAAAAATAGGTATATGGATGTTGCAAACGCAATATGCCTTGAATATGCTGCAAAAGTATGGTATGGCTGATTTTAAGCCAATATCTATGTCATAGATCAGAATTTGAAGTTGGACACTACATCAGGTGAAGCATTGGAAAATGTTGCTATGTATTGGAAAATTGTGGGAAGTTTCATATATCTATTACAAGGCCTGATCTAAGCTACACTGTCAAACTTGAAAGTGAATTTATGGAGGTCCCCAAGAAACCACACTTAGATTCCTTGAGACACACTCTACGATATGTGAGTGCTACTTTGGATTATGCATTGTTTTATGAAGTTGGTGCAAAATTGCAGGTTTATGGATACACTGATGGAGATTGGGCTAGTAGTATTGCAGATAGAAGATCTACTAGTGGCTTTCTATTCTCATGTGGAAGTGCAACTATTACATGGAGCAACAAAAAGCGATGTTGCTTTGTCAAGTGCAGAGGTTGAGCATAGACATGCACTATTATGTGAGGACAGATGAGTAAGTTGTTGATATTTTCACTAAACCACTTGGAGCTAAGAAGTTGAAAAAAATTTTGAAGATGCTTGGATTACATGACATGACATTGAGCTTGAGGGTGAGTCTTGAGATATCAAACTCAACATGTGATGATCAAGGATGACATGTATCACTTCTTCATTTCTCTGACATGTATAATGGTCATGTCGGTATATGTTAGGAATACTTCATTGAGCTTTACTAGATTTATCTGCCAAGAGTGATGGCACATTCTTTTCTTGCTAGTTGACTCATTCGTGGACATTAACACTTTCTTTATGTATTGTTCTTTATGTATTGCACTAGTTGTATTGTTGTTTTAGGTCATTCTTGTATATTTCTTTTATGTAATAGAAGAAGAAGGAGAAGAAGATCATTCTTCCTTGCCTCAACCTGTGCGTGTGCTCCTCTTTGAATGTGAGACTGTGTGAGTGAGCTCTCTTACTTATCTTCTTCCTCATGAAAAAACCGCATCTTTGGTACAAGCTAGCCTAGCAAATCGAGCCATACGAAGGAGCCAATTTAGACAATGACTCTACTTAACCTATCTCCTATGTGAAACAGATTCCATTATTAATATTGGAGATTATAGTGAAGGGGATGAGGGAAACATATGTTTGCTAGTCCTCCATGATGATTACTTAATTAAAGAAATATTAGACTTGGTCATAAGAGTGCCCATACCAACTAAAGAGCTTTGGGAGAAATGGGGAAAACCTTCCTTGAGGTCCACACGAATAAAATTGCAATTAGTTGATGGACATGTAAAGTGTCTTCTTGGACTTTTGGAAGAAATAGTAATCTTTACATGTGGAGCTAGATTTAAGCATAGACCGGCTATTTGTCAATTTGTAAAGGCAAGAAACTATGAATGATCTTAGGAAGAACTTTCATGAGACAGCTCAAAGTGATTCAATATAGAGAATCAATATCTTTATACTAGCAACACTTACAAATGATCTTAGGAAGAACTTTCATGAGACAACTCAAAGTGATTCAATATAGAGAATCTATTTCTTTATATTAGCAACACTTAGGTATAAACATAAAGATCAATCAAAAAGATTGAGGGAAGGAAAAATCCTTGGTGAAATAGTGTCCAAGAATGGAATCACAATAGATGAAGAGAAAGTAAAAGTGATTTTGGAATTGCCTCATCCCACAACTGCCAACGAGGTTCAGTCCTTCATGGGCCATTGTAGATACTATCGGACTTTTATCCACATGATTGTAGTTATTGTGAAACCACTTTATGGATTGCTCAAACACTTTGAGTGGAATAATGAATGTGAAGAATCATTACTATAGCCCAAGGAATGGTTGAGCACTACTCCCATCTGGAAAGTTCCAAGTTGGAGTCAGCCATTCTATGTTCACATGGATGCATCAATTTATGCTATAAGATGTATTCTTGCACCATGAATTCCCCACTTGTCTATGCTAGCAGACGATTGAATGTTACAGAGAGAAATTATACTACTACAGAATTAGAGGGTTTTGGAATGGTGTACATAGTGAAGAACTTTCGTAATTATCTCTTACCTAGTAAACAACTCTTGAACTATAGGATAATTAGTGTATTGATTCTTACTACTAATGGAGTTTGACTTCAACGTAGTAGTGAAGATTGGAAACACTCATGTAGATCATATCATTTGTCATGCCTAACCAATAGTGAGCCATCAACATGCACTGTCGATGACTTACTTGATGTCTACCTCTTCAACTTGGATGTAGTTCCCAAGTGGGAAGAAAATTTATTGCTCACTTATGGCCCTCATCGTGAGATTGATCAACCAAATCCCTACATGACACAATGAAATTTAACATCACTGCAAGAAGCTTGTACCATCAAGACAACCAAGGTGTCTTATTGTGGTGTTGATGAAGTTGAGAGGCCCAATCTCATAAGGAAAGCACACACCAATCTTTTAGGTTGTCATCGATCAAGGATACATACATTGCATAACTTAAAACAATATGGAGTTTATTGGTCTAACATGGAGAAGGATGGTCACAACCATGTCAAGGATACATACATTGCATAACTTAAAACAATATGGAGTTTACTGGTCTAACATGGAGAAGGATGGTCACGACCATGTCAAGGAGTGTGCATGATGCAATTTTGTTCAACCAATAGAGTATGCTACACTATATTAAGTGACTATTGCACCCGAATGAAGTATGCCGATTGTGCATTACCTATGACATGGAAAGTATTCAGAAGGGATTACATTGGCTAAAAAGAAAGCTTTTGAGGTAGAATTTCAAGATTATAGGATCATTGGAGGACATAACAAGAGTCATAGTATATACCCATATTAGAAGCTATGCATCCGAGAGTGGCTGAAAGGCATTTTGCTCTTCCAAGAAGAGCCAAGATAATACTATTTGCAAGATTATAGTGGCCAACACTCCGCATGGATGCAAAAGAATACATGAAGCAATGTAGAAAGTGTCAAGAGAGGAAGTATCCTTTCACAAAAGATTTCATGCCTCTTAGACCCATGGTAGGAAGTAGAGCATTTGCCCAATGAAGGTATCGATTTCATAGAAACTATTAACCCATTGGCTATAGCTTCTCATGCAAAATACATCACAATGGCCACAAAATACTTGACATGTTTGGATTGTTAAGAATCCAATGTATCATGCAAAGATCAAGCACATTGAGGTGTGATATCACTTAATTCATGATCCTTGTAATGTGGCAAGTGGAAGGTATAGGTCACATACTCAATACTCAAATTATGTCTTTCTTTTTTTTCTCCTCAATCATATTCACATTTAATGAGAAATTTTAATTGCTAGTGTGTGAAAGGCCAGATGATTATGAATACTCTTGTCTGTATATGTTCTAATAAAACATGTAGTAATCTTGTCAATCACACAATGTATTGAGACCATCTATTGTGAAATGTATATACAATGAATTTGTGTTCTCTACATTTTTTGTAAGCTTGTATTTATAGGTGTAGAGGATGTTCGTATCATCATCCAAAAAGATAATCTGCACTTGAATTTGCTTAATAACTCCCCTGCAATAATGTTTCCCTCGCTGGAAAAGCAACACACTACTTATCCATCTATCAGAAGAAAACCACACATACATGCATACATGCATTGATACATGCATACATTGCATGCATATACGTATGTGTTTTGTTTTTCATAGATATGCACTAATGCATAGATATGCACTAGTGTTCTTTTCCATAAACAAAACACTACGTAATGCATAGATATGCACTAGTGTTTTTATATTGAATTGTTTGGTGTCTTAGCAACAATTATTTTTATGTGAATGTCGTCCTTCAGTGGAAAATAAAAACACTACTTGTACATTTATCAGAAGCAAAACACATACGTTTATGCGTGCATGCGTGTATCTAATAGTTTTGCAAACACAAGTGCTATATGCACAAATCATTCGGCAATGAGACCCCTTGAAGAGAATATCTTGTCGAGTATCCAAGTATGCAAAATAGAAAAGTTCGCTCATGAGGACTGCCAATGACTAGACTTTCAGTAATCCAAAACATTAGAGAAGCCCATCAAGCATACGTGCTCGGATTGTCAAATTTCAGATTGTATGGAGCTTCAAATTAGTCCATTTATATAAAATACGTTGAATCAATCATCAAACTTCAAAATGAAACCTTAGACCAAAATATGGATATGTACGCAACCTTAGATTACTTATTCATGGGTTCTCAGATTCTCGTTGTTGCCATCATGCAGCATTTCATACATCAGAGTTTAGTTAACAGATCCTACCATGGTGCAATTTCATGAAGGAGAAAAATGAAATATTTTGTCAAATCAAAATTTTAAAGGAAGTAGCGTAAGAGAAAACAGAGTTTATAATAAATCCAAAATTTAGATAGCACTGAATAAGATAGACAAAAGTTTTGACGGGACATTTGTGCACAAGATTCGTGCAGTATAAGCTGAACATTTTCTTTTCTTCTTTTGGTAGTGAAAAGAAACATGTTTACATCATAAGCCTATAAGCTTCAAAATGCAAAGCTTTGCCATAGAACTAACATTTCTGTCGTCGTGATTATACTGATATGCCAAAGACTAATTTCTTTTCCTTTCTCTTGGCATCAAGATATTGGGATGGGAACAAAACACATTCGTGTTAATGGGCACCAGTCCAAAGTTGGACGTTCAACTCAGATGAGTGAAGATCCTGATAACAGAGTTCATTTGATAGATTACAAAATTGGGAATCCAAATCATATTGAGCCCACCACCGAAGTAAAACAGCTTCCTCAACCACACCACTCAATAGTATCTGGTAAAAACTAAGACACAAACAGGAGAAAGACCTGCACAACATCTCCCAACATCACATAAAAAAAGGCATGAGCCTCAAAAATTCAGTCATTGTTCACTACGTGATGTGCTGATGTTATCATTGTTATCACACCCATCTGCAGGAAATTGACTGCCTCCACAGTGCAAAGAATGTACTGGAGGGAGTGATACATGGTATGCTCGGGACTGCTCCTCACTCGCTGTCACAATTCCACTGCACATGTAATGATCAAGAGCATCTTCTATTCCAATATCGCCCTGCTGTATAGATGGTAGCTGTAATTTGGCACCACTCATGTTTGGTGATTTGAAGAGAGAGTTACCCTCTTCATCACTTCCGATATTTCTACTGGTTTCTCTGAAGAAAGTTCCCACAACCACCTGTACATAAATACTTCATAATCATTCAGCTTATTCCATGATCCAAAATCTAAACAATGAGTACTAAAAACCATGCACCCCTGGTGAACGGTAATCTTTATGAATCATTTCAATAGAATAAATTACCTGGACTGGGCTGCCTGCCATTAGAAGTCCTGCAACACCACCACCTATAACCCGACCATCTGGACCTGCCAGCGACACGCTCAGACCACCTGTTCTGCTCCACGTTCCATTACTTTCAGTCGGAAGAAATGATCCAGACAGCGATAGTATCTCAAATCGACCCTATGGTACACAGATTCCATGAGCTAAGAAATAAGGTCCCATCTCACTAGTTTGTTAACTATCAAAATACTACAAAACTAATTTACAATTGTAGAAGGCCCAGAATACATTAAATGTTACTGCTTTTGTGACAAGAAACTCTAGCAGGGTGTTATTTGCAGCATATGCCAAAAACTGGCCTTCCAGTATTAATTCCACAGGGTCAGTGTGTTTAAGTCTGAGCACAAATGTGAGTGTGATTGTATGTGCCAGTGTGTTCACATGTGCACGTGCAGAATCTGTTCCAGAACTTTAAGTTTCACTTCTTGATACTTATTTGCATAATCCTAACAAAAAAGTTCTTTTATAGATCAAAAGGAGTACTTGATGATGCCTGAAGGGGGGGGATTTCTTACCTTCTTTGTAATGCCATCTAAGCTCTGTAAAAGCTTCCCCTGCTTTGTGGAATTTGGGGGGTCCCGTGGGCACTAGTCCCCTTCTCTTGTACTTTTCTTTATTTAATTCAAGTCCGGGAGAGTAGGCTAACGCCGAACTTCCTTTATATTAAAAAAAAAAAAGAAAGTTCTTTTATTGGAGGATAAACCAGGCATTCGAAGATCTCGTTCTTGCATTAGATGATACAAAATTGTTGTCTAAAACGATTTTGAATTCTTTGTATATGCTAGGCTCAATCTTGTCCTGCTCTATCTTACTCCACCAACAATGCACCATGTTCATCCCATTATAAATCATTTGCTGGATCTTCAGAACATCCTCAGAGATGTTGCACAGACAAAAGTATTTCTCCCCTTTGCTCAACCATTAATTTGTCACATCTGTTGTCTCAGTGTTAGTTGTCCCCTTAGGTTTTCAGGCATTGGATTCTCATAACTGTTTGTGTTACTCAAGTGGACATTCTCACGTCCGCTTTGCCTACACCTGCTTGAACTGGTGCTTCTACCTTTGACTGAACACTCCCCTACCCGTATACTTTGACACCCCACAGCTTCGGCAGATCGCATAGTCCTGTTCATCTTTGGCACAAGAGCACTTGATCAGTGAGCTATAATGCACTTTTTCAAGGGTGCCTGCTTCTAGACAAACCTCCTTGCTGTCTTTGCACTCCTACCTCCTTTACCAATGAGCCGCCATTTAGGGGCCTTAGCTGGTGATCTGGGCTATTCCCCTCTCGAAGATGAAGCTTATCCCCCACCATCTCACTAATTGACCCTTTTTCCTCGTTCTTTTTTCTTTCTTTTGAAGGTTACATCTAGTACTCAGATTTTGCCTATAACACCCCACAAACATCTTAGAATCTCACTTTGACCCTCATGGCTCAGAATCTACCCTATGACTGCCAAAATTTGGGCAATATTTCACCTAGGATGGGGAGCCCAAAAACAAGAATCATATCATCACACAGGCCAATCACAAAGTGGCTGAATAGACTATACAACAAATCATCATAGATTTGAGAACTTTTGACATATGAATGATAGTCATACGCATCTAACACTTGCAAACGACTCAAAGAAGACTATAATCCAAACTTCTTTGTTTCTTTTGCTGTGCCTTCAGCTGCTAATGAAGTCTTAGACATGCTAGAGATAAGTATAAACGTATAAAAATATCACCTTAAAATGAAAGAAAGTGAGTGAAAACAGTAAATATACAGTGGGGAAAATTTGCAGGAGTGATTCATCATGCGAACTGTCATAAAAATGAGCCACGTGCTTGTTCAAAGAAAACTTAAATAACATATTTCTAAGCCCAAAAGAAAAACTTATCAAAGCTATTTTCAATTAAGAATGCAAGAAACAAGAAAAACACATTGTTATCAGACACCAACCTACAGATCTATGCAAACTCCAGAGCTTCTGCATGCATTCAAACTTACTTATGTACATGAAGGTAACTCCAAGTTTATGTCCATTTTCTGTATGCAACATTTTTGTAGCTGCAAATGGAAAATATACAAATCCCCTATGTAGATAAAGAGAAACAAAAGAATTTCTATGCTTGATGCTTACTCTCAAAGCATTAGACACGATAGTCTTCGTTGTTCTATCAAGATCTCAATCTTGAGAGGAAAAAGAGAATGAAGTTGAAGCACTTACCTTTTACGTTTGTGCTTCTATTCACTTCAAGAATGGCTATGTCAATTCTCCTCTTGATTCAAGAACGCCTTTGATTCCATGCCCTTAGTGCTTGCTTGAGTCCATACAAAGCTTTTTTGAGTCTACATACAAAATTAGGGTTTCTAGGGTCCTAATATCCCATGGGTTGTTGCACGTAAACAGTCTCTTCAAGATCACCATTTAGAAAAGCATTCTTAATGCCTAATTGGAACAATTTCCACCTTTTAGAAGCTGCAATGGCAATCAATGTCCTAACTGTACTCATTTTTGCAACAGGACTAAATATCTGTTCATTATCTATCCCATGAGTTTGGGTAAAACCTTTAGCTACAAGTCTCTCTCTCTCTCTCTCTCTCTCTCTCTCTCTCTCTCTCTCTCTCTCTCTCTCTCTCTCTCTCTCTCTCTCTCTCTCTCTCTCTCTCTCTCTCTCTCTCTCTCTCTCTCTCTCTCTCTCTCTCTCTCTCTCTCGCTCTCTCTCTCTCTCTCTCTCTCTCTCTCTCTCTCTCTCTCTCTCTCTCTCTCTCTCTCTCTCTCTCTCTCTCTCTCTCTCTCTCTCTCTCTCTCTCTCTCTCTCTCTCTCTCTCTCTCTCTCTCTCTCTCTCTCTCTCTCTCTCTCTCTCTCTCTCTCTCTCTCTCTCTCTCTCTCTCTCACACACACACACACACATATGTCTTGTTTATTCTCCATATTGTCTCTATTTTCTCTATGTCTCTATATTAATTGTGAGCTGAAAAACCAACAACTAATATTCAACAAAATAAATAGTGTACATAGGGAATTTGGTTGCATGTAGAAGAGTTAAATCTTCATGGAAGATGCAAATCAAGCTAAGTTTTAAATATAGCATGATGCACCACATGATCCAGATGATTTGTCTTGATGCAGAAGCTGAGTGTAGAATTGAAGGAAAGTCAACTCGAGGAGGGGTCACATTAACCTTGGGAGATTGTAGGGCACTCAATGTCAGTTCTAGCATATTACAAAGCAGCAAAATATAAGTTTTATGCTTGTTGTGCTGGAATTATAGATGGAGCAAAGAAGTTTGCACAAAATGCAAATGAGTTTACAAGATTAGAGGGCATTGCTTCAATGTGCACATGAGAAGTGATGTTCAACCTCCTAGTCGACCTTCTAAATGCTCCTTGGGGTTTGTCACTCATCCATGTATGTGAGAGCTGACATGTTCAACATGGTGGTCATGGAGGAAGACTTATGTGAGCAAGGAGTAACTTATCCACACTGAGAACCTTATGGTGGACATTTTAGACCTTATATGTACGTGTGTTTGTTTGATATGTGTAGATGAGAGCACATGACTTTAACTTGATAGGCCTGGCAAACCTTGATAGTTACGGGTGTATGTGTGAGTCTGCATATTATCCATTACTTAGCATACTTTTGTTGTTTCTATGCTTCCAAGCAGTACTTGGTTCAGAAGAGTATGGGATATGTGAGTTCTCTTTGTGATGTGTGTTATGAGCGTGCTCTTCATGTTTGAAGTCCTTGTGTGTGTTGTTGGATACTTGGCATGGTATGTGAAAATTAGATGTACCTGAAATAAACTTAATAACTACAACAATAATATACCTACCTAGCAAAGGGGGTTGTTAGAAATATTTGTGTTATTTTGGGCTACCTTAACCATTAGGCATCCCACTCGCAGGTTAGAAAAAGTCAAACAATGAAGATCATGGTCAAAGGCAATCAAAACAAGTCAAAAATGGTCAACATCTCGCAAAGGTTTGTATAACATTTCGTGATAGTACTTTTCAAGAGCTATTCAATGCTCTATAACATTTGGGAATCTGATGCCAGCTAATGGGTCAAAATTAAAACCCTAATTTCAGGGCCAACTTGTGGAAAGTAATGAAAAGCTACATTTAAACCTAAAAACCACTTTTTAAAAGAGACGATTGTTGTATAACATATTATATGATCAAATAATATTAAAAGGTATTATAAAAACTTTTAATATAAAAAAAATAAAAATAAAAATAAAAAAAAAACTCAAATTAAGATTTTTGTAATTTTCAAAATTAGGGCTTCTAAAAATTGCAAAGCCTTAATTTTTTACTCTCTGAAAAGCTTCAAAAAGCATGTATAACCCATGTCTATATAAAGACAGCTCCTAAAGCTCATAAATCACCATTTGGAATAGACTTAGAACTTGGAGAGGTGTCCTCCAACTTGGAAGAGATAGAGTTGTGCTCTTCACCATCTTCAAAGTGTGCAGCAGCTTGGAGGTTATCTATTTGGAGGACCTCATCTTCAGCTATGGAGATTGTGGAGTTATGGGTAGCTTGTATCTCAACTTTCAAGCATATCTCTATGCTACCTTGTAACTTCATGTACTTCATCGTTGTTATGTATGTTAGAAATGCAACCTTCCACAGATGCACATATGTCAAAAGTTTCCAAAAATTATTAAAGTCAAAGATGGTCAAAGGCTGGTCAACAGGTGGTCAAAATGGTTGAAAAATGAGCAAAAAAGTTTAAAGCTGGTTTGGAAAGTACCCTTCAAGACCTTTTCAATGATATATAATATTTCGCATTTCGATAACATTAGCAAGGCCAAAAGTCAAAACCTAAATTTTGGTCAAAAGTCAAACAATTCAAGTAAGTTGAAATTGGAATGCCACTTGTCATCATCTCAATCAATTAAATCCAAGGGTTCATATTATGTCATGTCACCATCACAAAATCATAAAAAATCTTTTTTAAAAAAGCCAATTCCACGACTTTCGATGCCAATCATGCAACTTCCTTTTTGGGGACATTAGCCTATATAAAGACTGCCCATCTTGCTCATAAAACACATCTTTCCTACAGGTCTTCTTGGCTCTTCCATAAGCAAGAGAACTTGAAGCCTTTTGTAATATTTTCTTTGTCATCTAAAGTTATATTTTTGGAGTTTTCTTGCTCTTTTGCCATATCTTGTGTCATATATACTCTCTCTCTCTCTCTCTCTCTCTCTCTCTCTCTCTCTCTCTCTCTCTCTCTCTCTCTCTCTCTCTCTCTCTCTCTCTCTCTCTCTCTCTCTCTCTCTCTCTCTCTCTCTCTCTCTCTCTCTCTCTCTCTCTCTCTCTCTCTCTCTCTCTCTCTCTCTCTCTCTCTCTCTCTCTCTCTCTCTCTCTCTCTCTCTCTCTCTCTCTCTCTCTCTCTCTCTCTCTCTCTCTCTCTCTCCCCCCTTGCCATCTCTTTTGCTACGATCTTACATACTATGAACCCTACCTTAGGCGAACCCCCATCTACATGGAAATGTTGTGTCCCCCATCTCTCTCTCGAACTACTATTTCCGTCAAATACTAGGGTTTTGAACTCTTATCTAGGGCTTTGGACTGCTATTTCTACCAAATTTTAGGGTTACAAACTATTATTTTCATCAACTTTTTAGGGTTTTGAACTGTTGTTTAGGGTTTCAAACTGCCATGCGAGTTCTAACTTTACTCTATGCATGGCAGATTAGGGTTCTCTAGATAAGGGTTCTCTAGGAAACCCTTTTCAATTTTGAAAGCTCCTCTGTTAAAAATGGCACCACCAATCGACAAAAGGGAGATAGAGCAAATGCTTGCTCAAGCTATCAAGAAGGCAAAAGAAAACTCGGACAAAAGTTTGAACCAAGAAGTCAAATGGTTATTTGAGAAAATCAAAGCCTTAGAGGACAAAAACAAAATGTCAAAGGAACAAAACAAAACCCTCCAAACGAAGATGGAGGGTCTTGAAGCAAACAAGGACTCTAAAGAAGATGGAGAAGTCATGAAAATCGATGACTTCAAAAAAAAAAAAAAAAAAAAATTGAAGAGAAGACATAGAAAAGACATGTGACAATTGGGTAGAAGTAGTACAAAAGAGCATAACAAAAAAGGTTAAAGAAGATGCACAAAAAGAAGAGTGGTTTGAAATTCAAAACATGTTTGAGGAGGAGAAGCTCGGACAAGCTCAACGCTTTAATGTAAGAATCAATGGCCTTCCAAAAGGCACCTCACCTCATGCAGATGCCAAAGATTTGATGTTATATATGAGGACGTGCCATTTACTCAAGCTTGGGGAGCAGATAAGGACACATATAGACCATGTGTAGTGATTCTCCAAATGAGTTCTACAAAGACAAGGGTTAATTTTTTTAAAACCGATCCATATCAGTGGATTACCAAAAGGATCCCTTTTCATGGATGAGGACCTCACGAGGATGCAGAATAAGCACAGATAAGCATGCATGCCTTAGATATTACAAACTGCGGGAGCAAGGAAGAATGCCTTTTACTGTGACAACAAGGTCTTTGTAGATGAACGCTCTACTAAATAGGGGTGTGTGGCCTATGAGACAACACCACATCAGGATATATCTCTTAGAGGATTAGTTTGGAATTGCAATGGGGCGCTGTGGACACAGGCACCCCGTTCGGAGGAACTACTAGATGCAAATGACTTCATGTGTATCACACATGACACATGAGAACCAAGATAGAGGTTTACCCCATATAGCTCGATTTTAGTGGGAATCCACTTTCAGGTCTACCATTAGACAAGGCACTTCATGAGGTTCTCGTGGTGTGGCGATCCTATAACTTGGCATTCAGACACAGATTCAAATCTTGAGGAGAAATGAGAAAGCGCGATATATGTGGGTTCGCATCGAGTTGACCCTAGAGAGATCGATATATATAGCCATATGCTATTTTTCCCCACAGAGTTCATCATATGCAAGGCATGATGGGATGGTCGCGATAGAGATACTAATTCCCATATACTCCACTACCAAAGAACATAATTCACTACTCTGCATTAGGTGAGGTCTTCCTCTTAGGGGACTTTGACGCACGTACACAATCTCCAAAGTGTGAGCTATATGATATGCGACAGCAAGATATCATGCGCAGCTTAGATCCAGATGAGCTTGGCACTAGCATATTCATTTGATACAGGTCCGGATACGACTAAGTAAGGCAGGCACCTTCTTGAGTTCGGTAGTCCCCACCTCATTATTTATAATGAGATGTATAGTGGCAAGGATGTGGCATGTTCACTTTTTTTCCATATGGTGGTGGATAGAGCACTCTGGATTATATTCTTGGATCTCTTCGTGGAGTCTCTCTCATCCCTTCTCTTGTCATTGGCCAATCCCCACAAGGGGTAGATCACATATACCTTAGCTTTACTCTTCTCTCTTCTTTATCACGAGATCCCCCACCATCTCCGAATCTACATACCACAATACATTTTACACGGAAGCTTTCACATGTCTATGCACACCATCTTCGCTCAGAGCTATTCTCACTCGATCCACATGATCCTCTTGATACACTCACTTCACATATCACAACTACCTTGCACGACTAGGTTATACGATGGTTTCCCACCATACACATACCTGATGAAGCGCAAGGAGAGATTACACACAAAAAAGCACAATTTTGCATGAAGTCGCTTACCCGCCGTAAACGAAGGGAGTGGGAGGAGCACCAATATTGGGACATATACCACTTACTTATGAGCAGAGATTGTTCAATCACATGGTGTCATTTATGCAAGAGAAGAGAGCCCACCCCCATCCAAGATCCAATCAGATGGCATCACTATGCAAAGAGTTTATATCATATACCAAATTGTGCCGATACCTACACCTCAGAGCTCACGTCCTTCTATTTCCACTTTCTTAACACAAAAGAAGATGAGTCTCACATCTATAACATGGGAGAGTCAAACTTACAAGTCAAGCATCTTATATATGGTGCACAGGTATTGGCACCACTCATTACTCACCTCTTCATCCGAGCAATGGTTGAGGGGTTCCTAGTCTCATGGACAGAGCACAATGTTATGCCTATTCACAAGTCCGAGGATATGAAGGTTCCTAGCACTTACCAGAGTATCATAATTGGCCCCATATTGGTCAAACTCTATGGAGTGATACTTGAGGAGGAGCTAAGCACTCTTGCTGAGCAAGAAGGCTTCCGAGCACCAGAGCAAGCTGGCTTTCAACATGCCTTTTCCACCATTGAAGACATATTTACTCTCAGATATCTAATTGATCAAGCAAAGGTGAGGAAGAGGAGACAACATTGCTACTTTGTGGAGAGAGACTCTTCGGGCAGCTACTTGATCTTCGAATTACGGATGACTTGTGATGGGGGATCTATGCTTTATGCGAGCGGGTATCTAGTAGGGTCAAATGTCCAAGAGGGCTTTCTGATCCCCTTGTTAACACCATAGGAGTAAAACAAGGGTGCCCATTATCCACTACTTTATTTGGGATCCATTATCCCCAACTTTATTTGGGATATACATTGATGAGATTGTGGACTTTAAACAGTAGCATGGTTGTTCAAGAGTGGAGTTGGGGGCAGCCACTGTACACATTTTGTTATATGCTGACGAGATTGTCTTGATTTCAAAGTGAGCTGAGGGATTACAGAGCCACCTACATGTGTTAGATGATTTTTGCTCATAGAGAGGACTTTAAGTAAACCTTGGCAAAACAAAAATACTTATTTTTGGCACATCAGCACATATACAAAGATAGAGTGTATTCACAATTGTTGGTGGACACATTGAGATGACTCGTTTATATGTTTATCTTGGGGTGACTTTTACAATCATGTCAGGTACATTCTCCATGGCCCATGCAACCCGCAATAGGGTCACTCGTGGATACATAGCATTAGCATTGATAGAGAGGTAGTGTCATCGGGCACACTTTTAGGAGCCTCGCATGAAGGGTTGGCTATTTGATACTCTATATGAGACCTCCTCATGTCTCTTCTACCACGTGGTATAAATACCCATGTGATACCGTGTTGCATCCTTCTTCAAAAAGTGATCCTAACCTTTTGAATATTATATGACATTTCCTTCCCCTTGAAAACATTTTCGTCCTCAAAAATGTAGATGAAATGTCTGTAATGATAGAAGAAAGTGTTCGGACTCCCCTAAACCCATATACTCTATGTACATGGTCATCTCTATGTGTTGTTTCCCAATATCCTTCCCCTATGTACATGGTCATCTCTATGAGATCATCTCAAAGGTGGGAAACCGTATGAATGGTGCCTACTATCTCCCATATACTCTCCACTTCCAAACTATCACTCCCATGACATACAACATCATCCAAATGATTTAAGTCCATATGATGTATACTCTATAAAGTAATAGTAAAAGAAGTAAGTGGAAAGTGCAATACAAACCCACTAGAACTAAATGATGGATTTGCCCTTGTACCACTCTAGGTCTTCCTAACCTTGAGTGTGCTCACAAGTAGTAATTTACTCTAAACTACCTTGTGACTATGCCAATCCATCATCCTAGCTCATATATAAGAATTTCTTGGTAGTAAAATGCATTCTCTACATTTCACCAACCATAAGTCTGCAGTTTGTTATCCTTTACCTTAGGACTTAGTTCTATTGGAAGAGAATCTATTGACACTAGTGCAAACTCTAAAATATTCTCTTCCTTGTAGTTTGCCATATGAATGCAAAAAGCATTCCCTTTGAGATTCAGATAATTCCTAAGTACCCATCCTCCTAACTACTATTTACACATCATGCTCATGATGTAACACCAATTAAGAGTTTGGTACGCCGATAGGTTAGATATATCCATATCTCCTAGAAACTCTAAAGAGAGAATGTCAGGGGAGCACTAGATTGTGCTCTCTGACTACAATAGACAAGATTTCGGAAATACACTTCTGATTACAAGATCACCCACGAAGGGGAAATGATACAAGAATACATGACCGATACAAGATGTCCCACTACCCGGGACTGATAGGTATGAATAACTCAACTAGAGATGATAAAGGAGATCCCACAACCCGGGATCGTGAGTATGAGACAAGATATCTGGATTACAAGAACTCCCTTCTAGGAGATGAACTGGATACACGAAAGAACTCGACAGGATCTCGTACTACGAGATTACAAGGGGACAAGATAGTATGTCCAAGAACTAGACTAGAACAAGGAACAAGACAAGAACTAGAACTGGAACTTGAAGAGTACTTACTTGGCGGTCACGACTCCTTGAGCTCCCAAGACTGGTATTGGCAAGACTGATTATGAATGTGGCCAACCCCTCCTTATATAGGTTTTCAAGGGCGGTTCCCAAAGGCGGTTGCGACTTGATGATGTCATCATGATGTCATCGACTCGAAGCATGGTCTCTGGATATCAGAATCAAGCAAGAAGACAGTCGATCTTAGGGTTTTTGCACGTTCTGGACGCAATGGAAGCATTAGTTTTCCCAAATTCTGAACCAATCATGAGATATAGGATTCACATGGAATCTGAGATTCAAGATGGTTTCCTTTGTCCATGACATTACCTCCCCCTCAAGCGACGAGTCCAACGAGGAGCGGTCATGTTCTCTGGTCTCGGCTTCATTCGATTTTTCTTATGGAATTCTCGAACCTTGATTGGTGCTCTCTGAAGGTTTTTTGCAGGTTCCCAAGTACGATCACTGATGTCATACCCTTTCCAATGAATAAGGTATTCCAATCTTCCTCGGGATATTTTGGAATCTAGGACATGCTCGACTTCAAATTCTTCATGATCATCAATCTCAATAGGTGGTGAAGGACTAGGTCTCTCCCCCCTCAATGGTGAAATCTGATATGGTTCCAACATGGATACATGGAAAACTGGATGTATTCTCATGGTACTCGGTAATTGGAGCTTGAAGGTGACTGGATTAATCTTGGCCAAGATGGTAAATGGACCAAACCTTTGATGATCTAACTTTGCACAAGGCCTTGAAGTTTGTAAATTGTTTCGGAGTAACCATACTTTATCCCCAATTTGATATGATGGATTCTGAACACGATGTTGATCTGCATAGTACTTATATTGTTGTTGAGCTTTATGGATCTCTTCCTTCAGTTCTTTGTGAATGTCCATCAGGTACTAGGCCTTGTCTCTGGCAGCTGGGTTCTTAACATGATTTTAGAGTTGTATATCCATCCTTGGATGTTGTCCATAGTTTGCAAAGAAGGGAGTTTGCTTAGTAGATGCATGAACACTATTGTTATAGGCAAACTCTGCAAAGGGTAACAACTCAAACCAATCATTTTGGTGATAGTTGCTAGTGCAACGGAGATATTGCTCTAGGACTTGATTCACCCGTTCTGTTTGTCCATGAGTCTGTGGATGATTTGTTGTAGATAGTTTAACTTGAACACCAAGGAGCTTGCAAAGACTGTTCCAAAAGCTAGATATGAACTGTGGACCTCGATCACTGATAATATTATGAGGCAATCCATGAAGCCTAAAGATGTATCTGCGAAAGAGTCTAGCAGTGGCTGCACCTGTGATTTCCTTTGTAGTTGGAATGAAGTGTTCCATCTTTGTGAATCTATCCACAATAACAAGAATGGCATCATACTTATCTGACTTTGGTAGATCTGTGATGAAATCCATAGATAATGAAGCCCATGGCCTTTCTGGAATAGGTAAAGGTTGCAAGAGGCCATGAGGCTTATGTCGTGGTGCCTTAGATCTATTGCAAGTGTCACAGGTTCGGATATATTCTTTGACTTCCTTCCACATTTGAGGCCACCAAAAATCCATGGATATGAGTTCTATGGTTTTATTTACTCCAAAATGTCCTTCTGCAAGGTTGTCATGACGTTGAAGTACTTGGATCCTGGGCTTTCCTTGAGGGACATACAATAGGTTCTGATAGAATAGTAACCCGTCCTTTTCCTGGAATTCATTTACTTCTTGGACTTTCAATTCTTGAGTTTTTTGCTTAACATTACAAAATAATTCATCTTGTGGTAGATTCTCACGAATCAAATGATTCAAGGCTGAATCTTCAGGATGGGCTGAAGAGATAGCTGCTAGCTGGAGATGCTCAGGCTTGAGTAATACACTCTCTTGTTGATCAAAGGCCTCTTCACCCTTCTTTGGTGCAAGGTAAGATCTTCTGGACAAGGCATCTGACTGACATTGATGACGTCCTGGACGGTATGTGATGACAAAGTCGAATCTGGATAAAAAGTTACTCCATCGAGATTGCCTTCTATTGAGAATCCGAGTGGTCATAAAATACTCTAGGTTCTTGTGATCTGAATACACAATGACTTTACGAGCTGCTCCTTCTAGATGGTGACGCCAGGTATCAAACGCGTCTACTATGGCAAGAAGTTCTTTATCATGATTTTCATAATTAATTTCTGGAGGGGAAAACTTCCTTGAATGATATGCAACTAGATGTAGGTGCCCATCATCTCCATATTGGGAAAGAATGGCCCCTAGAGCAAAGTCCGATGCATCTGTCTCAGGGAAGAAGGGCTTACTAGAATCAGGATGAACTAGAATTGGAGCGGTAGTGAATGCTGATTTCAAGGTCTGAAAGGCCTTCTCTGCTTCTTCGGTCCATGAGAATTTGGAGTTCCCTGTAAGCTTGGTAAGAGGTGTCACTATCTTAGAGTAATCTCTGATGAATATCCTATAAAAATTGGCAAACCCTAGAAAACATTGTACATCTCGAACACACGAAGGTGGTTGCCAATCAAGGATTGTCTCGATCTTCTTAGGGTCCATAAATATTCCTTTCTCTTATACAATGTACCCTAAAAACTCTACTTCTGTCTGATGGAAATAGCACTTCTCCAATTTTGCATATAACCCTTTTTCTCTTAGTTTCTCTAGGACTATCTTCACATGACATTCATGATCTTCTAGATTTTTGGAGAATATCAAGATATCATCAAGATATATTACCACAAAATCATCTAAATACTCTCGAAAGATATCATTCATCATATGTTGAAAGACTGCTGGAGCATTGGTGAGACCGAATGGCCTAGCTACATATTCAAAGTGTCCATACCTTGTTCGGAATGTTGTCTTCCATTCGTCTCCTTCTCTGATCCTGACAAGATTGTATGCTCCTCGAAGGTCAATCTTAGTGAAGAACTTTGCTTTTCCGAGGCGTTCCAAGAGTTCTGATATAAGTGGTAGAGGATATCTGTTCTTTATTGTAACTTTATTCAGACCACGATAGTCCACACACATTCGAAGAGTTCCGTCCTTCTTCTTTACAAATAGGATAGGGGCTCCAACAGGGGACTTCAAGTGTTTGATAAACCCCTTGGCTAGATTCTCATCAATATTCTTACGTAATTCTTGAAGTCTATAGATATTCTCTGGGGATAGTCTATAGATTGGCCCGAAGGGTGGTTGTGCTCCCTCTTGAAGTTCTATGGCACAATCATAAGGTCTATGTTCCGGGAGCATATCTGCATTCTTTTTTTCAAAGACATCTTCAAACCCTTGGTATTGGTCAGGTACCTTCATTGAATCATCTTTCTTGGGCTCTTGAGTTGGTATGGCATAGATCATATATGTCGGTTCCTTCCTTATTGCATGTATGAAGGCTTTGGCTCCAACATATTTTGGGTTCTTCTGGATATCTCGACCGGTGATTTTATTATTCTCCCAATTAATTTCTGAATTATGTTTCTTTAACCACGGCATTTCGATGATAACCATATTTACTGGACTCGATATTACATTGAAACATATGTGTGAATCATGGTCACCAAGGTGTACTCTTAGTGGTATGGTTTCCATGGTTATATTCCCTGATGCTAGAGGCCGTCCATCTACTACTTCAGTGACTACTGGTCTGTTCTTCTGAAGTACTGGAATTCCATGTTTCTTAACGAGTCCTTCATCAATGAAACATGAGGACTCTCCTGAATCTACCAGAGCTATAAGAGAAAGGGTCTTCTTAGACATGATTAACTTGACAGGGGCAAGACATGTTTCTACGGGTGTGGATGGAATGATGAGACCCTTTCTTATACCATGGTCCGACTGTATGGTCTCTTTTACAACTGGACTTCCTCGTTTCCCTGCTCTACAAGGGTGGTTGCGACTTTGGAGTTCGTTCTCTTGTTGGGACAATTAACTAAAATGTGGCCAGGGTTTCCACAATACAGGCATAACTTGTTGTCCCTCCTTTGTTTCTCTTGTGGTGTTAGAGGTTGGAAACGAGTTACATCTATCTGCATAGGTTCGGGCATAGACTCATCTCTAGGAGTGGGCTGGAAAGGTTTCCATTGGCGAGGTCTTCCTTCTACTTGTTTTTCTTGTTTCCTTTCAAAAAGGCGGTTATCACATTGAATAGCTTGGTTGATGTATTCATTCAATGTCTTCGCCTCTGGCATCGTGAGTAGAAGGTCCTTCACATCATCTCGTAAGTCCCATCTAAATTGGCTTATAAAATAATCTTCGTGCCAAGTGAGGTCACATATCAACTTCCTAAATTCTGATGCATAGGTAGAGGCAGAGCGGTTTCCTTGACGTAGCTTCCGAAGTTTTGTTTCCGCCACTCGACTCGTGTCTGCATCTCCAAATGTGGCGATGAGCTCTCTAAGAAACCCCTCATAGTCATGAAGTACGGCCATATCCTTCTCCAAGATTGGGGCGAACCATGATAAAGCTTGACCATAGAGCAAGGTTCCAATAAAACCGACCTTGGATGCATCATCAGGGTATCTATCAGGCTGCATACGGATGTACAATTTGACTTGTTGCAAGAATCCTCGGAACTTTGTGCGATCACCATCGAACTTTTATGGCATGCAGATCTTGGGTTCCTTCATAAATGATGTACTAGGCCGTTGATTCACTTGAATACTCCCTTGATTTGCTTGAAGACTCCCGATTCGTTCTTGTAATTCTTGGAGGAGTGCACCTACATGCACTGGATGTTCCATCTCGACTTGTGTTTGTCGATGACTTAGGTCTTCGACTTGTTGTTGGAGACTCTGAAGTGATGCTACAATCTGTTCATAAGCGTTCTCCATGATGCCTGGTCTTGAATAGACGAGAGTCTTGCCAAAATGTCAGGGAAGCACTAGATTGTGCTCTCTGACTACAATAGACAAGATTTTGGAAATACACTTCTGATTACAAGATCACCTACGAAGGGGAAATGATACAAGAATACGTGACTGATACAAGATGTCCCACAACCCGGGACTGATAGGTATGAATAACTCAACTAGAGATGATACAGGAGATCCCACAACCCGAGATCGTAAGTATGAGACAAGATGTCTAGATTACAAGAAATCCCTTCTAGGAGATGAAGGGGATACACGAAAGAACTCGACACGATCTCGTACTACGAGATTACAAGGGGACAAGATAGTATGTCCAAGAACTAGACTAGAACAAGGAACAAGACAAAAACTATAACTGGAACTTGAAGAGTACTTACTTGGCGGTCACGACTCCTTGAGCTCCCAAGACTGGTATTGGCAAGACTGATTATGAATGTGGCCAACCCCTCCTTATATAGGTTCTCAAGGGCGGTTCCCAAAGGCGGTTGCGACTTGATGATGTCATCATGATGTCATCGACTCGAAGCATGGTCTCTTGATATCAGAATCAAGCAAGAAGACAGTCGATCTTAGGGTTTTTGCACGTTCTGGACGCAATGGAAGCATTCCCCAAATTCTGAACCAATCATGAGATATAGGATTCACATGGAATCTGAGATTCAAGATGGTTTCCTTTGTCCATGACGAGTATCATCAACCTACTCCTAGTCTAACTAATGTCAATAACTAGATTATCTCATCTAGTCAAGGACCATCACTGAAAATAGCATAACTGCTTCTCTCTAGATCTACAAGTGAGACTCAAACTAACCATCATGATTAATTGATCTCTCTATTGCCTTGATAGAAGAGTGCCACTCCTAACAAGACAATCTAGAAGAGAGAAAGTGAAACTCTCTCTGTTTCTCTCTCTCTAATCTCCTCTAAGGAAAAGAGCTTTGGTAGTGGAATCTATTCCACTTTGCATCCAACCCTTTTTGACGAGCTTCGAGACCTCTGCACCTTTCTTTTCAGAGCCTAACATAAACTTGAAGTGTCTGAAAACATCGGATCACTTCTCAAAACATAAAGCATGGTCAGATAATTACCAAAATAAGGTAAATTTACCCAAAAATGCGTTTGTAATCCCTCTTTAGACCTACAAAAACGTTTTTGCAAATAATCATAAAATAAGTGCATCTCATGTGCAAGTGGCTCAAAGTGAAATTACTTCAATCACCTTCTCGATTTGTAAAATATGGCTCCCGAAAAGTAGTTGCTAAAAATTGTTCAGACTTTGCAGAGCTACACAGACCTACAAAAATACATAATTTCCAAAATTTCTTTTGATAAACTGAAAGTTATAGACCTTGTGCTCTTCGAAACAAGCCATACCACGTCCAATTTGGAGTTTTCTAGCATAAGATATGGCCACTCCAAGCGTGACATGCCAAACTAGTGGAATGGTGGAGGGGTTGGAAAAAGTGTGAGAATGTGATTTTTAGAGTTCCTAAAAGCATTCTTCCATGAAGCAAATCCTAGAATTCTCTCCATAACCTCAGAGAGTAGCATATGAAGATGCTTGGACCTATTTTCACCTTTCCAAATCCTCCCTTTGTGCATGCTAATTTTCTCCCCAAAAGAGGCCTAAATCAAGATTTTTACTTTCACGCAAAAACTTAAATGGGAGATTTTACCAAGCTTCTAATCCACTCCTAATATGGATTTTTCTTGGATTTTCTCATTCTCCATGGTAATACATACACCATACTTCATGTATGTAGGCACTAATCCATGGGAAGCCTCTTAAATGATCTCTTTTCTTACGCCCAAAAGTGGAGTTTGACAAACATTAACATCTAAATTTTTTCCAAAAAGTGCAGAAAGGGGGTTTTTGAGGATACAAAATTCCTCCTCAACTTATCATTCTTTATGAATCTAATGATTCCATTGTGGAGTCTATACAAAATACTCTCAGTATATTTATTTCTTCCCATCCATCCATAGCTAATGCACCTCTTTTTCCCTCTCCCAAAATGGGAATTTATTAAAGTCAGGTGCTGAAATTTTTTCTCAAACAGTGATGGAAGGGAGTTCTTGTGGAGCTTCAAACACCTATCATACTGAGCCAATCTTTAAAATTCTTAATTGTACGTGGAAATCCATACACTATACTATATATGTGCATGATTTTTCCTACCAATCTATGAAGAATACCTCTTTACTTCCCTTTCCCAAAAAGGCTACTTATCAAAAATAGCTCCCAAAATTTATGTAAAAATCATGTAAGAGAGCTACTTTAAAAATACCTGAAGCTTACGCTTTCTTATACCTTGAGGGAATCCTCAACTCAAGATGAGAGTATATATGTCATACTCTCCGTATAAATGATTTCCCTCCAAGAACTTGGCCCCCCTAACACTTCGTTATCCTTGTCAAAAAGTCAAACCTTTCGAAATTGAAATAGTATTACTTGTGATAAGCATGAAGCTCCATCCTCTTTCACTTTAGAACCAAGGTACCAGACAGTTCAAGGAAGGGATACTCTTTGTTCACGATCTCTTCATGTAGCACGTGCATTGAATAACAACTCCATTCGTATTGATTGACTATCTCCACACCAATATTCTTGTCCAAATCTACAATGATTCCACATGGTAATGCCCCATGAATGAAGAAGCCTTCCTCTTCATGGTCTTCTCACAAAGACATTTTTATATGTGATGGATCTTGAGCTCACTCGTCGAACTCCCTTAAGGAAGGAAGATAACTTGCTATGTATGCATGAGCTCACGGACAATAGTTGGGGTATTATGAGCAATACATACATAATGACTTCTTCTGCTTCAAAAAGCAAGTGAAATGACGTGGTCATGTGGGTAGCTCAGCCGCCTAGATTCTGGAGGTCGCGGGTTCAAATCTTGACAACACCTTCATGCACAAACTTGATAATGGCAAACAAACTTGCTCTGATACCAATGTCGCGATGCTACGCGTTATATAAAGTTTTATCTAAGATCTTATCCAAAATCTCTAATATGCAATACAAAAAATGTGGAGAATGAGGAAGACATAAAAAGCTTTAGAAGAGTAGAGATTCATTTATGTATGGTTTTCTTTTTGGGCCTTATCATCTCGAGATAGATCGATACTTTGGATTTCCCATGATTTTCTTATAATGCACTTACACAATGCACATGTTGGACAAGCTTCATCCTTGGCCTTCAAAGCCAAGGGTACTCTTCTATGATGATTGATTTGACTATTGACATAGCTGTGAATGGCGAATCGTATGGTGACTAGTCTAGAGTCAATAATCTATGCTATGTATGTCTTATACTACTATTTATAGTATATTTAGTCATATCCCACCTTATTCATGTCGAAATATCCACAATAAAAGAAAAAATATATATACAAATTTCGAAAAATAAATAACCTTATCGCAACGCGTAGCTCCAAACGTTGCCCTCGTTTCTAACATGTTGCTAACCCGTTGCCATTGCCATTGCTAAAATGTTGCTTTCCCCTATGATACCCAAGGAAGATCGCATATGCTTGATTTGCCAAACAAAGGTTGAGAATGAGGAGCATTTTATTATAGGATGCCCTACGCATGCTGAGCTTAGGGTACAATTTCAAATAAAGGGACCATTAGAGCAGTGTATGAGAAGTGGATCAATGTCGCCTTGGACGGTAACTCATTGTTGCATACCACAAATGCGAGACTCTAATACAGGCTACAGCCTACACATGCAACAAGAGAGGGCATACAACAAAGAATCACTCATTTCTTTCAAAGGATTGAGCCACGACAGATCCCTAATGCCCAAGGGCTCACTCTCGAGGAGGCAGAGACTCAGAGAGGTAGGAGACGTCCATGTGTCCCTCGATATAGGAGACCCTATCTATACCGACATAAGAGCAATGGATGGAGCAAAGAAAACAATCCATACTGTGGCATGCCCATGTATCACATTCTCCCTCCACTCCCCCCATACTACATTCATAATTCTATTCGTTTTGGTTGCTTCTATTGCAGCCGATACAAACAATATCATTGTAGTCCTCTCTCGTACTGTGTCATCATTCTTTGCGATGCCAGAACCATGTCACTTTTTGCACACTATTAGGCTTTCATTTTAGTTCACTTTAGATGTCTCTACTCTAACTTTCTTTATGAATACTTGGTGTATCACCGATGTATATGGGTTTGTCTCATAGGCCAATTTTGATATTTAGAAGACGTTAATATAACTCTCTCTCTCTCTCTCTCTCTCTCTCTCTCTCTCTCTCTCTCTCTCTCTCTCTCTCTCTCTCTCTCTCTCTCTCTCTCTCTCTCTCTCTCTCTCTCTCTCTCTCTCTCTCTCTCTCTCTCTCTCTCTCTCTCTCTCTCTCTCTCTCTCTCTCTCTCTCTCTCTCTCTCTCTCTCTCTCTCTCTCTCTCTCTCTCTCTCTCTCTCTCTATATATATATATATATATATATATATATATATATATATATATATATATATATATATATATATATATATATATATATATATATATATATATATATTTAGTTATCTCCTTGAAGGGAGTTCTTGTAATCAACATATCTTGCCTCACACCTATGGTCCCAAGTTGTGGGATCTCTTGTATCATCTCTAATCTAGTCATCCATACCTACCAATCCCGAGGTGTAGGACTTCTTGTATCAATTGTATATTCTTATATTATTTCCCTTCGTGGATGATCTTATAATCTGAAGTAATAATTCCAAAATCTTGTCTAGTCTAGTCAGAGGGCACAATCTAGTGCTCCCCTAACATTTTGGCAAGACTACCTTCATCAAGGTCAAGCACCATGGAGATTATTTGTGACAAAATTTTTTCTGCACTTAAAGTTATTCAACGACAAATCCAAGAGACATGAGAAAACCAAGAAAGGAATCAACACCAAAATTAGCAAGATGTAATCAGAGAGCTTCAAAGGAAAATCCAAGAGCTGTAGAGCATTGTAAATCAATCTTCTTCAAGTACCCCCATGGTAACCAATATGAGGAATTTAAAGTTTTGAAGATTTTTGCAATGTGAAACTATTCATAAGAATGCAACCAGAGAAGTATCGAGATGATGCTCCTCAAGTAGGACTCATAAGAACACTATTATGTAGCCCTGCTCTTTCATGGTTTGCACCTATCCTTGAGAAGGATATGGATATTTTGTATGATTTCAAAGCCTTTGTTCGAGAGTTCACATCTTCTTTTGGAGATACCTATTGTTCATGTGTTGTCGAAACAAAGCTAAGGAAGCTACATCAAAGAAACATGCCTATGTCTACCTATGCATCGAAATTCAAACAAATCATTTGTGATCTCAAATGGTATGAGCATTATTTTATCAACCAATTTTGATGGGGCTTACGTGATGATGTCAAGGACCTCATGCTAACCATGCCGAAGGTAAACACTTTGGATGAATTCATGAATCAAGCAATTGAGTATGATAATAGGTTGCTCGAGAGAAAGAAAGAGAAAAAAACGTCTATTAGAGGTCGAGAATACAATTTTACCTCAGTTCTTCAACAACATATGTTGGAAGAATCTCAACTAGAACCCATGCAACTAGATAACATCAAGGTAAGGCGACTTACACCAAAGGAAGGAAAATATCAAAAAGACAATGGATTATGCTTTTATTGTGGAGATCATGACCATATGGTATTCAAATGCCCTAAGAAGATGAAACAAGTTCGAATTAAGACTTCCACAATCACCATCCCATATCAAAGGAATCATCATCAAAGTCATAAGATGAATACATCCCATCATGAGAATCATGTTATTGATTCTCTACCTAGATATACTACAAACCCTTTCCAGTTTCATCATGGATATCCATCATCATCTTGTTCCAGTACTACATATCAAGAACTCTACAAAGACAAAGAACTATGAAGATTCAAGTCCTAGAAGATCTCATAATCACATAGCCGCTCCTTTCCAATGCTAGTCTTGGGAGCTCAAGGAGTCCTGATCTCCAAGTAAGTACTTTCCAAGTTCCACTTCGAGTTCTAGTCTTGTTCCTTGTTCTAGTCTTGTTCTTTGTTCTAGTCTTGTCTAGTCTAGTATCCTTGACATCCTTCCTTGTCCTATTGTAATCTCGTAGTACAAGATCTTGTTGAGTTATTTTTTGTATCTAGTTATCTCCTTGAAGGGAGTTCTTGTAATCTTGATATCTTGCTTCACACCTATGGTCCCGAGTTATGAGATCTTCTGATCGTCTCTAGTCTAGTTATCAATACCTATCAATCCCAGGCTGTGGGACTTCTTGTATCAATTGTATATTCTTATATTATTACCCTCTATGGATGATCTTGTAATCAAAAGTATAATTCCAAAATCTTGTCTAGTCTAGACAGAGGGCACAATCTAGTACTACCTTGACATCTCTCTCTCTCTCTCTCTCTCTCTCTCTCTCTCTCTCTCTCTCTCTCTCTCTCTCTCTCTCTCTCTCTCTCTCTCTCTCTCTCTCTCTCTCTCTCTCTCTCTCTCTCTCTCTCTCTCTCTCTCTCTCTCTCTCTCTCTCTCTCTCTCTCTCTCTCTCTCTCTCTCTCTCTCTCTCTCTCTCTCTCTCTCTCTCTCTCTCTCTCTCTCTCTCGGACCACATTTAACAACTTTATCTACAAGTAGAAAAGCTTTGTCCACTATAGATATGAGTTTAAGTGATTAATATATTCATCACTTTGTAGGCATCAAAAGAGTAGGGGAAGCATGGACAAAGTTGGAAAGAATATTCGGAACAAGAACTCAGCAATCTTTTATTTCACTTCTTATTTCCTTCTTTCAATTAGAAATGAGTGACTCTACATCAATGGTAGAGCATTTGAGCAAATTTAAGAACTATATAGCTCAACTAACTAGGATGATCGATCCTATTTCACAAGATAATTGCAATAGCAATTTTTCTGAAGATTCTACCTTCTTCTTATAATATGATTGTCACTATTCTACAGAACTAAAGAGTCCAAATCTTGACAAAGTAGTGGAAGCAATCCTAAAAGAGAAGAAATGATTAAGGTTAGAAGACAACGAAAGCATGTCATTTGCAACAAAAGTAAAGAAGTTTAAGAAATGTAAGCATTGTGGAAGGTCAAACCACAAAGAGACAGATAGGTTTATTATCAATTGTCGCAAGATTTGTGGTGGAAAGACACATACAACAGAGTTTCGTTTCAAAAAGAAAGATGAAGAAGCAAAAATAGCATAAGCAAATATACAAGCTTCCATTGCTTGAGTGAATGATGATACCTCATCCATCAACCATTCATGTTCAATCAATCATCTTTTTTATGTGTGTGTGTGTGTGTGTGTGTGTGTTATTTTTGATCGGTGTAGACAAGAGCATATGATCTTAATTAGAACGGTCTAATAAACCTTAACAGTTGAGAATGTATGTTTAATCTACATACTATTTATCTCCATTATCATCCTTCTGTTTGTCTCTATCCTTCCGAGCAATAGTTGGTTCAGAAGAGTATGGGATGTTTGGGTTCTCCTTTTTATTCATGGTATAATAGTGTTCTTCATGTTCAAGGTCTTTTTGTTTGTTTGTGGATACTTGGCATGATATTTGAAAAATATATACAAGTACTTATTCAACAATTTTTCTTAGCTAACAAAATACCTACCTCGCATAAACCCCTTGTGGAAGGTTAGGAGGAGATTGTTAAAAATGCAACCTTCCACAAGAGGAGGTGCACATATATCAAAAGTTTCCAAAAAATATCAAAGTCAAAGATGGTCAAAGGCTGGTCAACATGTGGTCAGAATGCTAAAAAAATGAGGAAAAATTTTATTGCAGATTTGAAAAGCTCTTCAAGAGTTATTCAATGATATATAACACTTAGCGTTTGGACAACATTAGAAGGGTCGAAAGTCAAACCATATTTTCAGGTCAAAAATCAAACTAGTCAATTAAAGTTAAAATTGGAGTTCCACTTGTCATCATCTCAAACAATCAGATCCAAGGGTCAATATTATGCCATGTCACCATCACAAAATCAAAAAAAAATATATATATATATATATATATATATATATATATATTTAAAAAAAACTAGTTCCATGATTTCCAATGAAAATCACACAAACTGCTTTTTGAGGCTTTTTCAATGCTTTTCGTGGTGATTTTTAGTTGGCCTCATTAGCCTATATAAAGATTGCCTATCTTGCTCATAAAACACCTTTTGTTAAGCTCTTCTTGGATCTTCCATCAAGAGGAGAACTTGAAGGTTTTTGTAAGATTTTCTTTGTAATCTAGAGTTATATTTTTAGAGCTTTCTTGCTCCTTTGCCATATCTTCTCTCTCTCTCTCTCTCTCTCTCTCTCTCTCTCTCTCTCTCTCTCTCTCTCTCTCTCTCTCTCTCTCTCTCTCTCTCTCTCTCTCTCTCTCTCTCCTCTCTCTCTCTCTCTCTCTCTCTCTCTCTCTCTCTCTCTCTCTCTCTCTCTCTCTCTCTCTCTCTCTCTCTCTCTCTCTCTCTCTCTCCCCCCCCCTCCCTCCCTCCTTTGTCTCTATATTGATTATGGGCTTCAAAAACCAACAATGTATGGAATATATTTGGAGCTTGGCTCCTCTCTCTCTCGTGTCTTTTCTATTCTCCATCTTGTCTCTATTTTGTTTATGTCTCTATATTAATTGTAGGCCTAAAAACCAACAAGATACACTCCATGATGTATATACACCACTTCAATACCTAAGAAGTACTTGAGGATGCCGAGGTCTCATGTATTAAATTTCTTCCCTAGCTTCTCTTTGATTTCCATTATACTTGTCATATCATCCCCTATCAAAACAATATTATCCACATATATACATAGGTATACAACTTTGCCTTCATTCATCTTTATGAAGAGAGATGAATCAATCTCAGTAACATGAAATCCACACTTAAAGGTACGCAATTAATCTTTGATTCCAAGCCTCATGTGCTTGCTTCAACCCATGTATGACCTTCAACATGCATACATAATCTAACATATCCTTGTCTTCAAAGCCGATGGGTTGATACATCTAAGTTGTCTTGAGGAATCCAATTAGGAAAGCATTCTTGACATCAAATTGGTAAATGAGTCATCTCCTTGATATAACAATCACAATTAGTGTCTTCAATGGGCTCATTTCAGCCACAAGGGTAAAAGTCTCCTCATGGTCTATGCCTCAATGTTTGGTTTCCCTTTGGAAGTTTCACTTCATCCTCCAATGCATCTTCCCATTTTTTGCAAACCTTAACCTCCTCAAAGCTTGTAGGCTGTCTTTAATAACCTATGTCATAAATGCATAGTGCCTTCCAAGAAACCTATTATATGTGATTTTGTACTGGATACCTGATCCTTCAAGACTTTTCATTTCCCGATGGATAAGATTTCCTTTTCCTCCTTTTTACAACATCTAGTGTGACCACTTCTTCAAGTTCTTCTTCACTAGTATCCTCCATATCAACTTTAAATTGATGTTCATTACATTTGATCTTTCCCAACTCTTATTGAGGGTGGGTACGTGACATCATAAGCCTCTGTTTCCATGGTGAATCACTTGTTCAAGACTCTAAAGTTTCTTGATCCACTCAATTCCATGCGTTCTTGATGCTTTTCTTCATGTCTTCTTTCTTCTTCTTCTATATCTTTGACCAAAAACTCATCTTTAGGTGCAGAATATGATTTCAATTCATCAGACACAACATCTCTAGAGCCCCTAAGCTCCTTTGTGATAGGGTTTTAGCACACCTACCCATTTCGCTCACATGAATATCCTATAAACACAAATCTTTCTGATCATTGATCTAGCTTTTATCTTTGTCCTTACCTCTTGTCGAGCATGAGTGTACAAGACACGCCCAAACACTTTCAAATGTCACCCCAACCTTTCTCTAATGTTAAGTGATGAATCTCTAATGTTGAAAACGTGTTCACAATATTTATCGCAATAGAGTTCGCGTCTTCCCAAACAAATATGAACGCAGACATCACATTTAATATGCATCTAGCAATCTTACAAATTGCCTACTTTC
>CM035439.1:31057032-31124532 GCA_020310875.1 Ceratopteris richardii | reverse complement strand
ATATGGTGTGTTGAGTGTAAGGGGTGTACATTGAATGGCAATGAGATAAGGTGCATTGTATACGTATGTATATATATCTATCTATCTATCTACCAATACACACACACACATACATACACACACACATACATACAATACATACATACACACACACATACATACATACATACATACATACATACATACATACATACATACATACATACATACATTCATACATACATACATACATACATACATACATACATACATACATACATACATACATACATACATACATACATACATACATACATACATACATACATACATACATACATACATACATACATACATACATACATACATACATACATACATACATACATACATACATACATACATACATACACACACACATATATATATATATATATATATATATATATATATATATATATATATATATATATATATATATATATATATATATATATATATATATATATATACACACACACAGACGTGTGTATGTATCTATGCATGTATGTATATGTGTATGTATGTACATATGTATATATGTATGCATGCATGTATGTATGGAAACTAAAAGAACAATAGAGGACCATTGGACATTTTAAGACATTCCAAAAATCCAATCTCATATTAATCATCCATAAAAAGGCACATGAGTTGTTACAAGTTACATCACATTTTCGTATATCTGGTCAAAAAGACGAAACAATAAAACACAAAAAAATGATAACCATGCCCCATGGTCCATCTCATATCATCCATAATGCCTAATAGATATATGAAATGTGGAAAATATCAAAATGTTTGAATTCCGGATTTTAGAATTAATATCATCTATGCTTAGATGAAGAATCCTACATCCTCCATTTACTTTAGAGGCCTCCCTCGCTTCAAGGTCTCTAGTAAAAATCTCACTCTATTGGTCACAAACCGAGAATGAATTATAGGAAACAAGAATTTCCTTCAAAACATGCAACTATCTATTTCAAGCAAGATGCCAAATGCCAATAAGATTAAGACAAGCATTTGCACTATACAATCAAAATCTAAGTTTGCTGAGATTAGGAAGGAGATTATAAGTAGAATCTCATGTAAAGGCACCCTTATATAATGTTGTTATGAGTGTAATTACAAAAATTAAATAGCACATAGGTGAGAATTCTTCTTTTGCCTTGAAGAATGCAAAGGAATCATGACTTCCAAAGGATGACTTAGACGCACCCTTCGGACACTTCACTATCTAGAAATAGGAACCAACTCAAAAAGGCCATGTCTTTTACCTCTTCCTTCCGAACTCTTATAGTCCTTGCTAAAGAGACGTATAATAAAATTTATGTATGTGCTTATATGAATGACATAGAGGAGATAGAGAGAGAGAGAGAGAGAAAGATAATTAAACAAAAGGAAGAGAGTAAAGACACAATGATGCCTTGTTGCTTTTGCTCTTTTCATGATCCCACCATTTAGTAGAGCTAGAACCTAGGACTCCAATCATTAATATGAGAAAGGCCTTGAATTTAAAGATTCAAACTAGTTAAGAGAAAATATACATGTGTTTTTGAACGATGGTGTGACATTTCATGTGCTTGATTTAGAGGGCCCTCAATATTCCCCATATTAACTCAAGATTGAGAAAGGAATCATATTGAGTACACATAAAAGACGATAGACACATATTATTTCTATAGAAGATAGAGTGTGGAATTATACTCACATGCAAATGCCTCAACATATGCAAAAATCAAATAATTGTGCCATTCTCAAATTCAACAATTATATCAAATTATAATAAATACAATTGATACTTGATTGCACTCTATGGATAAAGAGATAAAATGATACACACATCGAGGCATGACAACTAATGCTCATTGACTTCCTCATCTTCCTCTTCCTCATCTTCCTCTTCCTCTTCCTCTTTCCTCATCTTCCTCTTCCTCTTCCTCCTCCTCCTCCTCCTCCTCCTCCTCCTCCTCCTCTTCCTCTTCTTCTTCTTCTTCTTCTTCTTCTTTTTCTTCTCCCTCTTCTTCTTCTTCTTCTTCTTCTTCTTCTTCTTCTTCCTCCTAGAGACTATGTTCACTACTCTATGATGGGCAATGTAAAGTACTATACATATAACAAGTCAACAAGATGGTGGATAATATTATTGCAAAAAATCTGTTATTCATGTCAATATGAAACCTGAAATGCCCCAAGTCAAACAATATCACGACTAACTTTAAATTTGAAAGAATGAACTTGCTAATTTTAGGACTAACTCAAACCAACGGAGGCAGCCAAGCAACAAGAAGAAAAAATTCTTCTTAAATTAGTTATAGTAAAGCCTTCTGTCTAAAGTATATGTCGCTGACTTCTTGATAACAGTAAATGGCGGGTAAGTACTTCTCGATAATTCTCCACTTCGTATGCAAAGATTAGGCATATTATTCTAATCATGTGAGACATGAACAATCTTTTACTGGAACTACGAAATGAGTAAAATTGTCTATCGACTTCTCATTTGAACAAGAGCAATGTAATCCGCGCATATTCGGACCACAAATGGCAAAGAATTATTCGCAGTACATAAAAACATAAGACACCAAAGAGAAGGAGGTGGAGGGAGGAGAAAATGGTGGGGATTCTCAGGAGGCACCTAGAGCAATAAGCTGCGACTTCTTGACTGATATAGTCTTCCTCTTCTTCTGCGATCCCAACGGCTTGGGAGATTGAGGAATGATAAGCGCATTCCCGTTCTCGTCCTTCATGTATTTTCGAGGCCTTCCCCGTTTTTTTTTTAACGTTTCTAATGAAGATCTCTCACTTGTATTGACCACCAAGCTGAGAGGCGGAGTCTGAGCAGGAGGAGAGCTTGCTTCAAGAAACGCAGAGCTTGATTGGCTCGGGTTAGATATGGCATTAGGATTAAGATTGGGCACTACACGGTTCGAATCGGGGTTAAAATTGAGATTAGGAGGAAGATTGCAGGCAGGACTGGCTAAGTTTCCGCTATGGCGCGTTGCTGTGGGTGCAATTATGGAGGGAGGACAGCCCATGAGTGAGAATCCCGCTTCTCTGTTGAAGAATGCAAAGGGACCATGACCTCCCAGCATCGACTGTGAAGCGCCCCTGTAAGGGCTATCAGGTTCTCGCACATCCATAAATGCATGAACATATGCGTTCGCCTTTCAGTCTATGAAAGCGGGAATCGACGGAAGAACGGCCATTTCCTTTCAACGAGGCTCTCGAGTCTCCCCTCTAGTTCCTGCAATCCTTGCTTGAAGGGACGTACATGTGTATGCTATGTGTACATGTGTCTGATATATATATATATATATATAGAGAGAGAGAGAGAGAGAGAGAGAGACAGACAGAGTGAGTAGGGGTGATGGCAGCTGATCTCGTTCCTTCCGAGATAGGTCTGTTGAGAATGGCTAAAGCCTACGTACGACCCAAGGCAGGAAATCCGACAATAGTACAGCAGCAGAAGAACTATGAAATTGAGGGTGGTTGAGAGAAAACATGAGCATGCGAGTTTGAACTCTGAGGTGACAGTTCATACGCTTGATTTCCAGCCTCCAGGCCCTTGATGTTGCTCTTACAAAGCAAATCATATGCGTCTTCCAACAAGAAAAAAGTGCAAACATGAATATGATCTCGCCACAATATTCACCAACCCATAATATTAACTCTAAACACGAAACATCCATTTATCATTAGATTCAGTCAGTTTATCTTTAAACTATTTGCCAATGATACAGCATAATCAATGAAGATGGCCTTTCGTACAGAGCTTTGGGATTACCTTGAAACATTTCTCCAAGGTCAAAATTGATGCTGAAAATGGGCATCAAACGCATTCTTCGACGCTCATTTTGAAGGATCGAGCATCCTACCTATTATTAAGGGGTAGACATCACCAATAGCTTTTATAGATATAAAGTATATCCTTTCTGTCATGGGACTCGAATATGGAGAATTAAGGTAGATCCGATTTTGTGGGCTTTTAATTTGACATAGAGGAGCGGCAAGAATTGTGTGTCGTGCACCAACTGGCAGAAGCTACGGGCTTTGCATTGTAGCTCAGGTAGTAATGGCTTAATAGCGCAAGGAACAAACCTTTGAACTTGCTTAGTTGAGTTAGGAGTAGCTACTTAACAACAAACAACAAGGAGCATGTTCGGTCCATGAGGCCTCCCTATGCCCGACCAAATCTGCGGTGAGCTCACACCTGCATCATAGTTTTCACAAAACCCGCGCATTTCTGGTGTTCGCCTCTTAGATCTCTTTTTTTTAGTTCAGTGGTAGCAACTACACTAGTCTGCTCGTTGCTTGTGCTGCAACCTGAACGATTCAGCTTGTGGATCTTGAGTCTATTCATTGCTCATGTTGCAACCTAAATGACTCAGCTTGTGGACCTTGACGATCACAAGCTTTTGTACTTTGATGCTGTAAGTTTACACACAGAAGCAACTATTCGTAATAAATTGTAGACCTGCGAAAGAGGATGCGATCATGGATGCATAGTAGAGGCATGGTGTGTGAAAGCGTGACTGTTTGGGGTCTGATTCGTGAACCCACAATCTTCCATGCAAGATGTTTATATCCTCACACGTGTGTGAAAGCTCCTCTGTATTGGGTGGTGCAACTTAGAGGATCCAGGTTGACATTAGTGTTGGACGGAGGTGCATCGGTGATGCATGCCTCGAAGAAGAAGGTAATTACTCATAATTTGCAACTCCTGATTAAGTTTGGGGTAATTTATATGTTAAATTTATACTTACTTCCACGGTAAGTGGACAAGGCACAAGTAAGAGTCGCATAATGCCCGCATTCTTCTCTTCAACTCCAATCCATTCCCTATGTACACAATGTTCCCCTCTGGCTCTATAGCGCACTCTAGCCCTAAGGTGCCTATGCATGTCCTCATAGGCAACTCTGCTCTCCTATCATGATCTGGAGGTGGTATAGGTGTCCCAAAAATAGATTAATAAAAATAAATAAAAATATGTGTTATAATATCATTAAAAAAGTTTATGAAAAAAAACATACTTATGAGCAAATAGTTGTCTTCTTGCATGTGGAGCCGCAGAAGAGCCCTCCTCTGATCGCTGGGTAAGCATCTGGATCATATAATCCATCTCATCATCAGGCATCTCTGAGTACTCATGCATGATGACCCCTAGAGTATCAGACGGAACTATTGCTCTCATAAGACTTTTTATGAGAGTGAGTTTCGCCTTTCTCTCTCTACTAGGATCCATAATACGTAACATATAAAACAAAATGGGTTAGAAATCAATATATATACGTGTACATATGTATGTGTGTATATGTGTATGGTGTATTTGTGAGTGTGTGTATGCATGTAAACATGTATGTATGCATATGCATGTGTATTATGTATGCAAATGTATGCATCTGTGTGTATGTGCGTGTGTATGCATGTAAGTATGTATGTATGCATATGCATTATGTATGCATATGTATGCATGCATGTGTATATGTGTGTGTATCTGTCTCTATGTGTGTGTATGCATATATATGTGTGTATGTCTCTATGTGTTTGTCTATGCATATATATGTGTGTATGTGTCCATGTGTGTGTATGTGTGTGTGTCTATGTGTGTGTGTGTCTGTGTGTATATACGTGTGTATTTGTATATATGTGTCTATGCATTTGTATGTATGTGTGTAACTGTGTGTGGATGTGTGGATGTGTGGATGTGTGTATGCGTCTGTGTAAGTGTGTATATGCCTATGTGTGTATGTGTGTGTATATGTGTGTGTCTATGTGTGTATCCATATATGTATGTCTATATGCATGTGTATGTGTGTGTGTATATGTGTGTGGATGTGTGTATGTGTGTGTAAGTCTGTATGTGTCTATGTGTGTATGTGTTTGTTTATATATGTGTGTGTGTATCTCTGTGTGTGTAAGTTTATATGTGTGTATGTGTGTGTGTCTATGTGTGTAAGTGTGTGTGTGTCTATGTGTGTATGTCTATGTGTATGCATGTGTAAGTGTTTCTGTGTATGTGTGTGTGTAAAACTGTGTGTATATATGTGTGTATGTGTATATGTGTGTGTGTATATGTGTGTGTATGTGTGTATGTCTATATCTGTGTATGTGTCCATGTGTGTGTATGTGTGTATGTGTGTATGTGTATGCATGTAAGCATATATCTATGCATATGCATGTGCATTATGTATGCATATGTATGCATATGGATGCATGTGTGTGTATGTGTGTGTATATGTTTGTATGTCTGTGTATGCATGTGTATGTATGTATGCATATGTGTGTGTATATGTGTTTATGTCTATGTATGCATGTAAGTATGTATGTATGCATATGCATATGCATTATGTATGCATGTATGTGTATGTGTGTGTATGTCTCTTTACGTGCATGTGTATGTGTGTGTCTCTCTCTCTATGTGTGTGTGTGTCTATGTGTGTATATGTATCTGTGTGTATGCATGTAATCTTGTATGTATGCATGTGTGTGTATGTGTGTGTATGTCTCTCTATGTGTGTATGTGTGTATGCATATGTATGCATGTGTGTGTATGTGTGTATATGCATGTAATTATGTATGTATGCATATGCATATGCATTATGTGTGTATGTGTCTATGTGTGTATGTGTCTATGTGTGTATGTGTCTATGTGTGTACATGTGTGTGTATGTGTGTGTCTATGTGTGTATGTGTGTGTATGCATGTGTATGTGTGTGTAAATCTGTGTGTATATGTGTGTGTACGTGTCTATGTGTATGTATGTGTCTATGTGTGTGTATATGTATGCATGTGCATTATGTATGCATATGTATGCATGTGCATTATGTATGCATATGTATGCATGTGCATTATGTATGCATATGTGTGTGTATGTGTGTATGTGTATGCATGTGCATTATGTATGCATGTGCATTATGTATGCATATGTGTGTATGCATTATGTATGCATATGTGTGTGTATGCATTAAGTATGTATATGTATGCATGTGCATTATGTATGCACATGTGTGTGTGTGCATGTAAGTATGTATGTATGCATATGCATATGCATATGCATTATGTATGCATGTATGTGTATGTGTGTGTATGTCTCTCTACGTGTGTGTATGCATATATGTGTGTGTATGTGTGTGCATGTATGTGTGTATGCATGTGTATGTGTGTGTATGCATCATTATGTGTGTATGTGTGTGTGTCTATGTGTATGTGTGTGTGTCTATGAGTGTGTATGTGTTTATGTGTGTGTATGTGTCTATGTGTGTGTATGTGTATATGTGTGTATGTGTATGCATGTATGTATGCCAATATGTGTGTGTATGCATTATGTATGCATATGTGTGTGTATGCATTATGTATGTGTATGTATGCATGTAAGTATGTATGTATGCATATGCATATGCATTATGTATGCATATGTATGCATGTATGTGTATGTGTGTGTATGTCTCTCTATGTGCGTGTGTATGCATATATGTGTGTGTGTATGTGTGTATGCATGTGTATGTGTGTGTATGCATCATTATGTGTGTATGTGTGTGTGTGCCTATGTGTATGTGTCTATGAGTGTGTATGTGTTTATGTGTGTATGTGTCTATGTGTGTGTATGTGTCTATGTGTGTATGTGTATGCATGTATGTATGCATATGTGTGTGTATGTGTGTGTATGCATTATGTATGCATATGTGTGTGTATGCATTATGTATGTGTATGTATGCATGTGCATTATGTATGCATATGTGTGTGTATGCATGTAAGTATGTATGTATGCATATGCATTATGTATGCATATGTATGCATGTATGTGTATGTGTGTGCATGTCTCTCTATGTATGTGTGTATGCATATATGTGTGTGTATGTGTGTGTATATGTGTATGCATGTGTATGTGTGTGTATGCATCATTATGTGTGTATGTGTGTATGTGTGTGTCTCTATGTGTATGTGTGTGTGTCTATGAGTGTGTATGTGTTTATGTGTGTGTGTGTGTCTATGTGTGTGTATGTGTCTATGTATGTATGTGTATGCATGTATATATGCATATGTGTGTGTATGTGTTATGTATGCATCATGTATGCATATGTGTGTGTATGCATTATGTATGTGTATGTATGCATGTGCATTATGTATGCATATGTGTGTGTATGCATATATGTGTGGGTGCATGTATGTGTGTGTATGCATGTATATGTGTCTATATGCATCATTATGTGTGTATGTGTGTATATGTGTGTGTATGTGTGTATGTGTGTATGTGTCTATGTGTATGTGTGTGTGTGTCTATGTGTGTATATGTGTGTGTATATGTGTGTGTATGCATATGTATGTGTGTGTGCGTGCATACCTGGCTTCAATGATAGATATCTTGCTCTCTCTCTCTCTCTCTCTTGCTCTCTCTCTCTCTCTCTCTCTCTCTCTCTCTCTCTCTCTCTCTCTCTCTCTCTCTCTCTCTCTCTCTCTCTCTCTCTCTCTCTCTCTCTCTCTCTCTCTCTCTCTCTCTCTCTCTCTCTCTCTCTCTCTCTCTCTCGCGTCCAAATCCCGGCACAAATGTGCCGATATAAATCGATTTTTTTTTAACATTCCAGAGCGTCGCTTATGTGACGCTAAAACATCGCAAACAATTTGCCAACGTCATAAATAATGTCGCTATTTAATGAAGCTATTAGCGACGCATACTTTTAGCGTCGCTTATTAGCGACGCATACTTTTAGCGTCGCATAAGCGACGCTACCATCACTTATGCGATGTCATGCTCGTAAAAAAAAAACCAAAAAGAAGACCGTCGTTTAGCGTCGCATAATCTTATGTCTTACTTACATGATTTTTTTTATTTTTGTAGTGAGCATGATGAGAGGGATAAAAAAACGTACTTAGTTCACTTGAGACAGAGTTTGGATCAGGATGGTCGCATAAGTGGTGTCTAAAAGAGATGCGGACACTTATGGCTCCTCGTCGCGATAATGCACATTATGCATTGCTTTTATGTATATATATATATGTGGATATGAGTATGTGTGTTTATGTATGTATGTATGTATATGAGAGAGAGAGAGAGAAAAGAGTGAGACTAGAGGTACAAATACACGCATACACACACATATACATCATACATGCACATTTACACACATATACACATACATGCACATTTATACATACACACGCATACATGCACATTTTTACACACACATACACATGCATGCAGTTACACACATATAATGAATACACATAAACACATACACATACACATACACATACTCACATACACATACACATGCATAATCATATGTACACACACATAGACTCATATAATCATATTTACATGCATATATACATATACACATGCATATACACACACACACAACACATACATACACATGCATATGCACATATAGAAACACATATATACACACATGCATGCACACTGATATATCTATATGTATGTGTGTGTGTGTGTGTGTATATATATATATATATATATATATATATATATATATATATATATATATATATATATAGAGAGAGAGAGAGAGAGAGAGAGAGAGACTTAGATATCTATATATAAATAACTAAATAAATAAATCCTATTTCAAAAATCCTAATTTGAAAACACTAATTTTGATATTAGGGTTTTAAAACCCCTAATTTAAAAACTCTAATTCAACCTTTTAGCCATATGATTGAAGTATATGTACACATTGCATCTATTCCTCCGATGTCCTACTAGAGAGATGTCTCTCCTCTTAACCTTATGCCTCTATATATAGCTACTCGAATCAACGAGGATCATAATATATATAAAGGTATATACACATCATGTAGATACACATACATAAATATAAAATGGAGTAGATATATTATGCATCACACATACATGCCTAAATGCACACATAAATATATATATATACATGCATACATATTTACATGTACACATTTATACATAGACACATATACATATACACATGTACACATCACATATACATGCCTACATGCACACATAAATATATATATATATATATATGCATACATATTTACATGTACACATAGACACATATACATATATACATGTACACATCACATATACATGCCTACATGCACAAATATATACTTATACATGCATACACAATTATAAACACTTGCATATATTACATGAATACATGAATATTTTACATAAATGCATATGCATACTAACACATGTATACATATATCACACACATGCACACACATACATATACATGAAATACATATATATGCATACTAACATATGTATACATATAATACACATGAATACACACACATATGCATACATACATGATAAAAATTTGCTCCTCGAAGATAAAGCTATATATAAAATAATTAGGCATACCCTTGAGCTTCATGTTCTAACTTAAAAGAACATGATTTCATCTCTCTAGTAGGATTCATCGTTATTCAAGTTGAATAAAAAATCTATTATCTGATATCCATTCAGAAGCTTCAAGTTATTGATCGATAACTAGAGTAGAATTTACTATCTAATCTGCTCATATGTTTTCATTATTACCATCATTTTGGTAAGACATCAATATAGTCTCATCTTCATTATCCTTATTGATTGCATTTATTTTTTCTATTGTTAAATTTGTGTTCTCATGAGTCACATCATCTATTGATGGATTAATATCGATTTCTGGTAATTCCTCTTCCTCATCAGTAGAATCAGCATGTAGAGAATTATCCTCTTCATCAAAAAGATTAGTATCATTATCACATATAATGATTCTAATTTCTCTTTCAGACGTTGATGTATTAGTATCTGATGTTGAATCATCAAGAGGACTTTCTTTGATCTCTCTAACAATAAACTGTTCAAACAATGACCTACCTCTAGATTGAACATGAATGACTTGCCACCAAGGGTGAGCATCTGGGTTTTTATAAAAAAATGCTTGTTCAATATGCCTAGGAAGAATATATGATTCTTTAGTAGATCACATTACCTTGGAAGAATCAATTGCCCAAAACCTAGATAATTCCTTTCTTAATATGGAATTACTACCTTTATACTCGGCTCGAAACCAGTTAACCTTCAAAATGATCTATCAAAATATATAAAAACAAAAACCCATTATTAAGTGCTTAAAAAAATACCTAACTCTATTATAAAAAATATAAACTTTTTTCTACCTGTTTGAATGTACGAAATAAAATTTCGTAGATATCAACAATAGTTCCTACATAACCAAGTTCACCATCTATAAGGTTCGTGTCTTTTGAGCTAGCATGTGATAGTTGCTTGAAAGAAGCAACAATACTAGAATCCTCTGTTTTACATAAAGAATCAATGGCTTTGATTCTAATATGTTGTCCAAAATCCCACATATTAGTGAACATTCGACATTGAAAAAGAAATTCAATTAGTAAATAGAAACTAATATGCATATATGAAAAAAATAAAATATTATTAAAATAAAATTACCTTTCATTCACAGCCTATCATTAACTCTCTCTGCTCATCTAAGGTTTCTTCATTATTTGCGTTGGCACGTTGCAAACGACTATATAGCCAATCCGTGAAAGAACATATATCCGTAATCTCATTATTATTGAGATTACATCTATATCTTTTGTTTCTTCACCTTTTACTTTGGAGATTTTGAAGTTCCTGTTCGTACTCGCTAAGGAATGCTTGCATGCATTCGCTATATTATGCTACAAAAGTAGAAACATCATTTTTTTCTTGAAATGTAAATAAAAATGGAACTCCCTTACCTGATAATACCTCATCTGTTATTTCTGAAGAAGACTTGTTGGTCCATGCACATGGAGCTTCTTCTTGAACTCTTTCAAGGTACTCACTAATGTAATACATGCACTCTTCAAGCATCCAACCCTTTGCCATGGATCCTTCTGCTCTTATTCTTTGTTGCACATAACCTTTGAATATTCCCATAAATCGCTCAACCCAAAACATCCATCGAGTGTTGACAACACCTACAATCTCTATTTCATCTACAACATGGACTAATAAATGAACCTGAATATCAAAAAATGAAGTAGGAAGTTTTTTCTCCATCAAACATAGTAGCTCTTTGCATTCATGTTTTTTTGTGGGATCGAGTTTTTGTCAATCTCTTTGGATGTAATCCACCTATACATGTCATTAAAAAAATTATAAAGAAGTTAATTCAAAAATAAAAGATATCCAATATTCATACATATTAAATATAAAAGTATCATAATTACCTTATAAGCGCTCCAAGACGATAGATCACATCTCGTACTCCTTTTGTTGTACATCCATCGATAACCAAAGGTAAAATATGTTTAAAAAGTTATGCCAGCCATGGGTCTTTAACGTAGATAAGCTCTTATCATCCATAGTAAACATGTTTTGAAAAGATGCTCCATATCTTGTAGGAGTATTAATCAATGGAATTCTATTGTTGATAGTCTGTATCTCTTTTGTTGTAAGTACCCAAGGAGCAGGTGCATAAGTTGTTTCCTGTCGATGTCTATCAAAAATTGGCCATAACTTTGGTTTTGATTTTTGATCTTTCAAATCATTCCTTGATGCTATGGTATCTTTTAGTCCAAGAAGATGCTGCCATAGTGAATAACTAATATTCTTGAATATATGCATAGGATCAACAAGATGACATACTTTTAACTCTTTCCAATACTCCAAAGAATACCATATTGATATGTTCTTTGCGAGTGCCAATTTTGCTTTACCTCTCTTCACATACTCATTATCTTCATCATCATTTAAGATTTTTGATTATGGATCTATCAGAGGTCCATCTGTCCATTTTTATACCAATCCATAGGCATTATAGGTTTTGGACACTTACCTGTTTCAAGCTTTCCATTAAAATGTATCGCTTCTCTTTTAGATCTTAATGGATGATCATCAGGCAAGAATCGTCGATGTCAAAGATAAATATTTTTGTTGATATTTTTACTATAGATTGATCTCAACCAATCACCACAATATGGACAAGCTTTATAACCCTTAGTAGATATTCTTGCATCATGAAAACGATAAAAATATTATTTGATTAAATCATATTTATTTATATGTATATTGAATAAAAAAATTACATCAATACCTAAACAAACACCATATCCTAGAAAATTGTGAATAGTCCAAGCCACAATACCACAAACCGTAATATGTCTTTCATTGATGCTTTTCGATACATCAATGACATTAATACCTCTCCATAACTCTTAGAGATCGTCAATGAGAGGAGCAAGATATATATTCATATCTTTAACTTGTCTTTTGCCTGAGATTAAAAGTGAAAGCATTAAATGTTCCTTTTTAATGCTAAGATATGGCGGAAGATTGTAGTTTATGACTACCACTGGCCATGTTGACCATTTATTGGATTTCATGGAGAATGGATTAACCCCATCTAATGCAACTCCTAACTTTAGATTCTATGGATTTTGTGCAAATTCAGACCATGTAGAATCAATATGCTGAAAAACTTTGATAATTCGGGGCTTTGAAACATATGTCTAATCCGTGGAGCCAATGGAAAATGTCTCAATACCTTTTTTGGGATTTTACCTTCTTCGCCCTTATGTCGAGGGGATTGACATTTGAGACATGTCAAAGAGTCTGCATATTCACCTCTATATAAAATACAATCGTTAGGACATGCATGCATACATTGATAATCTATACCAAGATTGTTGATTATCTTGTTCATTTCATCATGTGAGGTAGGAAGAATATTCTGACTTGGTAAAAACTTTTCATATAATAACCTATAAGTTCATCAAAAAAAGATATATTAAAAAAAGTAAATAAATGAATATACATATATATATATATATGCATATAATTTTATATATGTGTATGCTTATGTGTATGTGTATGTGGATGTGTATATGCATGTGCATGCGTATACATATGTGTATGTGTATATGTATATAGGTATGTATATGTGTTTTATATGTGTATATGTATGTATATATACGTATGCGTATATGTATGCATATATGTATATGTATGGGTGTATACATGTGTATGTATGTCTATGTATGAATGTGTATATATGTATGTATGCATGTGTAGCTGTGTATATTTGATTTTATTTTTAATTGTTTTTTGTATATTGTGGTTTGTAGATTTTCATATCTAGACCATTGAACGTCTGGCGGTTTCCCATTTTATAGTCAATCTATTACCTGTCTTGCTAAGCTGTTTACAGATATTAAGTATCAGTTACCAATGAAGGTATTAAGTCATATGTAAAATGGGAGGATCAAATTTTTCGTGAATATTTTGAAAGATGCATTAATAGTTTTAAAAGATGGGCAGACAAAAAGTGTCCATTCAATTCAAGTTCTTGTTCTTACCTTATCTAAAGTAAGAATAAAAACCTGCATTGAATGGACACTTTTTGTTTGCCCATCCTTTAAAATTATTTTTCCATCCTTCCAAATCTTCAAGGTAAATTTGTTCCTCTCATTTTACATATGACTTAATACCTTCATTGGTAACTGCTACTTAATATTTGTATTAAAAAGAATTAGCAGCACATGTATTAGATCGACTAAAATAGGAGAAACATATGTGTCAAAAAGATTCTAAAGGTTGGGTGGACAATAATAAAGGCTAAATGGACAAAACATCTTCATTCGATACAGGTATGTATAATTTGACCTTACTCTCATAACATGTGTATGTGTGTATATGTGTGTGTATGTTTATATATGCATGTATATATATATATATATATATATATATATATATATATGCATATATATATATATATAAATAGATAGAAAATTGAAAATTATACCTTAGTAGTGTCGAAATAGATACATTACTCCATCCAATACGATTTTGAAGATTGAGAATAAGTAAGCTCGCACTTAGTCATGTCAAACGACTTCCTTCATATACATGCTTTAGACATTCCTCTACAATAAAGAGACCACGACCAACATTAGTAATAGTGGATGGAGCAATCATATAGCGATTACCCCAAAAGTTGAAAACCTCTCCATCTAAAGGAAGTGGTCCTCTATTCCATCCTCCATATCTTCTTCTATCATATGTTTGTACTAGAGAATGATCACAAGGTGGCAATGGATAATCTCTAGCTGTTTCAGTCTCTAAACCAAGAGGTAGAGGATTTCTAGAAACCTCTGCTTGTAATTGATGAACAACAAGTCCATGACGTGTACGAGGTATATTAACATTATGAGAAAATCATCATCATCATTATCATCGAGCAAGTATTCCTGTATATCAATAGTAATTTGATTTTGTATGTGGTTTTTAATACATTAATTTATATAAAAAATACATACCCAAGCATTATCACATTGACGAGGTGATGGTGCACGCTCAAAGTACCATACTCTGCATCATGTTCAATACATTCCAATCGTGGTCTTCGATGCGTGTCATAACAAGAGTTACACCAACATATAATATGCTCTTGATAGTAAAATTCATCATAATTCCTATCGGAGGACACATGTGAAGTCGTTGCATGGTGTAGAGGAGGTACTGGGGTATCCGCTTTTAACAAAGGTAGAGAATGAAGATTAAACACGTACAGTACGTCACCTACTCAAGGGGGGTTCTCTTTAGGGAAGTATACCCTTTAACATTTTTGTGAGCAGGCTGACAACAAGAATTGTACAGAATGGTAAATGCTTCAGAAAATATGGACAACCAATAACCAAGGAAGACCGTACTCTGCCTGATCCAAATCAGATGATTACAAAGTTGGGCAAATGATGGATGATGTTCACAAGTGTAAACTTAGGTCTAACAAGCCACAAACTTAGGGCTAACAAGCCACCCGAAAAGTAATTCACTCCAGTACATCAGATTCTTCTTATCAACATAAGGGCCAATGATATGCAGAATAACTCAGAACAATACAAGGAATTCCTCAAGAGGATAGAACCTAATCAATAACACTGACTCACAGAAAAAATAACCCCAAGCTACTCTCTTACAATATAGTGCTCATAGCCCTTCACTGTGAAGCCTACCCTCTGTATACACGACAGAGTAGCTTCCACAGTAGACTTGAAACCACCAAGTGCAAGAGAGGTCTTTTGCACATATACGCACGGCAAAGTGACTCCAGGAAAAATTGTACCAAAAAAAGTGTGTACTGTGTACATGTAACACCAAATGAGCACAAATCCTTTGATTTTATAGGCCCCAATAGGCCAAGAGAGCCCTGCCGAATCTTCACGTCCACTGATCACGCGTCGGTTGAATGCCCAAAATTGGAGGATAGGTCAAATATTCCACTTGATTTTAATTAGATCCACAAAAATAGGTAGTCGCTGTGAATGGTTGCTGGCAATTCCACTTTTACTTTTAACAGTTACCTTTTACCTTTTCACCCGCTTTCCGAGATTCTCATTTTGTGTTGTTTTTCATCCAGTCTAGTGTTCATGTAGTGGTTGAATCATGTGAAGCTTCAAATAGCATTCCTCTGAGTTCCAAAAGTCATTGTGTCAGCATCATGGGTCATCTTCATCATGCTTCTGCTGTAGCCATCTTATCTGTTTCCCGGAGAGCCACATTTCCCATTGTCTCTGTGGGGCCCAATCCATTTCTCCTGAACCTCACAATCTTCATCTTCTGGACCTTGGTCTTGCGTGTGTTTTGAGGATGTGTGTGTGTATGTATGGATGTGCATGCGTGTGTGTGGAGGTGTGTGATTGTATGTATGTGTTTGTGTGTGTGAGTGTGAGTGTGTGCTTATATGAGTGTTTATGTGCGTGCATGTGAGTGTGTATTAGTGGAGTGTGTGTGTGGAAATGTACGTGTGTGGGGGTGGGTGTGTGAATGTGCTGGTGTGTGAGTGTGCCGGTGTGTGTGGAAGGGTGTGTATGGGTGTATGCGGGGAAGAGAGAGGGGGTGGTGAGGGGGGTGCGCTGCGGGGTGGGGCGGGTGGGCTAAAGCGGAGGGGTGAGGGGGTGGAGGCGGAGGCGGAGGGGTTGGGTGGGTGGAGGAGAAGGCGGAGGGGTGAGGGGGCGGAGGCGGAGGGATGAGGGGGCGGAGGCGGAGGGGTGAGGGGGCGGAGGGGTGAGGGGGCGGAGGTGGAGGCGGAGGGGTGAGGGGGCGGAGGCGGAGGCGGAGGGGTGAGGGGGCGGAGGCGGAGGGATAGAGAGATAGAGAGAGGGGAAGAGAGAGGGGGTGGTGAGGGGGTGCGCTGCTGGGTGGGGCGGGTGGGCTATGGCGGAGGGGTGAGGGGGCGGAGGCGGAGGGGTGAGGGGGCGGGGGCGGAGGGGGCGGAGGCGGAGGCGGAGGGGTGAGGGGGCGGAGGCGGAGGGATAGAGAGATAGAGAGAGGGGAAGAGAGAGGGGGTGGTGAGGGGGTGCGTTGCGGGGTGGGGCGGGTGGGCTATGGCGGAGGGGTGAGGGGGCGGAGGCGGAGGGGTGAGGGGGCGGAGGCGGAGGGGTGAGGGGGCGGAGGCGGAGGGATAGAGAGATAGAGAGAGGGGAAGAGAGAGGGGGTGCGCTGCAGGGTGGGGCGGGTGGGCTATGGCGGAGGGGTGAGGGGGCGGAGGCGGAGGGGTGAGGGGGAGGAGGGATAGAGAGATAGAGAGAGGGGAAGAGAGAGAGGATGAGAAGGTGAGGAGAGAGAAGGGAGAGAGAGATAGAGAGAGAAAGTGAGGGGGTAGGCCGTGAGAGGGAGAAAGAGAGAACTGGAAAGAGAGGGAAATAGAGAGAGAGGGGGAAATCGGAAGAGCAGAGAGATGGGAAAGAGAAGGAGGGAGAGAGAAAGAGAGAGAAAGAGAGAGAGTGAGAAAAAGAGAGAAGAAAGGGGAAAGAGAAAAGAGAGGGGGATCTACAGACCCCCACATCAAGATTTTGCACCGTCCCTGGTGCAATTTCTTCCTTATTCTACTTATTTCTTCAAAATGAACTGCAGACAGGACTATGGTATGTACAAGGAGTGAATTTCATCTGCTTGCATCAATTCACATGGGTAGGAGGTGGTGGAGTACCCTCTGATTGATCAGAATCTGATTATAATAAAAAACAAAAAAATATATAAGTTATGTATCCATCAAATATATTTAAAATTAAATGTTTGATATACTTAGAGTATATAGTCGTTGCACGATGAGGAGACGGTGGTGGAGTTCCATCTGATTGATCAGAATCTACAAATAACGGTATTTGATATTCATCCTCGGATTCAATTAACTATCTCAACTTAGTATGAATAACTAACTATTCTTCTATCTAAACTTCTTTATCTACCAAAATTGTACTCTTTTTCGCAACTGTCTACTTTGTACCCTACATTTGCCATTCTAACTCTAGAATACTATTTAGTTTAACTAGGTCAGCCTATAAATTATCATCCAATGATAAAACTTGAGTAGTTAGACTTTCTTTTCTACTTTGTAGCTTATATCTGCTTGGATCCTTTCATTTGATCTTTTTCATCTTGTAACTGCTCTCTTAAGGTGGCTTTTTCTTCTTCACTTTCTTCCAATTGAGATTCTAAACGAAAAATGGCATGTTGCATGGCTTTGTACCTATTCAGTAGAGATGTCTCTATTTTTAACAAGATTATCTCCAAGCTCTTATACTTTCTGCTTGAGTTGATCATTGTAATCATTCGTTGTTTCTTTGCCTCCCATTGTCGAGAATTACTTTCTTCTTTTTCCAATTGTAGGGAGTAGAGACCCAATGTTGGTAGTGTGGAGAGGGAGGAGGACAAGGAAAAGAAAAGAAGAAAATTTGAGATTGTGAGAGAAGCATTCCACAAGGCTGAGGAGGAAGCATTGAGGAAAGCCCAAGCATCACTTAATATGTCTACTCAAGTTGTCAAGGAGGAAAGATGCCAACAAGAGGAAGAAGAAGCATGAATTGCAGCAGAGCAACAAAAACAAGCATCTCAAGTAGAGGTAGAGTGGTGCCGACTAAAGGAGGAGGAAATCAGATGGCAACAAGAATTGCTCAGACAGTAAGAGGAAGCTCACTGGCATGTAGTGTTTGATCAATGTCAAACAAGCATAGACTACCATACTAGGAATAGAAGCAGAACTGATACAGATCAACAATTCCAAATCAACCAAAGTAACGAACAAAATACAAAGGTCTTGATTTTGTTCCCATCATTTAATGACTAGACTAAAGATCCCTAGTGTGTTGAGTTAGACGATGTTCAATTACCTATACTTTCTATCACTAGAGCTCTAGGAGAAAACGTTTAGACCCTTGGATTTCCTAGGAAAATCCTTGGGAAACCTTTGGAGAACCCTTGAGTTTTATTTATAAACCCTTGTGAATTAAATGTTTTGAACCTAAGGTTTTTATTTTAATGTGTGGAACTCAAGATTTTTTTGGAAAGAAACTTTTTGCACGTCCACCTTCAACGTGCTTGGAGGTTTGTGAATCTTGATGAGCGGAGATCGATCCGAGGCATGTCAATGATGATCGTGAGTCACAGTTCACCTAAAAGAAGCCCAAGCCAACCTACAATAAGAAGAGAATTTTGAAAAAAGAGTCGAGGAAGTACTCCGTTTCCATTTCATATGTTCTTCATTTTTGAATTAGGAATGACTATTTCATTACTCTTTGTTTCCAAAGTATTCATGGAAGGGGACTCTTTTAATAGTAGTAATACGTTATTAGATGTTCCTAGACAGGAAGTAGAATACACGCCAAGAAGTTTGGGTTGTAGAACACAAATGCACTGGAGACACACTCCTAGCAAGAAAAGACATCATTTCATCATATCAAGTTAGAATACCCAAACTCAAGACCATGTGGAGAAGTTCAACATCCATAAAAGACTCATCAACTCCCTCCAAAGATTCACCATTATGGAGACACAATAAGAAATCTACTACCACATGGGAAGAATGTGGTCGATGGACAACACCATAGTCAAATTCTTGTAATAGCAATACCCACCATGAAAGTTGACTTCCTAAATTCTATTGCTTCACCAAATACAATAAAGCTAAGTTATCCACATGAAAAGTAAATTGAAAACCTCATAAATAGTGATGAATCTTTTTTATTGAGTAAATCAATCCCAGATGTTCATGTTCGATCACTGATTAATTCTTCTCCACATTAGTTGATCTTTGGTTGACATAATAAATTGGACGATACCAAGAATAACCTGTTTTCTGCATCAATGGCCACATTTGATGCATCAACAAAGACATTGAACTGATGATTGCAATATGGAGCTTGCAACATGGGTGCCAAAATTAAAAGCACCTTTAAGTTATGGAAGGCTAAATCACACTCTACATCCCATTGAGAATCTCCAAATTGGACATGATCCAAGCGATTGAGGAGTATGACAATATGAGCAAAACACCATAAGTGACAACCATACCACCAAATTTGGCCCAAAAATTAAATAATTTCAATCGGTGGGGCTTTCCACACCACTTTAACTTTTTCGGCATCAACACAATACCTTCCTTGGAAATGATATGGTCTAACAATTTTCCACTTTTTACCCTAAAGATTCATCAAGGATTCTGCCAAGATTGCTATTCTGATGATGAAACAACTTAAAAGGAAAGGGAGAGCCTTTCATCAGGGAGTATGAACAAAAGTAGAGTATGCAAAAGTTGAAAGTAGCAATAGCTACAACTCCACTATTACAGATAGCAAATCCCAATCAACCATTTGTGGTTGAGACTGACGCAAGTGATTTTTCTAGAGTGGTTATAGTTGAGGATGGTCGACCAATAGAATTCGAGAGTAAGAAATTAGAATCGTCTCAAAAAAGTCACTCCATCTATGAGAAGCAGTTGTATGCAATTGCCCATGCTTTGAAGAAGTCGTGTCATTATTTGTATGGTGCCAAGGTTATGATAGTGTTTGATTAAGAGAGCATTAAGTGGCTCTTTCATCAAATTGACCTTAAAGGTCATATGGCTCGTTGGGTAGAAACTCTTCAGGAATTTGACTATGAGCTTAGGTATAAGAAGGGAAAGTTTAATGTGGTGGGTGATTCATTTAGCCACATGCATATGCTCAATGGACTGAGTTTTACTCAGATTATGAATGAGCCACTTGAGTCTATTAGAGGGAAATGTAGGCTTAATCTTGCGTATACTGAGGTTTGGGAAGCAATTGAGAAAGGGGATCTTGATACACAGGTTTCCAATGTGGATAGAGTATTGTCAAGTACTCAAGAAGGATTCAAGTGGAATAATTACAATATCCATGATGGATATCTCTTATATAAAGGTAAGGTGTGTGTCCCCACACCTCGGAGTCAACAAGACCTACGACTTGTTAAGAGGCAATTTTACTAGCTTAGATTTCATAAGGACATCCTAGATTATGTGATTAAATGCACTGTCAATAAAGCAAAAAGATTAAGGATAGGAGGTCTACTCCATCCATTGCATATTCCTAATGGGAAGTGGGAGAGTATCTCCATGGATTTTATAGTAGGGTCATCTAAGACACTGAGAAGGCACAACTCAATCTTGGTAGTTGTGGAGAGGTGAACCAAAATGGCTAGGTTTATTCTGACATATAGTATAGTGAAGACACCTGAGTTGACTATATTATTTTTTAAGACCTATATTGTTTATATGGTCTTCCATTAGATATTGTTTCAGATCGACATAGGAAATTTACTAGTCACTTTTAGGGAGTAGTCCTTGAGAGATTAGATACGAAACTTAGCATGATTATAACAAAACGTTCATAGTTGGATGGGAAAACAGAGAGGGTTAACAGAATCCTAGAAAATATGCTTCAGGAATATGTAAATGAAAGGAAAACTGATTGGGAAGAGTACTTACCTATAGTAGATTTTGCATATAATAGTGCCAAACACTCTTCCACTGGGCATAGTCTATCCATGTTTATGTATGGGTTCCATCCAAGAGCTCTTTATACAGTAGGATTGAATTATGTAAAGTCCAAGCTGCAAAGGACTTCTTGGAAGAGAAAAATGATATGCTTAGGTTTGCTAAGGAAAACATTAGGAGAGGTCAGGATAGGGATAGAGCTTATGCTATCCCTCAAAGGAGAGAAATCAACTTTGAGGTCGGAAATCAAGTCTATCTTAGAGTTCCCTTTAGATCTAAAGCCATGAAGAAGGGAACTTGTCCAAAACTATCTCCTAGGTATTGTGGACCATTCCCATTATTGAAAAGAATAGGAAAGATGGCTTACAAGCTCCAACTTCCAGAGAGTAGCCTTATTCATTCAATATTTCATGTCAACTAGCTTAAGAAGAGAGTGGGTGAATCTGACAACCTCCTTTCAAATAGTGAGGTAGTAGAGCCCATTTGAGTTCAATCTGTTCCACATGAGCCTTAGAACATACTTCTCACCTTTATGAAGACTTCACAAGAGTCTTCTTAAGGGGAAGGATACGGGGAAACATTACAGAGAGATGAACATGTACACCAGTGGGAGCGATTACTAAATCCTTTCTCTTTCTCAACCATGCCTTCCAATACCATTTTTTGAGGACAAAAACGAACTTAAGGGAAATGAAATGCTATATGACTAGAGGTGTGAACCTCTTATTATTTTTTAGCACATGATTGCCATGTGGCAATCATGTGAACGCACAAATTGGTGGGTTGCATGGAGAAAGTGAAGAGAGGATATAGTTGGTATTCACATGGCAAGGAGGTGGAACTTTTGAGCATCTCTCTTTTTTGAAGACGTCTACATCGGGATCATCTCCTGCTTTGAGGCTATCTTCTTTGTAATTCCCCTACAAAAGTAGGGAGAACCCTTGAGGAAATTCGCTCACATATCCACCAAATACATTTATCTTCCTACAGCTTGATCCAACATTGTATCCAAAAAAGGCAATGGAAAGCGATTTGGAATAGTAGTTGCATTTAATGTATGGTAATTCACACATATTTTCAACTTTTTGTTTTTCTTAGGGACAATCTCAATTGGTGAGACCCACTCCAAATATTCAAATGGTGAGACCCACTCGAGACATTCAACATAAGATTTCAATATTGGAGAAGAATAGACGAATAATCGTTGAAGTAATATATGTAAGACCTCTAGCATCTCGAAATATTATTAAGGAAATTACACCATTAAGAGTAAGCATGGGTGATCATGATTCTCAGACATGTTTCAATGTAATATCAAGTCTGATAAATAATGTTATCATTGGAATGCCATGGCTAAAGAAACATAATCCAGATATTGATTGGGACAAGCATAAAATCACTCATAGAGATATCTAAAAGAGCCCGATCTATGTAGGAACCAAAGCCTTCATCATGAAATAAGCAATGAACCAACATATATGTGTTGAAATGAAATGAACTCCTAATCTATTAGCCATCACACAATAAACAAACTATGAAGGAAGAAATCAAAGATATGAAAACATAAAAATGAATTAAAATAAAAATTGTTATACTTATGTGTTCCTCGAGTAGCTTTGATGTGAACCTTTTCCCTATACATGGGCACTTTTTACTCTACTACTATCTAAAGGTTTTTTCCCCATGTTACCATATACTTGATACACTCATATGTGGTGGTACTTTGTACTTAAGGCTATTATTAAGCTCTTACTTCAATTCTGATCATTGTCAATAGAGAGAGCTATTCCAGCCATCCGTCTTCTTCGTATGTCTTGTTGCATTTGTGCTCCTTCTGTGTGCTTCTCGTGTGTCTCTCACACCTCTACACACACCTGATAGTGGTATCATAGTAGGTTAAGCTCCTTCTCAAGTTTTGGTTTTCTGTGTCGCAATGTGCATGCACTTTTAAGAATGCAAATCAACTTTGGAGCATAGAACAATGAATTTCAGAAGCCAAGAAACATTTCGACCAGTTGCACACTTGCATTGTGGTTTTACCCCCATTTCAAAGCCATTTGTGCAGTCAAAATTGCCATCAGAGTGACGGTTTGTGAGTTGCAATTTCAACATTCATTTCAGCTTTCATCAAAGTAAAGATTTTGTCACATTCTTGTTCTTTAATGAAATGGCGGGTAGCAATGACTTGCTTAGCATGCTTCAAGCTGAAGATAAACTTCATGGGAGCAACTATCCAATGTGGTCTTACATGATGAAGCATGTTGATGTACAAAACAACTTTGGAACATAGTGGCAACTATAGATCAAAGACTCGCGGGTTCTTCTACTTCACAATCTACTGTCAGAGATGGAGCTTCTTCTTCAAGTACAATGGTTTCTCCTTCTCCACCTACATAGGAGCAACTTAGATGGGATGGAAAAGATGCTCAAGCTCATGCATTGATTGTGCTTTTTGTGAAGCGTCATATAGTTCCACACATTCGGTCATATTCTACATCATGATAGGAGTGGGACACTCTTGCTTCTTTGTATGCCGTGCATAATGAAGCACGTGTTGCATACTTGAGGAAGCAACTTGAGGATGTATGTATGGCTAAAAGTGAGTCTATGGATATATATGTGACATGCATCAAGGACTTGAAAGAGCAATTGGCAAACATAGATGAGATAATTTTGGATGCATCACTCATCTCTACATTGTTGAAAGGATTACGAGAATCTTTTCAAAGGTTTTCCATTACACTCTGTTTGGTTACAAAAGGAAATCCCAAAATGTATGCATTTGATAAGCTTGTGTCTCTTCTTTTGCAAGAAGAGATCTAGAGTGAATAGGAGTGGTTTAATTGAGGGAACGAAAGCACTTGCTATCTCACAAAAGGGGAAAAGCAAGTATGGTTCAACTTTGGGTTAATCAAAACCAAAGCTAGAGGGAATCTGCCATGCCTATTATTGAAAATTCAGCAAATGCAAAGAATGATGAACCTAACATGGCTCAAGATTTTTGGGCATGTGTTGTTATATGTCATCTTTGCATTCTAAATGTATGGTTTTGAGTGAGGTTGATTCACATTGGTTCTTTGATAGTGGTGTTTCAAAGCACATAAATTCATGCAAAAGGTCTTTTGCATCTTTGAAAGATGCACCCAAAGGAGGACATATGGTGTGTGCAAACAATGCGTCTTATCCTATCATTGGAGTAGGAGAAATTGAGCTTATGGCTGCAAATGGACGTGTGATTCTCTTGAAAAATGCATTGTATGTACCTGGTATAAAGAAGAAATTAATTTTAGTTCCATTGATTGCCAAAGGTGGACTTCATGTACACTTTGTTGATGATAAGTGTATGGTTCATGATTTCAACAATGGTGACATTATCATGATGTCCGATACATTATGTAATGGTTTGTATCACATGGATACATACAAGAGGGCTACCTCAAATGCCTTGGTTGCTCATACTTCTTCCATCATGGCTGAAATGGAGCTTTGGCATGCTCATTTTGGTCACTTAAACTTCAATAGTCTGCTTTAGTTGCAAAAGAAGGACATGGTTATTAGATTGCAAACACTTAAGTCCATTGAAAAGCATGCATGGAAGGTTGCATTCTTGGAAAAATGCATGGTGCTTCTTTCCAAAAGATAGTCGTACACACACTACAAGAAAATTATAGCTTGTTCATAGTGATGTATGTGGTCCCATCAAGACTTCATCTTTTGGGAAGCATGTATTTTGTTACCTTCATTGATGATGCTACTCTTCATACATGGGTGTATCCTATGAAAGCAAAGAATGAGGTATTTTCTTGCTTCAAAGCATTTTTAGCTATGGCTGAAAATTTTTCTTCAAATAAGCTTTTGACTCTACGCACAGATCATGGTGGTGAATACGTCACATGAGTTTAATGCTTTTCTTCATGAGAGAGGAATTTCATACCAATGTACAATGCCATATACACCTCAGCAAAATGGTATTGTCGAGCATAAAATAGAACTCCCCTTGAAATGGCATGATGTATGGTTAAAGGAAAGCACCTTCTTGACACCTTTTGGACGGAAGCAGTCATGTGTGCAAACCATGTGTTGAATCGCTACCCTAAAAAGCATTGAGAGTCATCACTCCTTATGAGGCTTGGAATGGACATAAACCTATGGTTAGTCATATGCGTGTGTTTGGTTGTTTGGCATATGCTCTTGGTATGTCACAAACTTGATGACAAGGCAAAGAAATGTATATTTTTTGGTTATAGTGGTGAAAGTAAAGGATATCATTTGTACCATCCATTGAAGAACACAATTATTGTTAGTTGAGATGTGGTATTTGCTAAAAATTCATTTTTCCCTCTACTTGAATGCAAAAAACAGCCAACAATTACCTCACAAGATGTGTTTGATACACTCATGCCCTTATTCCAAAATGGTGTGCTTGACTATGATCATGTAGACCAGCCAATGGAGGCTCAAAGGGCTCAAAATTATAGCAAAATAGAGTTGAAAATGCAAAGAATTTCTAGCCAAACATGGCTGAAATTTTTCAGCAAAAAATTATCGGAGATGTTGGAAATTTCCAGCCACATATGGCTGAACATTTGCGTCAAAATATGACTGAAGATGAGCATGAAATTCAACCCATGCATGCCATTACATAATGAAAACATGTCTATCAAGAGTGCACAAACTATGCCAAAGTGGTTGAAACAAACTTTGCAGGACAACAAATCGAGTGCACCTTTACTTGGTAGAACAAGATCAAGCTCTCACCATGCATCAATTAATTTTGTGGATTATTCTCTTATTGCAACATGTAATGAAGAGCCACTTACTTTTGAAGATGCATGTGATCATTCACAATGGATGAGTGCTATGCAATCAGAAATGGATTCCATATATAGGAATGGTACTTGAGAGTTATGTGAATTGCCAAAAGGAAAAAATACCATTGGTACAAAGTGGGTTTACAAGATTAAGAGAAAGTCTGATGGTAGCATTGATCACTACAAAGCTAGATTGGTTGAAAAAGGATATGTGAAAAAATATGGCATTGACTATGATGAAAATTTTGTACCTACTTCATGCATGACTACTATTCATACCGTGATTGCATTGGTTGCCCATCGAGGTTGGTAAGTACATGAGTTGGACATAAAAATGGCTTTCTTGAATGGTGATTTGCAAGAAGAGGTCTATGTGAAGAAACCTCTTGGATTTGCCATGAAAGGGAAAGAGCATATGGTTTATCACGTGCATAAAGCCTTGTATGGTCTCAAACAAGCTCCACGTGCATGGTATGACAAAATCCATAAGCACTTGATTGCTCTTGGCTTCACATGTAGTCCAATCACTGTATGTATGCAAAGATGGGGCTGATCTTATAGTGCTTGTTCTTTATGTTGATGACATACTCTTGATTGGGTCATGTGATGCAAAACTTGACATTCTTATGGCTGATTTGCAACATAATTTTGATGCCACTTATCTTGATTTTTGAGCTACTATCTTGGCATCCAATTTTTATCGGTTGAGGTGGGAATTGTTATGCATCAAGCAAAGTATGTTGAAAAGCTACTTCAACATTTTGACTTTGAGGATTTCAAGCAAATTTCCACAATAGCTGAGACATGATTTAGGTTCTCCGTTGAGGATTCCAGTGATGCATTTGACACTTCTCTTTATCAGCAAGCTATGGGATGTCTTATATATGCATGCGACACAAGGCTGCATATATAGTATGCAGTTTCCTAGTTGATTCGATTCATGCATAGCCCTGGCACTAAGCATTGGCAAGCGGTGGAATGCATGTTTAGATATCTCAAAGGCACTTTGAGCTTAACTCTCTTTTATGGAAGAGATATTCAATCATGCTTGCATGCTTTTGCAAATAGTGATTGGGTTGGTTGTTATGATACTTGTGTGTCCACTAGTGGTAATTGCTATTTCCTTGGAGACTCATGTGTATCTTGGTTGAGTAAGAAGCAACTTACAGTGGGGAAATCAAGTTGTGAAGCTGAGCACATGGTAGTTTTCATAGCTATAGTGGAGTGTATATGGTTTAGACGCCTATTGATGGATCTTTGCATAGAGATTGATGATGCTAAGCATATTCTCACTGATAGTGAGAGTGCATTGGCTATTGCACAAAACCCAATGTTTCATGCATGGACCAAACATATTGAAGTGCATTATCACTATGTGAGAGAGTGCCTTCATGCAAGAGATATCGATTTGTTATATGTGCCTACACAAGATAATGTGGTAGACATATTCACCAGAGCTCTTCCACGAGAAAAGTTTGGAGTGTTTCGCAAAGCTTTAGACTTATTACCTTGTGGGGGCTGATTTGCCACTCCCTGTATGTGTTCACATTATTCACTCCAGGGGGGTTTGTTACACTTATGTGTTCCTCAAGTAGCTTTGATGTGAACCTTTTTCCTATACATGGGCACTTTTTACTCTAATGTTGGCTGGAGGTTTTTTCCCCATGTTACCACATACTTGATACACTCATATGTGGTGGTACTTTGCACTTAGGGATATTATTCATCTCTTACTTCAGTTTTGATCATTGTCAATAGAGAGAGCTATTCCAGCCATCTGTCTTCTCTATGTGTCTTGCTATGTTTGTGCTCATTGTGTGTTCTTCTCATGTGTATCACAATTCTACACACACCCAATAGAAATGACTTACATACGATGCTCTATGAGCATGGAGTCTCCATGAGGAGAGTGTGAGCACTCTTGTCCAGAGCTTGAGTGAATGGCTTATGAGGAGTGAAGTGAGGCTCTCCTTATATGGAGTTGAGGATAAATCTTCTTGCATGTGAGATAAATACTTGCTTGACAATGATTATAGCTTTGGAGAAAAGGGTGGAGCATGGAACTCTCAACAACCCCCCTCCATGTGATGACCCTTTTGTTTTTAATACAAGGAACTAGTGACATATCAGATCACTTAGCCCATTGGGATCCTTAGACATAACTTGGACATGTGGGATCCAAGATTGGGACATATGGCATCCCTTGGTTTCTAGTTCTAAGGACATATGGGATCCTTAGACATAACTTGGACATGTGGGATCCAAGATTGGGACATATGGCATCCCTTGGTTTCTAGTTCCATGGACATATGGGATCCATGGTGTGTGGGACATACGGGATCCCAAAACATATACTTGGACATTTGGGATCCAAGTGGTTTTTGAATCTTTGGTTCTCTTCTTCTTGAGCTTTGCATCGAGCTTGGATTTATATTTCATATGCTTGAAAGGGAACTTGTGCAATTCTATGGTTTATGAAATACATATTCGAGGAGATGATGTGAAAGAGAAAGTTCCATTAATACAAAGCATGATGTTCATGAGGGAAGGTCCTAACATGCCTATGCATGGTGGTGTCTAATCCCTTTACATGAGAGCCTCATTTAAATATCATATATGACAACATTTACATACATAATCTTGTTACTGTGTTGTATCCATGTACATGAAATAGATGGGCAATAAGATCATCAACTAGAGTTTAAAATATATACATATATATACTAAGTGGTTCAATGTAGCGTAACTTCTATCTTATCTTTCTCTCTCCCTAAATATCACCATGGTAGTCCATTTTCACTTTTTCCATTTTGAGCATATACTTGTCGCACTCACATGACTTGTCGTGAAATTTGCAGTGATAACACAATAGATAATGACTCTATTTGTGCCATGCTAAGCACAAAAATCGGATCTCATGACATCATTGCTAAAGTAAAACCATCTTCAAATCTCTCTTTGAAAGTGATACACACACATAACAACTCACTTCTCTCTCATGCTCGTGACGGATCAGTGCACTTCCACTTAATGAAAAACTATCACGATAACAAGATCCACTTTAGAGATGATGATGTCGTGAACAACAAAGGCGGATGGCACAAGAGGAGAGATCTTGGGTGACAAGGAGATCGGGGAGGTAGTGGAGATAGAGAGGGAGATGGACAAGTACATTTATCCCACATGAAAGGAGATTTGCCCTCAACTCCATATAAGGAGGTCCTCACTTCACTCCTCACAAGCCATTCACTCAAGCTCTTGGCAAGAATGCTCACATACTCCTCATGGAGTCTCCAAGCTCATAGAGCATTGTATGTAAGTCATTTTTATTTTAATTCATTTCATGTTTTCATATTGTTTGTTTATTGTGTGATGCTAATAGATTAGGAGTAGCTTATTTCATATCAACGTGATATCATTGCTTGCATGAGAATGAACTTAGACTTGGAGTTAAGGCCCAAAAAACATTACTCTTCCCATTGCATCAGTCAGCAATCAAGCTTGCACTCTTCAAATCAATATGCTAAAGTGTTGCATGTCTTTCATGGAGTGAATATCAGCTCAAAGTAAGATGACGTTGTGAGATAAAGCCCTATAGGAATGTGTCCAACTTTGTTTCTGCTTGTTGCCTAGAATCATAGGACTCAAGTGTGTTATCTACAATAGAGTTCTTATGCACAAAAGATATTGTTGAAATAAGATGCTCTTTCGAGTAGCTCTACCCTAGTTGTTTATCATGATGGGTACATGATCATAGTGCTTATAAGCACTTTTTTTTTCACAGAATAACAATCTCCATGATGGTAACACTTAAGAAAAACTAATCAAGAAATGCTCAACAAATTGGGAATGATTAAAAGGAAAACATTATTGACACAATGAAGTTTCCATTGTAGTGATGAAACATATAGATAATAATAGTGATGCAACACAAAAAATGTAAGAATAAAAAAAAAGGATGGTAATAGTGCTGAAAAGCACTTTATTAAAGAGACGTGAAAGGGAAGGAGGGAGGGATTAAAAATGACATGCATGCTAATAAAAAAGATAACAGAAACATAACTCAAAAGGAAAAACTATTAACATATGCTCTGATACCATGTTGAAATGAAATAAGCTACTCCTAATCTATTAGCAATCACACAATAAACAGACTATGGAGGAAAAAATCAAAGAAATGAAAACATGAAATGAATAAAAATAGAAATGACTTACATACGATGTGTTATGAGCAGAGTGTGAGCACTCTTGCCAAGAGCTTGAGTGAATGGCTTGTGAGGAGTGAAGTGAGGCCCTCCTTAAATGGAGTTGAGGGCAAATCTCCTTGCATGTGGGATAAATGGAATTTTTTGAAAATGATTCTAGATTTGGACAAAAGGGTGGAGCATGGAACTCTCAACAATATGACTTATGCCATAGTAACTCAAGAGTCCAAGAAAGATGATCCAGTGAAGCTTTCTAGTCAATACCAATATTTTAAAGAATGCAAATATCCTACTAGAACATAGACCTTATGATTGTGCCATAGATAATCAAGAGGCAGCTTAACCACCCTTTGGACCAATCTAAAGAATTTTGCTTGAGGAACTTACAAAATTACACAAGAATATCAACATAGACCTTATGATTGTGCCATAGAAAATCAAGAGGCAACTTAATTACCCTTTGGACCAATCTAAAGAATTTTGCTTGAGGAAATTACATAATTACACAAGAATATCGATGAGAATCTAGCCAAGGAGTTGATCAAACACTCAAATTCTCTTGCAAGAGCCTCTATTCTATTTGTAAAAAACAAGGATGGGACTCCCCGAATGTGTATAGACTATCGTGGATTCAATAAAGTCACTCTAGAAAACAGATACCCTCTACCACTTATATCAAAGCTCTTGGAATGCCTTGGAAAAGAAAATTTCTTCACAAAGATTGACCTTCAAGGAGCTTACAACCTTGTCAAGATTAGAGAAGGAGATGAATGGAATGCAACATTTTGAAAAAGGTATGGACACTTTGAATATGTAGTTAAGCCATTTGATCTCACAAATGCTCCAATTCTCTTTCAACATATGATGAATAATATCTTTTGAGAATATCTAGATGATTTTGTGGTAATATACCTAGATAATATCTTGATATTCTCAAAAATTCTAGAGGAGCATGAATGTCATGTAAAGATAGTTCTAGAGAAACTAAGAGAAAAAGCTTTATATGCAAAATTGGAGAAGTGTTCTTTCCATGACATAGAAGTGGAATATTAGGGTACATTGTCTTAGCCAAAGGGATCTTTATGGACCCTAAGAAGATCGAATAAATCCTTGAGTGTTAACCACCTTCATGTATTCAAGATGTACAATGATTTCTAGGAGCTTTTCCAATTTTTATAGGATACTTATCAAAGATTACTCCAACATAGTGACACTAACACCTCGTACCAAGATTATAGGAAATGCAAAATTGTCATGGACTAAAGAAGCATAAAAAGCCTTTTAGAACCTGAAATCACCATTCACCACTACTCCAATTATAGTTCACCTTGATTCTACTAAGGCCTTCTAGAGACAAATGCATCAGACTTTTCATTGATGACCATTCTATCCCAACATGGGGATGATGGATACCTACATTGAGTTCCATAGCATTCAAGGAAATTATCCCCTCTTGAGATAAATTATGGAATCCATAAATAAATTTGATGCCTGACATCACCATCTAGAAGGATTATCCCATAAAGTAATTGTGTTCACAGATCAAAAGAATTTAGGGTACTTTATGCCCACCCACATCCTCAATAGAAGGCAATCTTGATGGATTAACTTTCTATCCAAGTTTGATTTTATGGTCAGGAATCATCCAAGACACCAACAATGTTAGACAAATGCCTTGTCAAGAAGATCTTACCTTGCATCAAACAAAGTGAAGAGGCTTTTGATCAACAAGAGAGTGTATAACATAAGCCTGAACATTTCCAATTAGCAGCTATCTCTTCAATCCGTCAAGAAGATTCAACTTTGACTCATTTGATTTGTGAGAATCTATCACATGATGGATTGTTTTGTAATGTCAAGAAGAAAATTAAAAAAGGGAAAGTTCATGAAGTAAATGAATTCCAAGAAAATCATGGGCTACTATTATACACGAACCTATTGTATGTCCCTCCAAGAAAGCCCAAGATCCAAGTACTTCAACAACATTATGATAACCTTGCAACAAGACATTCTAAAGTGAATAAAACAATAGAACTCATATCAAGGAATTTATGTTGGCCTCAAATATGGAAGGAAGTCAATGACTATATCCAAACTAGCGACACTTGCAATAAATCTAAGGTACCACATCATAAACCTCATGGTCTCTTGCAACATTTACCTATTCGATAAAGTCCATGGTCTTTGTTATCTATGGATTTCATTACATATCTACCAAGATATGATAAGTATGATGTCATTCTTGTTATAATAGTTGATAAACTCACAAAGATGACACACTTCATTCCAATTACCAAGGCAATCATAGGTGAAGCCACTCTTAGACTTTTCTCATATACATCTTTACACTTCATGGATTGTTTGATGATATTATCAATGATTGAGGTCCACAGTTCGTATTTAGCTTTTAGAACAATGTTTGCAAGCTCCTTGGTGTTCAATTTAAATTGTTCATAGCCAATCATCCATAGGATACTGTTCAAACAAAATGGGTAAATCAAGTCCTAGAATGGTAACTCTATTGGACCATCAACTATCATATCAAAATCATTGGTTTGAATTTTTACCTTTTGCAAAGTTTTCCTATAACAACAATGTTCATACATGTACCAAACAAACTCCCTTCTTTGCAAATTATGGACAACACCCAAGGATGGATGTACAAGTCTCAAATCCTATCAAGAACATAGTTGCCAGAGACAAGGCCCCATACCTCATACTCAAGGAAGAGATCCATAGATCTCAAGAACAATATAAGTATTTGTAGATCAACATCCTGTTCAAAATCCATCCTATCACATTGGGGATAAAGTGTGGTTACTCAAAAATAATTTGCGGACTTCATGGCCCTATGCAAAGATAGACCATCATAGATTGGGACCTTCCACCATCTTGGCCGACATTAATCATGTTACCTTCAAGCTCTAGCTGAGTAATTTTGAATTCTTAAAGTCCTTTGATTTTCAAAGGCTAGTGTCTCTTATGGTTGTCATAGAAGGTCTCTAGGTCTCAAAGATGAAGTTTAATGAGGGTAATATTTGGATCCGAGTCTCCAAAGAATAGTAATATGCTGACACTTGGCCCAATTCACATGTATGCATCCAAAAGACCAAAAAATGAGTGATCCATGCCCCTAGTTTTCAAGATCGAGAGACCTCACATGGTCTTTATGAGCTCCTAATGTTGTGGTTTTAGCGTTGCCCTTTATCCTATGTCCTCTAGGGATGTTCCTTATGTTTTTACTTGCTCCACCCCCTCCGATTATGTCCAAATGATCCCAATCACACTAGGCTGATGTCTCTGCAATAGGTCAATGGGTGAGCTTGTCTTTGTGCATTTTTTTTCTTGGGGAATTACTGATCTCTTTGGTAGTCCCAAAATAAATGTCCCCATCTCTCTTAGTCCAAGAACTACGCAAAAACGCAATTAGAACTCTCCTTCCTACAGTGTCCTGGAAGGCGTTTGGTGAATGTGGGCCTCAAGACTTGTTTTCGGTGATTTCTTATGATTGTTCCATCCTTAGATTGTGGCCTACGCTTTTTATGAACTAGTTTTTCTCCCCAATTCCCTTTGATGGGTCCAATTTCACATAGCAATGTCCAAGGACATCGTTCAATAAAAGGGGTGCTTTTTTATTACTCTCTAACACTTTGGTGTATGGTTAAGGCTCCCAAATCCTTCTCCAAAGTTTTATACTTTGAATCCCTTGGGTGAACCCGTCAAACTATGGGAGGATGTCGCTATGGGATATCGTTGATTGCAAAAGGATTATAATCAAACATTTTTTCACTTTTGAGTTTTTCCTTGTGACCCCTATAGGTTCCGTAGGGATTGAACAATAGTTTTTGATGTTCTTTTCCAACCAGCAATGGATTATGTCTCTAGGCTACATAGTGTGGGGACATCACCGGGTGGTTAAGGGTTTATTATGAGCTTTGGCATGACTCAATACCTTGCCTCTAGCCTTGGAAGGATGTCTAGGAGATGATTTCCTTTTGCCTTCCCATACTTTTCAGAATCCTCCTTTTGGGATTTGCACTCCTTTCCAACAAATGCCCACAAGCAATGTCTCTACGCTAGGAGGCTAGTCTAGGGACATCGTCCAATGCAAAATTGAACTTGATGGTTATTCCTTGGCTTTTCTTAAATGCGGTTCAATTGTTCCTCCCTATTTCCAACCTTATAGGTCAGAATTTTCACACAAATCTAGATAAACGATGTCTCTAGCCGCTAGATTCATAGGAACGTCGGACAATGGAAGAATCCTTTTTATATGTTGCTTAAGTTTTCTTATAAGCTAAAGCAAATTGTTTGAGGGTTTAAGGTCTATTCAAGAAATTTGGGAATTATTCAGATCCATTTGTAATACTAATAATATTAACTTCATAGGTTTGAACATAGCCCTTATACTCCACTTATAATACAATGAAGCTTAATATTAAATCTCCAATATATAATACTCAAACCGAGCAATAATAATATACTACCATTGTTATGAATAGAGTCAAGTTCACTCATCATATCACAAATCCCACTTGACATGATCATCTCCCTGCATAGCTTATTTGTAACAAGAAGGTTCATGATTATTGGTTAGCATAAAGATTTCTATTAGGTGGTTGTGAGGCACACGAATGTTGTTGCAACATTTGTTAATCAAATCATTGTTAGAATACTATTGAACATTTTCACAAACAATTTTGTGTGTCATATTCTTCAACATACTAGCACGAGGACTTACATCCTCAAATAGACCTCTTCTCACTTCAAACTCCTTAACATTTTGTTTATGCATGTTGGGCTCATTGAAAAGAACATCATCACTTATCCTTGATCATGTTTCAAGTTCCAAATTGATTAGTTTCTCCATATCCAAGAGAAATGCATTTTTTAGATTTATAGCTTATTTTGTGTCTAAAATGCTTGGTAACATGAACATATATTTCACAAACACATACTTCAGCGTGATCAAAATGCGATTGCTTTACAACCCATAACTTTTTTATAGTACTTGGTACTAATTTTATCATATGAACAATTAGGATTGATTCTACCCAAAAAAATGTGAGTGAGACTTGCATGGTGTAACATAGATAATACTTGACCTTCAATAGTTATATTCATTCTTTTTTGACACTGCATTTTGAATTGCGGTTAAAAAAAACTATAAACTCGCTTCTCATTCCTCTAGCTCGTAAAAAAATGATTGAATTAATGAGAAATGTATTCATCCCCATTATTTTATGGTAAAAAGGTGAGCTTAGTATCGTTTTTAGTATCTACTAAAACAAGCCATGTTCTAAATGTAGGAAAAATATCATCCTTGATAAGATACACTCAAAATTTTCTAGTCGCATCATCTATGCAAATGACAAAAATAAAGACATGTTCACACATATGTATGAACAAAATCTAAAGGTGAAATTGCAAATTGAGTGTAAATTCTATGTAGATTTCTGGTTTGCTTTCCATGCAAAAATTCTCACAAAATTTAAAGTCAAAGAAATGAAACACATATAACTAGATAGAATGAGATAAAGATTGCATTTCATTATGAGACATATGGACCAAAAACCATGTGATATAACAAACATAGACTACTGAGTAAAAATCAGCTAGTTTTCTTTCTGATACACAAATAAGGAATAGAGTGAATCAGCTTGATTTCCTTATACAATCAACATGTTTCCTTTCAATATTAAAAAGGATTGGGAATTTAAAAAAACATTGTAATCAATGTCGTCAAGCTGAGCAACTAACATAAAACTATATGAAAGGTAAGGAAAACCATGAACGTTATACATTTTAAGTACATATGTGTTTGCAATTTGAACAACAATGTCTCCAATCCTAGTAAGATCACACTAATGGGGGCCTTTAAGTCTCATCATACCAAGAGATTTTGGTGCATAAGTGCAAAACCACTGTTTATGTGATGTCACATGAAAAGAGAGGCAATCAACCATAAAAGCCTCAATAGGAACAATACTCTCTTGTGTTGAAACATCAGTACATTCTCAAATGTTATTAATTTATTCTACCTTTTCTATTGAATTTGGGGGGGTGGGGGGGGGGGTTGTAGGTAACTTTTTAACATGCCCATAAAACAACCTTTTTTCTTTAGACTTCTTTAACGCATGATAATATATAAGTGGCCTTACGCCAATGAAAGCACACAATGTTCATTTTGCGAGTCTTGATTTTTAATCTTTTCATGGTTACCATTTTTGTCTTTATTTTTTCTTTATGTTTAGTGTTTACAATTAGGAAATAAAGCATTAAATGCATCGTCTGTGTCTCTCATATGTGGATCATAAAACTTTTTGCATCAAAGATAATTTGTTCGAAATAGTGACTTTTTCATAAGCGCTGCATAGATTTTACCAAATCTCCGTTGGAGCCTTCATAAGTCAAGAGAATAAAGTAAAAATTGTTTGCTAGATGCAAGCAATTAACGGACATAGCCATCCAAGTCAACGGGAAGTTTTGCAAGATTACAAATGGGCACTTGCATTGCCTCTTTTGAATCAAGAAAACATGCATTTGATCCACAAGACAAAATTAGATCCATTAGACTTACAACTTTCAAAGCTCGCTTTTCCTTGGAGTTATTTATACCACCATTATTAGATCCACCACATATCTATGAGATTTTAACTACCATGATGTGAAGAGCCTCTCCATTTGGATTGTATTTCAAATTGAAATATGGAAATGCCATAAACTTTGGAAGAAAATATGTGAAGGATATGGGATTAATAAAAACCGAAAAAGAATGGTCAAATATTGTATGCCACCTAATACAATTGTCTCAAAAACAAAGTAAAGATCTTGTTTTATCTATGAAATCTAAAATTTTATGAACAAAACATGTGATCATCGATCCCCAAACTCCAACAATTGGTATCAAAGCATGTCCTTGCTTCTTGAGTTGCATCACCAACACAACCCTATTCATTGTCTCAAGCTATTATGGAAATCGGTGAGCATACTTCTGCTGGTGTATACTTTAAAACCTCTCTCTTATGAGATTTTTGTGTAGCATGTAAGCATACGATAATTTGTTCTTTTGTGGAACTAGGAGGTGTGGATAGTTGAGTGAATTTAGCCCAATTAGTCTTTGTCTTTGCCATCAAAGGAACTTTGTTCTTGTACATCATGGTTTTGGATATTACCTTGGATGATTTTGTAGAAAAGGTGGTAGGGATACAAAAGGCTATCAATAATTCATGTTATCAGGTAAGAACACCTTCTTGAGTGGACACTAGTCGCATTGTAGCCATGCCCTTTCTTCTTGTGACTTTAGCTATAGTTTTATGTTGTCTAGCTATCCTTTTTTTTTTCAAAAAACATATCCTTTCATTAGTTACTATGGGATACAATCGCAAGTGAGAACCATGAATCGAATACATGAGGGACAAACCACCCCAAAGAGCTCCTCAAAAAACAACTAAGAAAAAGCTAACTCCAATAGAGGAAACATGGAGGGGGTGGGGAGCCAAGCAGGTGGCTGATAGCTCTAATAGATAGTATCACCTTGAACAGTAAAGAAGGTTCCTTTCTTCCAAATCTGAAGCAAGGCAAGCCACCACAAGGTGTGCCATCAAAGTCTCCCTAGAGGCGGTCCAACTGCCCCCGCAAGGTGTGAATCAGCTCTAGCCAAAGGTCTCGCATAGTCTCCATGAGAGGAATCATGGATTGCTCAAAGATACATCGACATATAACTCTCCATATAAACCACATGGTAAGGTTGTTGATGAACACCCAATAATTTTACTTGATACCCCTTTCCCTTCTTTCATTTTTAAGTTTTCTTTGAAGGATCCAGTTTGGTCTTCTTTGAAATGGTATTATAGTACATTGGTCATCCGCTCTAATGGTACCTATGATGGCTGATTTGCAAAAGCATTGGCCATCTTGTCCTCTCATCTTGTACTAAGTGAGTTTGATAAGTCCACAAGTGTTTTCTTCTTCTCAATATATTGTGCATCACAATCGGTTCCAAAAGATTCTAGTACAACTTCTAGAGCCTTTGGGTTCCTTTTGTTTTTTACAGCAGGACCTCTTATGTGAAAGACAAATGTGTGCACAATGCTTTGTACTATTATGGATCTTGACCTCTTATGTGAAAGACAAATGTGTGCACAATGCTTTGTACTATTATGGATCTTGATGCAACTGATAGAAGGTTTCTTGTGTACTTCAAACATTGATAGAGAATTCTACTTAGCATCATACCTAGTCCAAAGAAGTTTTAAGCTTGCAATGAGTTATGTCCCTAATTGAAGACCGTTAGCATTTGGTAGATCTTATTGGAAATCAAGTCTGAGACATACAAAAGGACTCATCCATGAGTTTTTTAGTGGAACAGTCAAAAGGGAGGACCCAAAGTCATGGAATCACGTTGAGAGCTCCAAAAATCAATCAAATTCGAATTTTCTCAATTACCCACCAAAAAGTGCACCTATACTAATTGATGGGTGGCTAGCTAGATTATAGGACAAGTAAAACTTCTATATAGGCATTATTTTGCCTTTGTTTCTTGATTTGTATGAGTTCCATGAAAGTGCCTCTTATTTTAATGAAGTAATAAACTCCATCAAATAGCCCCTTGATTCTCTCTCTCTCTCTAGAGATGAAATGAGGCTTTCACAATTTTGTTTATACCACATTGCGAAGCATTATTTTCTCTCTCGTTGTACTTTGTGTTGAATCCAAGCATCATTTGGTCTCTCATAAGATAATTCTCCAAAGTGTGCCAAAGTCTCAAGGTTTTCTACTAAGTGAATTGTGAGAATTTTCCAAGTTTGTGAAGTTATATCTTTGCACATGGTTATTGTTACAAACAAATATCATATCTTGAGGTGGATGGTTCTCACCACTTGAACATTCGTTTGCTTTGATTAAAATCTTTTTGGATATCTATTAGAGTCTAAATTAGGTCTATAAAGTTTTATTTTGAGTCTCTACATAATTGTAGAAAAAGTTCACAACAATGAGCATATATCACTATGTGTGGGCCTAGTGGAGGCCATCGATCTTCCACAGCTGCATCAAGGCGTTAGAGACTTCTTGTGTGGTATTAGAGAATTTTGGAGGCTTTAAGACATAAATTGACATCATATTGAAGAATTGGAGGGATTAAGACAATTTGTGGAAGCATAAGGAGGACTTATCAAGTCAATAAGACACTAGAAGGTGCTATATCAATCGAGATCTCAATTAGTCAAAGGTTAGCAAGGGAGAAGCTATAAAAAGGTAACATACACACCTTCTAAAGCATACATATGCTTGAGGAGAAACTAATGCTCCTTAGGACTCAATATGGCTGAGTATAATTCACAAATAAAGAATTAGGAGAAAGGAAATTATCAGCCATAGAAATTTAGAGTTAGCAACTACCTTATGGGAAATTGTGGGGATCACTGAGTCAAAGCCTCAATTACATGATTCATAACTTGAAGGATAGGTTAGGGAACTTAATGAATTGATAGAAAGGTTAGGATTCATATTCATTATATCTCAACACATAAGAAATAGCATGATAGGGTGTATACAAGACTTGGACACATCCAAGAAGGTTTGGGAAACCTTGGAGAGATTGTATTCTTCATCCACAAAAGCAAGGAACATTCATCTCAATAATGAACTAAAAAATCTTAGGAAATCTTACATTTTGAAGGTTAAGGAGCTTATAGATACTCGAGGCTCAATTGGGATCCCAATCAAAGATGATGATCTTTTTTCTCACACTCTCAATGGCTTGCGAAAGGATGAAAGGTGGAAAGCATTCACCACATAAGTGTATGTGAGGGATTCCTTACTAGAATTTGATCAATTAGTCACACTGACACCAACTAGGGAGATGAACCAAGGAGGTTCACAATCAAATGGCAACTAAGCCCAAGTTTTCTAGGCAAGTAGAGGCAAAGGCAAAAGAGGTTGAGAAAACTCCCAACACAAAGGGAGAGGAAGAACAAACTCAAGATCAAGCAATCAAGAAGGCTCCAACAAAATCTATGGATCAAGAGGAAGAGGAAGAGGATCACGATCACAAGGAGGAGAAGCATCAGATAGAGGATACAAAAGGAATCAAGGTAATTATGCTATTCCTTCAAAAAATACACAAAATGAGAACTTGCTTATGATGTGTGAAAGAGTCAATACAGATTTTACAGGTTACGATTCTAATTGTCAATTGAAATAAACATATTACAAAGATCGACTTGTGGCATAAAAGAATTGGCCACATAAACCTAAAAGGATGAATTAAATGCAAAGGAAGGGCTTGGTAAGTTTTCCATGTGATCTTACATCTCATAATATGCAACATTTGTGCCATGCTTGTCAATTAGGGAAACAAAGTAGATTGACATTCAAGAAGGGAGCACATGTGAGCAATGAAGTGTTGAATCTCATACATACCACACTATCAGGCACAACAAAGCCCCAAACCCATGTTAGGTCAACAACCACCACCCCTTGTCAATGTAATATCAATCAAATATGTAGTAGAAGAAGTTAATTTAAATAGAGCTTTAGTGCCAACTTCTCCTTTGATTTTAGATAGTGAACCTAATGCTCAAAGATTCAATTTCGTTGATATAGATAGCCCATCAACTTACTATATAGAATCACTTGAGCATAATGAGATCTATCACTATGATGCACTACTACTAGAACCTAATTGGGAGCTTGAATATTCCAATGTGATGTACACAAATCTGAACCCTAGGCCCCAATTGCAATAGATGAGACCTCAAGCTCCCATGCTACAAATGTCAAGGAGATCACTTCATTCATGACTATCCACTTCCTCCACCAGGGCAACCTCAACACCCATAGTGATCTAAGGTTTTTGTCTTGATTGTGGAAAGGAGCATCTCCTCAGAGATTTTCCTAAGAACCCAGCCAATGTGCAAAATATTACTCCAATCAATCAAATGGCTTGATGGTAGAACCTAATGGAAGTGTAACTAATATCACCTCTGCACAAGTATTCATTAGAGCACATGCTTTACATAAGAACCTAGACATAGAGCAAGAAAAGAAGTGAGGGGCTAACGAGTCAGAGAACATAGGTAAAAGGATAATGATATCTTGAAAGGACAATCAAGAAAGTTTGAAGCGACAATGGGCTAGGAAATGGAGTGAATTAGAAGAGAGCCTTAAAGAAACCAAGACAAAAATAGTTGATCTAGCATCTCAAACACCACCATCATTCAATCCACCACCTTACATCCCACCATCCATCACACCCCAACCCAGAGCAGGATCAATCCTAGTGAATCCTGCTCGACTCTCAAGAAGGATCACAAAAGAAGGTACTAGAGATACCTACAGATGAAATAGGACATATGCATGAAGGAGGTGAAGGAAATACCTATCTTCCTATCCCATACCAATGTTATATAATGAAAGTAACCTTAGATTCAGGAATAGGAGTTGTCATTGCCACCACATCCCTGTGGAAACGATGGGGCAAGCCAGCTCTAAGACCGATAAGGATGAAGTTGCAAATGGAAGATGGACATATAGAGAAGCCACTAGGATTGCTAGAATGGAAAAATCTCACCACATGTGGTGTGGAGTTTAAACACACTTTTGCTATATGTGAGTTTGGAAAGAATCATGTCTATGAGATTATTTTACGTAGGCCATTCATGAGGAAATTGCAGATTGTGCAAGATTAGAGAACCAATTCCTTGTACTTAAACACTAAGGATTAATTACTAAAGTCAATCCAAAGGACTACTCTCATAAAGATGTACCACCCTTGCAATGGAACCGAGTCCATAAATCATTAGATGAGATATAATTTGTGCATTCCATAGGATCAGATCCTTCATGGATGCATGAAGATACACACTTATGGATGTGTAAAGTTCTAGCATAAGAGCTGAAGAGGTTAGAAGCAAGAAATTTAGGTTCTAGTAAAAACCATAGATCAACTCGAGACCCAGCCTATGCACCTATGGTATTTTGAGACAAAGAATTTGAGCCCCATGGTTGGGCACAAATCTTAGTGGCAATGGACATAACTGTGAATGAGGAACAATGAACCCCCCATTGTGATGAAGACTAATATGATATCTTGGTGTTCACAATAGAAACCATCATGTTTCAATCCATCATCAAGGAATTTGAGGATATAGCAGAAGTACTAGTAGAAGCCAATGACAAGGATACAAAATCCATCATCATGGAACCCTTTTGCACTTCAAAGGAAGAGTACCTTTTCTTGGTAGAATCTAGGACTCAAAGACAAGAAGGCATAGCATGAGGTAATGTTAGCTATGCAGGTAAACATCGAGAGTGAAAAGAAGAAACAAAAGAAAAAGTCCCCCACACAAGAAGTTGAAGAATATTTATTCAAAGTTCCAGACAATTTCAAGAAATACGAGATAGAAGACAAAAAAATTATGGTCAAAATGCCTAAAAGAGAAGCTCTCATAGGAGAAGCATGTTGATATATTTAGGTAGTAATGGTTGTGAACACACTAGGACTACCGAGGCACTTTTTCCCCTCTTTAGGACGTTTTTCTCCCCCGGCTTGTATATACATGTATAACCCTAATGGGTCACTTATCTTTGTACATTCTAGTGGTAATAAATTCAATATTGTGTGCTCCAAGCTTCTCCTTCTTCCTTGTGTTGTTTGTGTGCTTCTATAGACCTCAAACTCCAACAATTGGTATCAGAGCAGGTCGTCGCTTCACCTAGTGCATTGTCAAACCCCTCCGATCATAGTCTTAGATGCAAAATTTTGTGAGCATACTCAAAGTTGATTACGAGGTCGAAACTACTTCGTTCTGTGGTGCCAGAATCATGATATGAGTTTGTTTTGACCTCTAAATGCACTATCATAGTGCTTGTGTAGGCAATTTCATCTTTTTGTGCCAAAGATATATACAGGTTTCTGTTCGCCAGTATCAGAGTCTCAAAGTCTGCTATAGGTTTAACAAAACTCAATAGGGTAATTCTATTCAACTTTTTGAGATACATTCATTTTTCTGTATCAGGGTATTTTAGTCACTCGCCATGGCTGAAAGTAGTGATGTGTATGTTGCCTATTGAGGATAAATTGGACAGTACCAATTACCCATTATGGGCTTATATGATGCATCATGTATTGGTTGCAAAAGGACTATGGAATATTGTGCAGGGTATTGAAAAACATCCTATTACACCTCCAAACACATTTGCTAAAGACGATACAAACGACATTGAAGATGACGATATTCTTCATGTTCCTGATGTTTGTGCTACGGTTCCTACTGCACCTATTGTAGACAAAATTTGTTGGGATGGCAGAGATGCTCATGCATATGCATTGATAGCCTTGTCTGTCAAACGTGTTATTATTCCTCACATTTGCTCTTGTAGAATAGCTAAAGATGCTTGGGATACACTTACCACTTTATACCAGGCAAGAAATGAGGCTTGTGTTGCTTACCTCCAAAAATAGTTGGAGAGTGAGCACATGAATGAAAGTGATTCCGTGGACAGTTTTCTAACAAAGATCAAAGATTTGAAAGAACAGTTGATTTCTGCTGATGAAGTCTTGCGTAACAATTCACTTGTGCAAACTGTTTTGAATGTTCTTCCCAATTCATATCAGAGTTTTGCTTCTACCTATCGTTTGATGATGAAAGACAATCCAAATGCCTTAACATTTGAGGAGTCAATATCTGTTCTATTGTAGGAAGATTAGTCTAGGCAAAACATCTCCATTATGCATGTTGCAGATCAAGCCTTCTTGGCTAGTCAGAAGGACAAAGGTAAATGGAGCTCTTCTACTAGTAAGCAAAAATATGCTAATTCTGCACAATCAAAGAAGGATGACAGAGATGAGAAGAAAACAAAAAAGCAAAATTTTTTTTGCAAATACTGTAAAGCAAATTATCATGTCATAAAGAGTTGTCCAAAAATGGCTGCTAAAGAGGCAAGGAAGAAAGAGACTAGAATGGTTGTTGCAGAGGCCTCTACACCCAAAACAAAGTCTACTAATCTTGTGTAGAATGAAGAATGGGCATTACTACTGTTTGTAGTTTTGACCCATCTTCACATGAATAGTGTATGTATGTAGTAGACTCAGATGTTTGGTACTTTGATAGTGGGGCAACCAAACATATTACCTTGCAACGCAGTTTCTTCACTCCACTTGAGCCTGCCCCTACACGAATAATGTCGCATGTGCCAACAACTCCTCTTATCCTATTGTAGAAGTTGGTAAGATCATTCTGATTACTACTGATGGGAGTTCTTTTACATTGTTAGATGCTTTATTTGTGCCAGGGATCAAGAAGAATCTCTTATGAGTTTCAGTTTTAGCCAAGATTGGATTGGTTTTGAAATTTGCTGACGACAGATGTACAGTTCATGATCTTTCAAATGGAGATGTCATTATTACTTTTGACATTTTATGTCATGGGTTGTATAAACTCATAGACTATGAAGAATCTATGAATGATTCAACATGTGCAGTAAATGATTCTCAGGTTTTGTCACATGCAAAGCTTTGGCATGCATGCTTTGGTCATCTAAAGTTTGCTAGTTTTCTACAATGGGGTCCTCTTTGAGGAACCTGGTAAACATGTATGTGAAGGCTGTATTTTGGGCAAAATGCAGTTCCTCCTTCCCAAAAGATTGTTTAGTTTGATCTACTAAAAAATTGCAACTTGTTCACAGTGATGTCTATGGTCCTATGTAGACACCCTCTTTTGGGAACTATCTTTACTTCGTGACTTTCATCGATGATTTTCCCAGGCATGCATGGGTATATCCATTGAAAGAAAAGTCTGAAGTGTTTCAAACAACTTTTGGTTTTGGCTGAAAATCTATCAGCATGTAAAATGGGCACCCTCTCATCAAGGGAGGGAATATATGTCTTCTGACTTTAATACATTTCTGGCTAAACATGGGATAAAACATCAGTGTACAATTCTATATACACCTCAATAGAATGGAGTTTCTAAATGGACGAATAGGTCTCTCATGGAGATGGCAAGGTGTATGGTCAAGAGTCAAGCTTTACCACAGTTTCTAGCTTGAGGTTGTCATGTGTGCATCATATGTACTTAATAGGTGCCCACTAAACCATTGCAGTCTAATGAGGCTTGGAATGGTTGAAAGCTATCTGTTGCTCACATGCATGTTTTTGGTTGTCTAGCATATGGTTTAGTGCTTGAACAACAACACGGGAAATTGGATGATAAAGAAGTGAAATGTATTTTTGTTGAGTATAGTTCTAGAAGTAAAGGTTGTCATCTATATCATCCACAAACTAAATGCATTTTGGTTAGCCGTGATGTTGTTTTTGTCAAAGATGCTATTAAGCCATTACTTTCATGTACTAAGGAGACATCAATTAGCTCCAAAGACATGTGAGACACTTTGCTGCCTCTTTTTACAAGTGGACAATCTAGTGCTTGTCCTAATGAGGCAACTTCTGAGCCTTTACAAGTTTCATGTGATGATGTAGATCATTCCATTTCTAATGCATATTTACATAATGCACTTGTTGATGAGTGATCATATATTGAGGAGGCAGAAGCTATGCCAACATGGTTGGTGTAGACTTTGTGTGACAACAAATTAGATGCACCTCTATCATATTGTACTTGTTCAGGCTCTCATAGTGCCTCTTTTACATCAAATTGCTATGCTATGACTACCTCTAGTCTCTACGATGAGAATGAGCCTGTTTCATTTCATGAAGCACAAAATTTTGAAAATTGGATGGCTACTATGCAATCAAAATATGATGCTATCATGAAAAATGGTACCTAGTCTTTATGTGACTTGTCTGCTGGCAAGAAGGCCATCGACACTAAGTGGGTATACAAGCTGAAGCATAAGCTTTATGGAATGGTTGATAGGTATAAGTCTAGGCTTGTTTCAAAGGGTTATGGATAGGAAAGAGACATTGATTTTGTTGAGACCTTTGCACCTACATGTTGAATGACTTCTGTGGGTAGCATCTGTGCACTTGCAGCTCATGGTTGGAATGTACATCCATTGGACATTGAAATTGCATTTTGGAATGGTGAATTGCATGAAAAAGTGTATATTTTCTAGCCCCATGGCTTTGTGCAAAAAGGGCATGAAAACCAAGTGTGCAGATTGAAAAAGGAATTGTATGGTTTAAAGTAAGCACCACGTGCTTGGCATGGAAAGATACATGCCTGTCTGATTGCACATGGTATTGAGAACATTCCAACTGAGAGCACCTTATATGTTAAGCATGCAAATGATGTGCTTATGATCATTGTTGTGTATGTTGATGACATGCCGTTCATTGGTCCTCATGAGAAGCATATTGCTAATTTTAAGGCTGATCTGCATGTGTCACTTGAGATGTTAGATTTGATGTAGATGACCTATGTACTTACTTTTCTTGATGATATGCTCATATACTAGAGCTAAGATGAATATTTGGCAAGTGCAAACAGTTCGATTATGCTTGAATCTAGATAAGTGTGTCTCTATGGTGAGGCAAGGCAAGATACTTGGACACATAGTATCTAAGAATGGTGTCTCTAGCGATGAAGATAAAATAAGGTAATCTTAGAATTTCCTAGACCTAAGAACTTAAAGGAAGTACAAGCCTTTATGGGCCATTGTGGATAATGTCATCGATTTATCCACATGTATGCAATCACAGCTAAACCCTTGTATGGATCCTTCACTCAATTCAAATGGATTAATGAATGCAAGCAAACATTCAATGAATTGAAAAGAATATTGATTTTAGCACCCATATTGAAAGTTCCCAATTGGAATAAACCATTCCATATTCATGTTGATGCATCTAATTTTTATACTGGATGCATACTAGCATAACCAGCTAGTGAAGGAAGAAAAGTAGATCACCCAATTGCATATGCACGTAGGCAATTGAACCAAGCTGAATGAAACTACACTATGATAGAAACAAAAGGATTAGGGATGATCTGTGCAATGGACAAATTCAAAAACTATCTTTCAACCAACAAATTCAAGTTTTTTATTGATCACCAAGCTTCATTGTACTTGGTTAATAAACCTTGCAACACAAGAAGGTTAGTTAGACAGTTTTTATTATTGATGGAATTTGATTTTGAGATGGTGGTCAAAGAAGGGAACACACATGTTAGAGCCGATCATTTGTCCAAAATGACTCATGAAGAATCACCAACAAGAGTAGCTGTTGAATTTCTAGATACTTACCTATTCAACTTGGAAGTATGTCCAACATGGGCTGAAAAATTGTTGCCTATTCTTACACATGGATTGTGGTATAGACTCAATTCAATAAAGTTCAAAGACCTTTGGAAAGTAAAAAACCTCCACATAGTGGCAAGTAGTTTATATTTCAAAGATTCTAATGGAGTGCTTCTAAGATGTGAAGAAGATGAGGAGAGAACCAATTTGATGCGACAAGCTCATGAAAATAAATGGAGAATACATAAAGGTGTAAGGAAAACAACTCAAGAACTAAAGAGTTTAGGAGTATATTGGCCATACATGCAAAAAGATGTACACAAATATGTGTCTAACTGCAATTTATGCCAAGTCTCTTCACAAGATGAGCATTCATCTTTATGTTGTTCTACAATATCACATGAATGGAGCAAGCCACTAGTTGAGTTCTTGAAGTCACGAATATATCTAGAAGTTGCTAACCAAGCTAGAAAGAGAGCTCGAGAGGAACAAAACAAAGATTATGTGATCATTGGAAAACAAACTTTCAAGAAAGGAAAAGAAAATGAATTATGAATGTGAGTTCACAAGGGAGAGTATCTTCCTATACTGGAAATGGTCTCATGTTGGAGTAGCAAGAGGTCATTTCTTAATTGATAATATTGTCAAGACGATCCTCTTTGTAGGCTTATGGTGGCCAAACCTCCATATGGATGGAAAAACATATTTAAGAAGATGTGACGTATGTCAAAGGATCAAGTACCCACTGACTTTATTGGACCTATTAATCCCCCAACAATAGGTTCTCATCTTTAATACATCATAGTGGCTAAATATTACTTAACCAAGTGGGTAGAAGCCAAATATCACTAAGAAAAATGATGCCCATACTACTCTTGAATTCTTATTTGAAAATATTTTCTCTAGGTTTGGGCTACCTATTAAGATAATAAGTAATATATGTACACACTTCAATAACGAATTCATTGAGTCACTCATGAACAAGTTCTTGGTGATTCATAAAAAATTAGCACCCTATCACCCACAAGCCAATGGACAAAGTTGAAAGTTAAAATAAGAGATGCACGTAGGTCATGAACACATCACATCCAACATATGACAAACCATCCATTCTGAAAGCTCCAAGTCACAGACTTGCAGAGGAGGCTTAGAACTATTTGGTTCACTCATGAACTTATTGATGCTTTCAAATGGTTTCTTTAGAATTTATGCTGCATCCATGGCTGAACTAAGGATGGTGTAGTAGACTTAAAGGATGAAAACCATGATGCAAAGAAGAGAACCTTTTGAGATATAAATCGTATCGACATTGAATAGGAAATTTTTCTAGTACATCGTTTCCTAATCAAAACTTGTCCAAATTAAGCTATTTATAGCTCTTTAGAAATGCTCTTTGTCTATTTTGATCGACTAAAAGCACAAGTCCGTTTGAGTTTTGTATTGAGAGCAGCAAGCTATCTAAGGTGCAGCTATTTGTCCAAGTGTTGGACATACAAGGGTTCACTACACATTTCTGTTGCACATAGGAGAACTAATTCTCCACAAAGCTTTCCTGGCTAGTTAGAAGGGCAAAGGTAAATGGAGCTCTTCTACTAGTAAGCAAAAATTTGCGAATTCTACACAAACAAAGAAGGATGATAGAGACGACAAGAAAACAAAAAAGCAGAAATTGTTTTGCAAGAACTATAAAGCAAATGATCATATCATAAAAAATTGTCCAAAACTGGCTGCAAAAGAGGCAAAGAAAAAAGAGGTTGGAATGGTTGTTGCAAAGGCCTCTACCCCAAAAACAGAGTGTGCTAATCTAGTGCAGAATGAAGATGGGTGTTTACTACTGTTTGTAGTTTTGACCCATCTTCTCCTGAGTAGTGTATGTTTGCAGTAGACTCAGATGTTTGGTATTTTGATAGTGGGGCAACCAAACATATTACCTCGCAGTGCAGTTTCTTCACTTAACTCGAACCTGCCCCGATAGGGAATACTGTCACATGCACCAACAACCCCTCTATCCTATTATGGGAGTTGGTAAGATCGTTCTCACTATTGTTGATGGTACATCTTTTACATTGTCAGATGCTTTATTTATGCCAAGGATCAAGAAAAATATGTTATCATTTCCAACATTAGCCAAGATTGGCTTGGTTGTGAATTTTTTTGATGATAGATGTAGAGTTCATGATCTATCAAATGGCCAAGTTATTATTGCTTGTGGCATTTTATGTCATGGGTTGTATAAGCTCATAGAATATGAAATTTTTTTGAATGATTTATCATGTGCAATACATGATTCTGAGGCTATGTCAGATGCAAAGCTTTGGCATGCATGCTTTGGTCATCTAAATTTTGCTAGTTTGCTATGCCTGCAAAAATCTAAAATTTCCTCTTTGCCCAAACTTGAAGCACCTAGTAAACATGTATGTGAAGGCTATATTTTGGGCAAAATGCAGCATTTGTCGTTCCCAAAAGATGGTTCAGTTTGAGTTACTCATAAATTGCACAGTGATGTCTATGGTCCTATGCAGACACCCTCTTTTGGAAACTATCTTTACTTCATGACTTTCATTGATGATTTTTTCTAAGGCATGCATGGGTATATCCATTGAAAGCAAAGTCCGAAGTGTTTATGTGCTCCAAACAGTTTCTGGTTTTGGCTGAAAATCTGTCAGCATGTAAAATGGGCACCCTCCATTCTGATCGAGGGGGGGATTTAATGTCTTCTAACTTTAATGCATTTCGGGCCGAACGTGGGATAAAACATCAATGTATAGTGTTGTATACACCTCAATAGAATGGAGTTGTTGAGTGGAAGAACATGCCACTCATGGAGATGGCAAGGTGTATGGTCAAGAGTCAGACTTTACCACTTAGTTTCTAGCTTGAGGTTGTTATGTGTGCAACATATGCACTTAACAGGTGTCCCACTAAAGCGCTATAGTCTATCACTCCATATGAGGCTTGGCATGATTGCAAGCATCTATTGCTCATCTGCATGTTTTTGGTTGTTTGGAATATGCATTAATGCTTGAACAACAATGCAGAAAATTGGATGATAAAGCACTGAAATGTATTTTTGTTGGGTACAATTCTGAAAGTAAAGGCTATCGTCTGTGTCATCCACAAATTAAATGCATTTTGGTTAGCCATGATGTTGTTTTTGTGGAAGATGCTATTCAACCATTACTTTCATGTACTGAGGAGACATCAATTCACTCCAAAGACATATATGACACTTTGTTGCCTCTTTTTACAAGTGGAAATTCTAGTGTTGGTCCTAATGAGGCAACTTCTTAGCCTTTACAGGTTTCATGTCATGATGCATATCATTCCATTTTTTATGTAGATTTACATGATGCACTTGTTGATGAGAGAGCAGATATTGAGAAGGCAAAAACTATGCGAGAATGGCTAGTGAAGACTTTGCGTGACAACAAATTAGATGCAGCTCTATCATATCGTACTCGTTCAAGCTCTCATAATGCTTCTTTTGCATAAAATTGCTATGCTATGGCTGCCTCTAGTCTCTGTGATGAGGATGAGCCTATTTCGTTTGATGAAGCACAAAACTGAAAATTGGATGGCTGCTATGCAATGAGAATATTATGCTATCATGAAAAACGTTACTTGGTCTTTATGTGACTTGCCTCATGGCAAGAAGGCCATTGGAACCAAGTGAGTATGTCAAAATGTGAGGTCCAATCACATTAAAAGGTGATCTAAATCTTCTCCATCAACGTTTTTCCATTATATACATGATTCGATGCCTCCAACCGATGAAAATCATCCTCCTTTGATTATGGATGATGTAGAAGGTTCAATTTTGGGCATATTCCCACAGTCTTGAGCTTGAAATACAAACCTTTCAACAATGGAGTCACATGAGATCACATAAAAATCATATGGTTTCTTAAGAAGAGCTCTAGACTTGTAAGTACACCATCAAGGAGCCTTGACTTGAATTATTCGATTGATAAAGCTTCACACGTTAGGATAAAAATCCTAAGATTCAAAGAATTCAATTCCAAAGAGTTCATAAATAAAACACAAGGGTTCCCCGAAGGTTTCCCAAGGGCTTCCCTAGGAGACCCAAGGGTCTCAACCCTTAAAACCCATGCAAACCCTAGTTATACAACATATACATATGGTTGGCGTTGGATGGATGGAAATGTATTCTCTCTCCCACTCTTGTAGTCTTGCTTGTTAGCTTGGGAGTAATTTGTTGGTTATGTTGATTACACAACATTGGTATTCAGAGCTAGGCATTTTTCTTCATATTCTTCCCTTGACTTCACATGAAATTTTGTATGTGTGCAAGTTTTTCTAAGAATAGATGCATATTTGGGTGTATAAGTATGCAGATACCAAAGGAACTATATCAGAGATCGAGAGTCAAAATGACCCAAGCTTGCAACATCAAATAAAAGTATCCAAATGGAATCAAGGGATGGATGAAGCTTAACTCTAAATAAGTTTCAACACCATTGTCTTTTCTTTATAAATCATGTAGCTAAGAACGTGCATTATAAAAATAGCTCTCAAAAAGAGAAATTATAGTGCATGTTTCTTTATATATGAATTTGGAAATGGATGCATTAATGTTATGGTTTTGTTTTTGGGAAGGATTGATTTCCACAATCATGTGTAGATATTGTATTACTTGGATCATCCATCATCATGAAAAAAGAATGAGTTCCAAATCATTGCCCTACTACACTTATTTGTTCCTCAAGTATCTTTGATGGAAATCTTTTCCCTATACATGGATACCTTTTACTCTAGTGCTTGCTAGAGGTTTTCCCCCCATGTTACCACATTCATGATTCTCTCATATGTGGTGATACTTTGTACTTACTTTAGTTCAGTTCATCATCAATAGCGAGAGCTATTCTAGCCATCCATCTTCTTTGTGTGTCTTGTGTTTGTGCTCCTTGCGTGTGATTCTCGTGTGTCTTTGGCACTTCTACACACACCCAACAATGGTATCAACTTAGGTTGAGCTCCTTCTCAAGTTTTAGTTTTTCGCATCAGAACATGCACACTTCTAACAGTGCAAATTGACTTCGGAACTTAGAATAGTGATTTTTAGCAGCCAAGAAACATTTCCACTAGTCGCACTAATGTTTTACCCTAATTTTGAAGCCATTCATCCAATCAGAATTGCCATTTTTAGTGTTCATTTCAACTTTTGTTCAAGTAAAGATCTTGTCACATTTTTGTTCCTTAGTGAAATGGCAAGCAACAATGACTTGTTTGTCATGCTTCAAGTTGAGATAATGTTGATGGGACCAAGTATCCAATGTGTTCTTACATGATGAAACATGTTCTTGTTGCAAGAAGACTATGGAACATAGTGGTAGATGTAGATTGAAGACCTGCAGGTTCTTCTATTTCATAGTCTACTATCACAGGCAAAGCTTTTTCTTCTTCAAGTACAATGGTTATTCCTTCTCCACCTACATGGGAGCGACTTAGATGGGATGGAAAAGATGCTCAAGACCATACATTGATTGTGCTTTCTATGAAGCATCATATAGTTCCACACATTTGATCATGTTCTACATCAAGACAGACATGGGACACTCTTGCTTCTTTGTGTGACATGCATAATGAAGCATGCATTGCATACTTGAGGAAGAAACTTTAGAATGTATACATGGTTGAAAATGATTATGTGGATGTGCATGTGACACACATCAAGGACTTGAAAGAGCAATTGGCAAACATACATGAGATTATTTTGGATGCATCATTCATCTCTACATTGTTGAAAGGATTACCAAAATCTTTTCAAAGCTTTGCTACCACACTCCATTTGCTTGCAAAAGGGAATCCAAATATGTATGCATTTGATGAGGTTGTGTCTCTTTTTTTGCAAGAAGAGCAATCTACAGTGAATAGGACTGGTTTGATTGAGGGAACTTAAGTACTTGCTATCTCACCAAAAGGGAAAAGCAAGTATGGTTCAACTCTGGGTTCATCAAAACCAGAGACTCAATCTTCCTGCTCCACTCATTTTGCTAATGATGCTGATTTGCAAAAGAAGAAGAGATGCAAATATTGTCGGAAGGTTGGTCATACTATTGATGAATGTAGAAAGCTTGCTAAGAACAATGAAAAGAAGAAGGAATCGGGCATGTCTATTTCTGAAAATTCTTCAAATGCAAATAATGATGAAACCAACATGTATCAAGATTTTTAGGCATGTGTTGTTACATGTTTTTATTATGCATCATTGCATTGTAAATGTACGGTTGTGAGTGAGGTTGATTTAGATTGGTTCTTTGATAGTGGAGTAGAAGAAATTGAGCTTATGACTACAAATGGAGGTGTGATTCTCTTGAAAATTGCATTGAATGTGCTCGGTATCAAGAAGAACTTAATTTCAGCTCCTTTGATTGTCAAGTTGGACGTCATGTACACTTTGTTGATGATAAGTGTATGGTTCATGATTTTAGCAGTGGGGATATTATCGTGATGTCTGGTACATTATGCAATGGTATGTATTGCTTAGATATATTCAAGAGGGCTGCTCAAATGCCTTGGTTGCATATAATTCCTCCATGGTTGAACTGGAGCTTTGGCATACTAGTTTTGGTCACTTGAACTTCTTGCTTTACTTGTAAAAGAAGGACATGGTTATTTTTTTGCCAAAACTTGAATCCATTGAAAAGCATGCATGTGAAGGTTGCATTTTTGGAAGAATGCATCGTGCTTCTTTTCCAAAAGATAGTCATACATACACTACAAGAAAATTGCAACTTGTTCATAGTGATTTATGTGGTCATGTCAAGACTCCATCTTTTGGGAAGCATGTATATTTTGTTACCTTCATTGACGATGCTACTCCCCATACATGGGTGTATCCTATGAAAGCAAAGAATGAGGTATTTTTTTGCTTCAAAGCATTTTTAGCTATGGCTGAAAATTTTTCTTCAAACAAGCTTTTGACTCTACAGACAGATCATGGTGGTGAATACATGTAACAAAAACAGATTTTTTGAATGGTGATTCTCAAGAAGATGTTTATGTGAAGCAAGCTCCTAGATTCGCCATGAAAGGGCAAGAGCATACGGTTTGTTGCTTGCATAAAGCCTTGTATGATCTCAAGCAAGCTCCATGTGCATGGTATGACAAAATCCATAAGCACTTGTTTGCTCTTGGATTCACATGTAGGCCAATTGAAAACACACTCTATGTACACAAAGATGGGGTTGATCTTACAGTGCTTATTCTTTATGTTGATGACATACTCCTGACTAGGTCATGTGATGCAAAAATTGACATTCTTATGGTTGATTTGCAACATATTTTTTATGTCACTTATCTTGTTCTTTTGAGCTACTATCTTGACATCCAATTTGTATTTGTTGAGGGGGGAATCGTTATGCATCAAGAAAATTATGTTGGAAAACTAATTCAGCGTTTTGACTTTGAGGATTGCAAGCCAGTTTCCACACCAGTTGAGACAAGAGTTAGGTTCTCAATTGAGGATTCTAGTGATGCATTTGACACTTCTCTCTTTATTAGCAAGCTATGGGATGTCTTATATATGCATGCAACACAAGGTCGGATATAGGACATGTAGTTTCCCAGTTGATTCGATTCATGCATAGCCCTAGCACTAAGCATTGGCAAGCAGTGAAATGTGTCTTTATATATCTCAAAGGCACTTTGAGCTTAGGTCTCGTTTATGGTAGATGTATTCAACCATGCTTGCATGCTTTTATAGATAAGGATTGGGCTAGTTGTTATGATACTCATTTGTCCACTAGTGGTAATTACTTTTTCCTTGGAAACCCATGCATACCTTGGTTGAGTAAGAAGCAACCTACAATGGGGACATCGAGTTGTGAAGCTTAGTACAGGGTAGTTTTCATAGCTACAGTGGAATGTATATGGATGAGATGCCTATTGATGGATGTTTTCATGGAGATTGATGATGCTACATGTATTCTCACTGATAGTCAAAGTGCATTGGCTGTTGCATGAAATCTAGTGTTTCATGCATGGACCAAACACATTGAGGTTCATTAGAGAGCATCTTCATGTGCCTACACAAGATAATGTGGTAGACATATTCACCAAAGCTCTTCCACGGGAAAAGTTTAAAGCTTTTTGCAAAGTTTTAGGCTTATTGCCTAGTGGAGGCTGATTTCTCACTCCCTGCATGTGTTCACATCATTTGCTCTAGGGGGTTCTGTTACACTTATGTATTCCTCAAGTAGTTTTGATGTGAACCTTTTCCCTATACATGGGCACTTTTTACTCTAATGTTGGTTAGAGGTTTTTCCCCCATGTTACCACATTCATGATTCTCTCATATGTGGTGGTACTTTGTACGTAGGGATATTATTCAGATCTTACTTTACTTCAGTTCATCATCGATAGAGAGAGCTATTCCAACCATCCATATTCTTCATGTGTCTTGCTATGTTTGTGCTCCTTGTGTGTGCTTCTCATGTGTCTCTCGCACTTGTACATACACCTAATATGCCTGTGGTTTTGGCTAGGGAAAAGAAAGCTTGTTTGTGCATACCAAAGAGCTCCAAAATTCCATGGAATGTGTCCCATATATGTTGGAGATTTGCATAATGATATTCAAAGTGCATTAAGATTTTGCATTTATCTATGCACAAAAAGAGTTCCTAGTTGGAACTTTTGCATGATTTAAGGAAGGGTTCAATGTTTGAACCTTATGCATGCAAACATCTTCTTATCAAGATGCAGAAGCATAAAGGAATCTCTTTTTCATGTTGCACCTTAGTAAGAAGTCAAAGAATAAAAGAATAATGGTTATTGAGCCGAACGACATTCATAAACCATTAGACTATTATATATTGGCTTAACTCAAAAGCCAAAAATCTTAAGCTTAAAGTTCCTTTTGTGGATTTTAAAGTTCCATAAAACCCATGGCATGCATGATCAACAAAGCCATAGTTAAGAAATAAGTCAATAATTTTATCTTCTTATCTAATCATCAATTGGTGGTGATAAGAACTTGGATTGAACAAATTCTAGAGGAGAAACTAAAGAGTATTGAAACCTGATAGACAATGATATGTTAATTCTTCCAAAATGATTCCAAAATGATGGAAGATGTCATCAATTCTTTCTCAATATGGTTCTCCCTTTTTGTTAGAAGTATGAACCATTCAAAGCTCAAGAAAATTGATTTAGATGAAAAGATTTGTGTGGAAAATCTTTAAAGCAAATTAAATATATGGAGAAGAGGTAAATTAAAGGGTTGAAAGATACCCTAAACACCATTCTCGTATGTTTTAGAATACGCCTTACAAGTAAGGATTATTTTTGAAAATAGTCAAGGATAGTACATATAAAAATCTACAAGCCTTCCAAAGCATTTCAATCTATGCTTGTTGAGAAAATTCTACTTGACTAGGCTAAGAGGAAAATAGTTTCCCCAAAGATAGTGTTTTATCTAATGACAAATCCTAGAGCAAGAGCTAAATTTATCTACATAAAGGTGGAGGTGTAAATTGGATGGTATGGGATGTCACAAATTATACTACCAATAAAGTGGATTCAGTGGTATGGATGCCAAATTTATAGGTAAATGAAGCTTGAACTCAGGAATATAGTGGAGCATTGAAAGACTTATTCAATCAATTTGGAAGAGCAAAAGAAAATTACTACGCCTTAGCATAAACAAAGATCTGATTGGTTTTTCATTTTGGAAATGAGTTGGTTCAAATAAAATTTGAGCACCAATTTCCTTAAAACCTATACCTTTCACGAATGGAAAATCTTTAAGGGGGGAGGAAATGTATCACATCTGTAAGAAAAATACACATTTATTGACTCTTCTGTGAAAATTAAGGAGTACATTTGGTATCAAACACCTTGTGTTCATGAAGAAATTTCAAATTTGATAATAAACAAAGTTTGATCAAGTCAAGTGCTTGAGTATATTAATTGTAAGGTACTTGCAAGTGGATTATATTAACTCACTAAGAGTAAAGTTCATATGACAACGTCAAAGGGATGGCATGAAGTTGTTGATCCCTAGAGGAAGAAAATCTAATATTTCATAGCATTGAATATGATGTTAAAACTTAAGCATGATATGAATCATGAAGGTATGAGTTCCCAAGTAAATCCCATGGGTAATAATCAATGATGAAGAAGGGATTTAAAGAGAAAAACTTGGTCTTATCTCTAACTAATTTGGCTATAGTAGATTAAGGAATCCAAATGGCCTAGATTTGTCAAAAGGATCAAACCTTTTATAATTTTTTTTTTTTTTTTAAATGGAGGTTCAGCCGAAGCCTACTCCCCCGGACTTTAACTTTGAAACTGCAATTGTACAAGTGAATGGGCATAGCACCCGCGAGACCCCCCGTATCCCACAAAGCAGGGGTTAGACAAGGTTACAAGTGAAAGAGACATGGTTCCAACTGAGTTTAACTGGCTTAAGCCATAACATGTCCAGCCTGGGACTTGAACCCTGGACCTCCGCCTCAAGAGGCCAAAGCTCAACCAACTGTCCTACAAACCTTTTATAACTTGATAAACCATGCCAAAAAGAAGTTAATGGTCAATCAAAAAATCTTTGAGATATAAGAGTAGTTGGCATGTGAATTGGACACCTTGGTCCTTTCTCTCATTTATATGGTGCTAAGGATTTGAAGATGAAATTCAAGGTCACACATAATGATTAAAGAGCACTAGGAGGATAAAGAAGGAATAAAGAAATAATATGTAGCTCTATGAATAGGAGAAAGAACTTATTGATGTGGGACATTGGGAACTTACTCCCTTTGAGAGCTTTCTTTGATGGCTAAAGAGGAAAGAGATTCATGAACCGATAGAATACATTTGGATAAGTCTTAAAGTAAAGATAATAGTGCCAAGAGAAAAGTTCAAGGACACAAAAAGTGATTGCATACACCTATTGAACCATTCTGATACAACTCAATTGCATTTGTTGATCAATATGTGGAATAAGGGGACATTTACCTTAGATAAGTCTATCCTTAATCCTTTTAAGAAGATGTATTCTTCTAAATAGAATGCATAATTGAATTTAGATTATGCGAAAGATGTGGATAAGAAAGAGGATAAGACCTTTAGGGAGTTTCTAAATTAAAGTAAAAAGTGGGGAACTTGTTAAAAGTCAAGCCCATTAAAATATAGAACTATGAATGCTAGATCCAAAGTATTTAAAAGATGTTCTTACATAACATTTTACTTTGGATGATTTAAACAAATGATCAAGCAAAGAAGTTCTTAGACATGTCTAGAATATGATGCCATTAAAGAGGTGTCTTCAAATATTGCAAGACCTTGGAACTAAAATCAAGAAAATCTTGAACCATCTAATTTGATGAAGGATAAGGATCTAGCAAGTCCATCAAAAATTTTCTTGATTAGGGACATCCTTTGTACGAGAGAATGTAGGAGAATACATGCAACAACCTAATGATTACGACCACCACGTGCTAGAGAGATGACTCTCCTCCCAACCTTATGCCTGTATATATAGCTGCTCAAATCAACGAGGACCACAAATGTAGCTAGAGTCCACAAGTGCATGTGCAATCTCCTCCACTCCTTTCATATCTTCCACTAGAGTCTACTAGTGGCTGGAGTGATCTCGACCATTGCTTTAGCACCTTCCACTAGAGTCCACTAATGGTAGTTGTACTCGCCTCTTGAGTTAAGTCCATTGGACTCAAGTTAACTCACCTTAACTTGAGTTAGAAGGCTCCAGAGCTCCTTGGGCAAAACTCTCTCCCCATGCTCCCCATGGGATTGAACCCAAGACCTCCTCCTTCACAACCATGAGACTTAACCACTAGGCTAAGTGGATTACTTGAATATGAGAGCACATGAACTTATGCTTGAGTCTATTCTTGAGATCTTTGGTCCTACAGACGAGTGACCAAACAGTATCCGATTTCAGATATGTCTGAAGCAGTCGGATCCCTAGACCATAGACTTACTTTATTACATTCTTCCCCCCTTGGAAAAGATTTTCATCCTCGAAAATAAAGCTATATATATAATCATAGGCAACCCCCGAGCCTCATGTTCTTAAACCGGAAGAACATGGTCATGTTCTAAAACTAGAAGAACATGTGTCATCTCTGTGGTGGGATCCCTGCCTAAATGATTCAAAACACCATCCGGATTTGCACTTTGATAAATTGATCAAAGTACAAAGTAGTGAATGAATAATAAGGGTGGATCTAAAAACGTCCCTAGCCACTTCATTGTATCTCGATGTGTGATCTAGGCACAAACATATGAAATGGATGGATTCTAATTACTAGTCCATTTCTAGGCATGACTGGTGCATGGACTTCAGTAACTAGGATGAGATTTGTATCCCAATCAAAAATTTGAGAACTCTTGATTCACATGAATTTGATTTGGAAAACTTGAAGTTGGATTGATCCAAACATCTGACTCGGATGTTTGTTCAATGGTTAACTTCCAACTAACAATTACTTGATTTCTAGACCCGACTTGAGGACTACTCTATCCTAATGGGCTTGAAAATCCTATGTAGACTGTAAGAGAAAGTTTTCTATTTATTTTGGGTCAACCTAACTATATCTTGACCAAGTCAAATTCAAAATGAAAATTATCCAACTTAGGATACTTTTCTCAGGCTTTAGGCCGAAAATTTTGAGGAACTATCAATCTCATTAGTAATTCCTAACAGTGTTCTAGCATATACCAAACTCTAGAAATTCATAAGGGTTATGCTAGTAATTGGAAGCAAACCCAAATTAATAAGTCAATCTTAGACTTTTCATCTTTTGAAGATTGAATAAGTTCTTATACAGAACATGTATCTAAGATGTTTAATTTAGTTATCTAGTTCCAATCAGCTCATGCTGGACTTTTGTGAAAGGAATCAGATACCATATCTGAGTCAATTCCAGAAGATTTGGAAAGTGGAAGGAACTAACTAAAACTCTGTATAACTAATTCAAGCTTCTAATATATAAACTTGTTAAGAATCAAGTACTTGATGACACAAGACTTTAGCTCAAGACTTTAACTTCTTAACGATCTATTTCAACAAGGTATTGAAGCATTTATTTTTCTATCTTTAAGAGAAAGGAACTCAATTATCAAAAAGATTCATAGAGTAAATCTAAACATCATCCAACCACTAGATACTAGTGTGGTATCCAACATCAGTGTGTCGACCCACTAAGGTTCTATTGATGGGATTTTACTCCACTAATGCCTCACTTGAGACAAAGTTCATGCCTATATTCAATCTTTATGACTCCTTACTGGGAATGCAATTCTTGTGCATTGCTTTGAGTCAAAGGATTGAATTTTCCAAGTTACACTAGGAACTTGTAGCTTGACTTAGTCAATCTATTCCTTAGTCGAAAGGTTCAGTTCAAAGTCAAAGTCTTAATCTTTCAGAAATTTATCAAATATTTCTTTATCATCAACACTTTAGCTTGAAGTGTTTCAAGAAGACCTTGGAAATTACTTACTTCATATCTTCTTACGAACTTGATCTTGAAGTACCTTGAGATCATACTTTTATCCTCCTTGAACGAAATCTTATCATTGGAAGTTTTAATTCCCTTGAAGATCAAATCTAACTTCAAAATCCATTCTCAGACTAAAAGATAATTTTCCTTCCACGGGCCGATGTCCCATACCATCTTTCCTACATCAATCTGAGTATAAAATCTGGTGCCCCATACCACCCTATTTTATATTCACATTAATGTGTGGATGATACTTATCCTAAAGTCTAAACATCTCTTGATAAATTACCTTGTAACTTCAAGAATTTTGAAGCTTTGGGCATTACCTCCAACTTGATATTCTACTTTTTTATTCCTTTACATGATCATTTCATGATCTCATGTTTTTTTTCTTTTCATAGGAAACTTGAAAACCTTTGATAGAATATCAATTCTTCTTTTACTAGGATTTTCAAAAGAAAAATCCACTATCATTCCAAGTTCTTGAATTTATCAAATTCAACTCTAATTGGTTATACTTGACCAATTTGTAGTGGCAAGAGCTTTTTACTTCTTATCTTTAGATTCCTTTCTAATTATAGCTTTAAATAGCTATCCTGGCCAGGACTTTATATGAATATCTCTACTGCTTAAGTTTAAGCATCTGCTAATGCTTTTGGATTTCATCTTCAAGAATTCCCTTTAAGGATAGGTAAATTTTACATTATACCTTCCCCAGGTTTAATTACCGTTGACACGGTTGCAGACTACATACTTGGAATATCTACTATGTTCAAACTTGAAACAACTTATTATTACGATTGCCAATACTTGGGCAAACTTCACAGTAGTTCCAACTACAATTTTTGAACAACCACTGCCTAGATTTATCAAGTCTTGTTGATCATGCGATAGACTAAAGACTTGGTCTTTATCTATAAGATCTCTTAAACTATCGAAAGCTTCTTTGCTTACCCATGGGCTTTTAGAGATCTTTCCCCTACTCAAGTCCAAGCATGTACTAATGCCTGTCAAATTCTAAAGCTAAGAACCTTTGATACACTTATAGGTGATATCAACCATTTGGACTTTAAGTACCACTTCTGGTGATTTGGGACTGCTAGGGAACTACTTACTAATTAAAGAGTTTGAAGAATTTCATTCTCACTGCTTGGGAGAATGTTAATCTTCAAAGACTTGAGATTCCTTCTGGGGAATCATAAGCAAATGATTCACCTTGGAATCTTTTGCAATGTTGAAAGGATATTTGACTTATCAGAGATGCTATTTTTGGAATAGAAAAACTATCTTGTGAACTTTAAAAGTTCTAGTGTAAGTTCCATTTAGCTTTATTTTCTTGTCATTCCATTGATCAAGCAAATTGAACACTTGACTTTCAATGGGACTACTTTTCCTAAACAAGACTTCTAATTTATGATACCTAAGTATCACATTTGGAAAAAACAAACTAGCTACTTGAGTTGCATGGCAACCAAGAGCCTTGCAACTACCTAGTTTGCTATTTTCCCTAGCTATCTAACTCAAGTTAGAAAAAGTAGGTAACGATTAGGAAAGTACATTTGTTCAACTACTTAGCAAAAAATCAACAAAAAACCATGCCTCATCATATGCCAATGCACGTCCTTCCATGCAAATGCATGTGAGTGCATCATGTGTTTGCATGTGTTTTCCTTTTCATGCTCCAACTTAAATCAAGAAGTTCTTGAGCTTGACATGTGTGCATCCAATTATCCATGTCCAATCATCCATGCACAAACAATCTATCTTCTACCTTACAAAAATTTTTAAGTATACATGTGCACAGACTTGAGTGCATCCTATTCCTTTTGCAAGCAAGAAGAAACTAAATTGTGCATGAAAACATTCTTTCGTATAGGCATGCTTGTGCTTAAATGAACGTTTCAATATGTTTATGCTCTTTCATGTAGGTTTCCATAATTTGCATCAATATTATCAAGAATGAACTTTACTATCATACTTCAAAAAATGCATCCTACATGAAACCATAGGGCAAAAACAAATATTAAAACCAATTATTAACTTGGAAAATACTTATCTCCCAATTAAGCTTCGCCCTTCCATTGATCCTCAGGAAGAGCCATTTGCCATCCTTAGGCCCTTGTCCAAGCATCTTTTGTCACTCGAGAGAAATGAAAGCCAAAACATGATCCGCCTTCCTTGATTTATGCTTTCTGAAGGGATGCTTCACTTTGTCTTTGGATGGTGCTCGAGAATGAACAAAGAGCTCAATGTAAGCTCTTGAAGTCGAAGTCAAGAGGAAAGTGCAAAATCAGTTTCCCTTTCAGCCTCAGTGTCGGCTAGAAATTGATAGTATATAGAAAAGCAAGGATCGGCCCATAGCAAGTCTAAGTTCCATTCTCGGTGGCATCATACGGGTGCTCTGTGTTCAGTCCCCGTGCCCGCTTATAATGAATGACTATGCTTTTGTTCAGTAGTATTAGAACTACTCCATCCGGTGGACTGAATAGGGTATGCTACTCACAACGCAACCGTCCGAATTCGATTCTTGGAGTTCCGATCTCTAGCAAATCTAGACATCACGGATTCTATTCCGATGCCCAAGAGATAAAATAAAGATAAAATAAAGATCTCTTTATAACTTCTTCATCACGGTCAGCCCTGTTTTGGAACAATAGATAGATCCCAAGAGTGCCGTCTGCATGGATAGCTAAGCGGGCAATTTGGCCAGGGCATGAATTCGAAGCCCGGAAATTTCCCCCTTTTGCTGGTGCTCATGAGCTTCTCCAGTGCACGATACAAAAAGTTAAAAATTTCCAATCGACACTGCGGTCAAAAAGCGTCTTGCTATGGTGGCTAACGCTTACAGTCTAGACTGCAATGTCGTGGGTTCAATACCCGACTGTGCAAGTCTCCACCAAGCATACGTCATTTAGCTTCTCTCTGCCCAAATGGACAGCGCCCGCGTGGTGGAAGATTGCCTGAACAACAAACCATTCATTGAAAATTGTCAACCGAAAATATCATCGAGCAGCTCTGCCTTTCGTATTTGCAATCAGATGAGTACTATATGCGACAGAAGACAGCACCTCGATGAGCTTTTTGTTCCATCGGTTAGAGCACCGCTCTGTGATATTGTCATGGGTTCAATTTCTCACGGCCGACGTCACAAGGATCCTCCATTTTTTGTGAAAAACTGAAGTTTCGCATTAAAAGAAATTAATGCAGAGCAATAGTCCCAAGTTCCGGGATACTCTCATGCTTATAGTAATACAATCTGCAGGGACCGGTCACGGGATCACATCTTGGCGCCCTCAACCAAGCAAATTATGCAGATTTGCTCATGTTTCTCTTTGAAAGAAAGACAAAGATGGACGTGGCCAAGGGGAATTCATTGAATCACATTCCCACGAGAAATATTCACGCATGAGGATATGAAAAAAGCTCAAATGGAGTAATAAAAATATTCTCTCATAAAAGAGAAAAACAAAAACCTAACGTTTCCATGGAAGCTAATGAAGAAGATGATGAGTCATAAAGGTCTCCATGGGAGTTTGCCCAGAGCTCTGATACCAATGCAACAACCTAATGATTACGATCACCACGTGCTAGAGAGATGACTCTCCCAACCTTATGTCTGTATATATAGCTTCTCGAATCAACAAGGACCACAAATCTAGTTAGAGTTCACAAGTGCATGTGCAATCTCCTCTACTCCTTTCATATCTTCCACTAGAGTCTACTAGTGGCGGGAGTGATCTCGACCACTGCTTTAGCACCTTCCACTAGAGTCCACTAGTGGTAGTCACCTTAACTTGAGTTAGAAGGATCTAGAGCTCCTTGGGCAAAACTCTCTCCTCATGCTCCCCATGGGGACTGAACCGAAGACCTCCTCCTTCACAACCATGAGACTTAACCACTAGGCTAAGTGGATTACTTGAATATTAGAGCACATGAACTTATCCTTGAGTCTATTCTTGAGATCTTTGGTCCTACAGACGAGTGACCAAACGATATCCGATTTCAAATCTGTCTGAAGCAGTCGGATCCCTAGACCATAGACTTACTTTATTACAATACAACTCCTTGAACATGTCCAAAACCTGTAGGTGAGTTGGTTGGGCACTCACTTTTTGAGGGGGAGGTTATGTGTTCAACCCTGTGAATTACTGGACATACTTGGGATGGTGTGGCTAGTCTATCCATGTAATATCTCTGGGCCATTGAAACTTTCCATGTAATAATTCGGAAGTTTAACCCATGCTTTGTGGGATATGAAGGGCCCCATGGGTATTATGCCCTTCACTTGTAGAATTGTTCCTTCAATACATCCAATACCCAGGAGATTAGGCTTCGGCCAAAGTTTTTTTGAAGGAGAAACAATTTGAAGATTCACAAAATTACAATGTCGAGAGACCAACAAGAGACACATGTATAACGGACTTCCGCTTGTGCAATGAGGAAGACAACCATGACGTCCAACGCTAAATCAAACATTCCTATAATATAAAAGAGAGTTCGAAGGAGTGAATTTCAAGTATAATCTCTTGAATTAAGCCAACCTAACCCAGTGTACAATCAATTCGTTAAAGTTGAAATGACCCAAATGAGATGGCATTCATGAGCACAAAACTCATCACTATAACAAATTTTGCTGAATTCTAAATGACACAAATGAGGCGAATTAAAATGTATAATTCTCAGCATTACCCTACAACTCCATTCTGGGACAGCAAAAAGATAGGATTTGTACCTGAACTTTCTTGGAAATCAATGTACTTCCCCTAAAATGAAGATGAAAACGAAGGAGAGGAAAGCCTCAATCATGAGCAACAAATTGGTTGGGTTTTCAACTTCACACCGAATGCACATGTGTTTTGTGTGCTCATTATTATTAAGAGCAAGCTGTATGAGACCTTTTTATATGTAGGTTTCTACGAGACATTTATTTCGCCATAATCGCGAAGCTTGCTTGCAGAGGCGAACGCGAAGGAGCTGTTCTGCGCAGGTCAGGGTTCGCACTTTTTTTCGTAAAATTTCCTATACCCGGACCATTCATGTCTTACAGCAAGTGTATAATTGCCTATGATTTGGTTTTCTATGATCGTCACTGTTATTCTAGGGTTTCTGTGTCGTGCTTTCTTGTAGATGTCTATTACCTTGCAAATTGGCATCTTTTTCGAGCACTGTTGAAGCAGTGTCCATATCGCTTCGCTCAGTGCCGTGCTTTCTCGTTCTATTTCCTTTCCTTAATCTGGGATGATTGATTTCAAATTTTTGTAGATGGTACGTATGTATTCTGCCGTTCTTCTTTCAATACGTTTCTCAGGAATGCGAGAAAGTGAATCTTTTCCCTAGATCTGAGGTCCTTTATTGATCTCTGTGTCTTGATTATGGTCCGGGACTTTTTTATTTTCTTCCGTTCATTCTTCTTCAAGTCATGCGTATGCACTGCGATATCTACATATGGGAAGATTCTTTATGGTCCAAGCAACCCGCGTCAAATCTCAACTGTTGAGCATAAAATGAAGCGTTTCGTTTAAATAGAGTATTGTTTGATGATTGTGTACTCGCTTAACATATTGATAGGAAAAGTTTTCTTGAACTTTGCTGGAATATAACAGTGATACCGAGATGGCTGTATGTTTTTCTGCGTTGGTACTGATAAGTTATGTAGTCAATATTTTTACACGAATCGTCAAATTTGGCTCACAACCGTTAAATGATGTTCAGTGATTTATGCAGTTGAATTCTGATTGAAAGAGAAGGTGAAACAAAAAACTGTACTCCAACAGGACCTATTCTGCTGTGGCTTATCTTTCCCTCAATTTTTTAATCTCCTCAATGTCTTGTAAAGTATTTGGTTACCTTTAACAGTTGTTCATGACATATGCCATTGCTATATGTGGTCGGCTATAACCATTTCTAATAAGTGCAATGACTGATGAGTTCTGGATGAATGTCGATGATGTTACGTACTTGCTGTGTAAACTACTTGCATTAGCTGTTTAGAATTGATATGTA